>OX463843.1:31050547-31145547 GCA_949825065.1 Odontocerum albicorne | reverse complement strand
ATAAAAAGTGTTAACAGAAGACCTTAAAGTCAACTAACAATCAATTTAAATGTTTTAAGGGAAAATGGTCCGAATTTGCAGATGTTTTGGTAAAATGATACATACCATCATGCCGTTTCCCTGTCGGAGTAGGAAGAGAGATCGAGCGCCATATAATCATATTTCGATACTCGTCCTTAGCCTCTTCTACACCTTCTCACACAACTTATTCGAGCTCTCTGACTTTCTACAGTTCCTTCTTTCAGAATGTCATTCACTTGATCCAACCATACTTTCCTCTCATACGCCTTCCTCTAACACTTGCACTGTATATCTGTTTTATTAGACTATCTTCAATAATCCGTTCCTCATATCCAAACCATATCAGCGTACTCTTCTTCAACTTGCTTGACACATTAGCCACATTCATTCCTTATCAATTAATTTCGTATTTTGTCACACATTGTCCCTCCATGTATTCTTCTCAGTGCATGCATTTCTACAGCATGAATTCGGCTCCTCTCAGTCTTTTTCCATATCCACGTTTCACTACCATAGATCACAGTTGGCACCAAAATACTATTCACCTTAGCAGATATTGACACTCTCCGGTTCGAGTATATATTTAGTGCTTCATTAACTTTGCTTCCTATCGCTACACGTCGTATGATATCCCTTTTAACTCTTCCATAATTGGTAAAAAAACAACTTAAATAACAGATTTCCTCAACTTATGTTACTCCAATCTTTTAAGTTCCACCCATGTGTCGTATTTATTATTTTATATATATTTGATTGTTTTTTGTAAATTAATTTATTAATAAATTTTTCAAGACGTTTTCATAAACCACCGGTTGATAAAGAGGGTCCGAGGCCACGGTCAGTTTTGAAAATGAATTGTGAGTCACGTCAAGTTAAGACACTAGCGATTACGTATCCGAGGAGAAAAAGAATTATCCGATTATTTGGAAGATTTCCCATTTCTAATGCCGTTTCGTTTATGCTTCGGGCTCTCTGCCTGAGAGTATATTATACCTGACAAAAATAAATTTTCCGAGCCAACGATTAGTGGCATCCAAAAAATACTTCCTCTCTGAATTCCGAGGACGCACTTCAGGATAAGATTAACGCTTATACAAGCTATACTTTTCTATAAACATAACAGTTTCAAAGTAGAAAACCGTAACCGAGTTTAATTTATGTTGTAATTATTTTATACTCGTAAGTATCAAATTCATTTAAAATATATTTCAAAGCAGAGTCAAGAATGAACTTATTAGATTCAACAGTTTGATTAATATGCGAGTGGAAATAAGAAGACCACTTCAATTAAGCTCTTCCAACAGAGTTAAGAAGGGTTTTATTAATTGGTTTGGTTATTCATTGAGTTCGAATGAAAAATTATCTAAAATAAATTGCCAAGAAGGAAAAGGAATACTAAATAATAAAAGCAACAAACGGTTGATAAACACGCATAAGGGATATATATATAATATAATAGTCTATCTGGAAACGTGTTTCTTCCGAACAAGTAATATCAACGAGATTAAATAGACAAATATCATACATGTTCTTTCTATTTCCCCAAAATAATTTTGACTGGCCGTCCTATGTGGGTATGTATTGTATAATACGAGTAATTAGAAACTATCATATAATATAATTTTCACCAATGTCACTTGTCTAACCTTGGGACTATAATAACAAAATATGTTTTAGTATATTATTTTTGTGTCTGAGGCCATATGTATGTCCTCGAAATATAAAGTCAACTGTGTACTTTAAAAAGGTGATTTTAATTGTAAAGTAATATTGTGAAATATTTGTTAAATATTAATGTGTCTAGTAAAAAACTTTTATTAGAAATATTGAATGGCGTATAGCGATAGGAAACAACATGAAACAACTAAAGCATATATATATATATATATATATATATATATATATATATATATATAATAATATATTTGAACTGGAGAGTATCAAAATCTGCTTTGATGATAGTCGATAACAGTGTCTTAGTTCCCGATTTGATGCATGGGAGTGAAACGTGGACGAGGAAAAGTCTGAATAAATAGTGTAGAAATGCGTGCAATGAGAAGAATACATGAGACAATGTATGGCAGAATACGTAATTAAGTGATTAGGGATGAACGTGAACTTAAGGCTGAGGTGTTGAGTAAGATGGGGAAAAGCACTCTGAGATGGTTTGGGCAAGTGGAACGAATGAATGAAGAAAGACTAACAAAACAAATATGAGTGGAAGGCGTGGTAGGAGAAGACTAAATAAAATATCTTTGGGTCAAGTGAAAGATATTTTGATATAGTGAAATGCAAGAAGTAAGATATATCGTAAGAGCTGTATGAGAAGATATGTAAAATATGTGTGTCTAAATAGAAAAGCCTAACACTCTCTCCTCTCTGCCTATCCCGACAGAGAAATGGCGTGATGGTATAAGGTATGTATGTACACTTTTAAAATTTGTGAAAAGGTGTAAATGTAAAATTAATGTGATAAGAATACTGAATAAATTGAAATCAAGCGGATTAGAAATAAGAAAGCGCTACATTGACTAAGAATGCACTAAAATAATACCATTTACGGTAACCGCACACGTAAGAGATTTTTATGAAATCTTCACTTATATCAAAGGAGTTAAAAATACTCCCAAGAAATTTTCCATTTCCAAGTGTTAGATGAAATTATCTGGATATATCAAGAATTATAAAAGAGTAGTATTTCAGCTTTTTATAAAAAAAAAAAACAAGGATCTTTTTTTTCCTTTTAAATTGATCATGGTTATAAAGCAATCCCATGAGATCTTAGAATGCAGTAAATCTTTCCTGTGGATGATGACGCATGTGTGTATTGGTTTCTTGTATGCATTTTCACTCACCGTCTTGATAGACAAACTTTTATTTTTAGCGGCAAGATGATCAAAACTCCAAAAAGAACCGTCGATTGATAATGAGCAATATTTTATTAATTTATTTCTACTTTTGGTTACTTCAAATTGGTCCAATTTATGGAAAAACATCTTAAAAATCTACGGAAAGGTGATTTCAAATAAAAAGAAAAACTAGTTTGATTGTTACATAATTTAACTTCATTTTTTTCCATTTGCGTTATCCCTTGACATGGGGTCAATTCTAACAAAATTACCATAATAAATAAACATTAAAGAAATATAAATGATATTACATTAAAAACATTTTTTTTAAATATGTGTTATTAAGAATTTTAGTGCACTTAAATTTACGATGCTCTCAACAACTTGCCATATAAAATATGCAATTACGGCACAAACGCAAACGCAGTTAAGATATGCACTCAAGCACTCACTCAGGTCGTTTTCACAATTTAGGCCGCAGACATAAATACACTTGGAAATCACTTTATTAAAGTAATCAATGATTTATGTTATTTGTCGAAAGCAATTCTAATTATTATACATCAATATTCAATGAACATTTTTTTTCATATATTGTATTTCATGTTCCATTTCAATCATATCGACAAGCCCTACATGCTATCAGTCCAGAAAGCTTCAACTGCAATGACATCGGGGTTTCTTTTCTGTAGGTTTTCATCCGAGCAGCTAATTGGGCAAAGCATTAAGTGTGACATTGATTGAATGTCGCCAAACACGTAAGTCGTCTATGCCAATTCTTCATCTGAGGATTTACTCTTTTGATCTACCTGCGTGGATACATAGAAAATGTTGACCTCCATATGTTCCATGGTAGGTGGTATCCAACCTGGAGACACTCCGATCAATTCGACACCAAATCCATATTTCACCTTATGCACTTGATATTTTTCAAAAATATTTCAGCTTAATCGTTCGTTTACATTTTTATCACTTTATATAAAATTTCCATTGTATTTTTAATTCTCTAGAGCCATTTAGTAATAAAAATCACTCCAAAGGCATATAATTATGTAATGTCTATCATACAATATAAGCTCGACCCAAGTGAACTAGCTGGTAGAGTCTTGAACTTCCTCCCCGAGGGTTTTTGGGAATTCTTGATAAAACACAAAAAAGGTTTCCAATCTGATTTATAACATGATTATATTTAGCAAATTTCCAGTTGGTCGGAAAAACTCTCCGTGTGACAATAAGCTCAACGTGTTATATGTTATCATGTGGAGTACAACGAAAGTGTAATACTTTACACTCCCTATCTGTTAAGAAATTGATTATTGTTATTTTACGAGCAAAACGCCATGAGCCAATCTGCATGATCTACCTTACCTAGATAGTTAACATTCTGAAACCTAAATTATATAATTTAGAATATGTATAGTAGTGACGTCTTACAGAAAACACATTCGTTTTATTTTAAAATAATTTTTATCGTTTTGCAAGTCGTATGCTGAATATCGGGACCCCCCCCCCCCTCCTACCATATGAAACCTCTTCACATTTTTTTCTCTATCCATTCTTTCACTCAACTCGGAAAGCGGCAATAAAGGGTACGTCTTTGGAAACCGTGAATTCTGTGGAGAGATAAGTTTTCGGATACATTCATTTCGAGTTCCATTCCCGTTTGTATCCATTTTTTAGAGTTTCAGTCTAGTTTTCACTTAAGAACTCTATAAATCTATTGTCACATTAACCTGGTAAGTTACTCGTATTCAATGACAGTGTAATACAATATTAATTTTAGAGTTTCAGTCTAGTTTTCACTTAAGGTCTCTTTAAATCTATTGCCACATTAACCTGGTAAGTTACTCGTATACAATGACAGTGTAATACAATATTTCTTAGAGTTTCAGTCTAGTTTTCACTTAAGGCCTCTATAAATCTATTGCCACATTAACCTGGTAAGTTACTCGTATACAATGACAGTGTAATACAATATTTCTTAGAGTTTCAGTCTAGTTTTCACTTAAGGCCTGTATAAATCTATTGCCACATTAACCTGGTAAGTTACTCGTATACAATAACAGTGTAATACAATATTTTTTAGAGTTTCAGTCTAGTTTTCACTTAAGGCCTGTATAAATCTATTGCCACATTAACCTGGTAAGTTACTCGTATACAATAACAGTGTAATACAATATTTTTTAGAGTTTCAGTCTAGTTTTCACTTAAGGCCTGTATAAATCTATTGCCACATTAACCTGGTAAGTTACTCGTATACAATGACAGTGTAATACAATATTTTTTAATTAAAAATGAGTTAATGACTTAACGATAATTTAATTAAATTACACAAGTATTCCACATGCTTCTTTGTAATAATATAAAAGAACTTAGGAATAAAAATATTTTATTCGCATGACAATATTATAATAACATATTAAGAAATATTATCGTTTTAGAAAAGCTTACGATATTATTTCTCATCCCCACCAAAGTGTTAACAATACCAGACTAAAAGAAAAAATGTCGGGATTGCAAATATGTCGGTGTCAGGTGCGACGTTTGACGCATACACATTGTTTTGCCAAATTATTGAAATAGAAGCGTCGCATGACATACGAGTATGTTAGGACCCGGAGAGTAAAACTAATGAGTCTCCACGAAAAGATTAACTTAACACGACAAAAGGTGTTTGTTTAAGTTAGGATCTTCTTTTATAAAAAAATAAAGTGATTTAGACATTTTTATAAAACGTTTTCATTCGTTCAATTCACGCTGAAAATGCGTCATTTCCATCGCTTGGCAACCTGTGTGATGTACGATGTGTTACAGTGATGGATTACAATTTACAGCCAATATATATGTCAAAGTTTGTCAGATATCCGTCGTCAACCCATCAAATGAAACAATATTGTTCCACAGATTTTTTTATCTTTTGTACCTTGATGTATTTGTATAGTGTATTCGTGAATTAAATTTTAATAACCATTCATTTTTACTAAGTGTCAAATATGAACGTAGTGTAATGACTCCCAGACACTTTCCAAAAATCACGTGTAATTTTCCAAATAATTAGTCTATTTTTGTAGAGTACGCGCTAATATTTATATGTTTCATCCATGGTCTCTGATGACCTCCAAACAATATCGTACATACTTAATAAACTCAATGAATTTAATTCAAGTTGTCAAAAATACTATTAGAATGGAATGTAGAATTGTGCCTAATATATATGAGTTTTCCGAAAGTTATACGTAGAGAAACTTTCTTCATAAAATCTAATATTACGAGTATATTTTAACAATGTTTGCAACAAGTTTTTCCAGAACTCCTTGAGATAACCTACCATGGAAATTCTAATGTTATATATGGATTTGATGAGATACGGTGTAATAAATCTTATACTATTTTAGTACAACGTTTTCCATACCAATGTTCATATATAATAGAGTTTGTATATGTAGAACACATGACGTTATCTAGTTTAGTACACAAATATAACATTGGAATTTAAATTAAATAATGCTCTAAAAAAACTTTACAAGAAAGGCCACGAACTATGGAATGAAGAATGTTGGGTATCTTCTTGAGGGACAGTACATACATCCAAAACATGGATCAGGTGCCGAACGAGCGTGACAAGTATGGCAAAGAGAACAGCACAACTCAAATGGAAGTTGGTGGGGCATGTCATAAAACGGGAGTATAACCGTTAGACAAAGGGATTACCCGATCCCGAATAGTGACACAAAACTAGACAAACAAATGTATTTAAACGCGTGAGACTTCAGTGTAGTCGCATGACGCAGATAGAACTGAATAGAAACATTATGAAGAGGGCTAAGATTATGATGAAGAAGTCTCATCATGAATAAATAAACATGATGCTGGTACGGCAAAACGTGTCTGTAACCTGTGATAACCGAATCCCACTGAAGATTAAGGACAAAACAATGTCTCTCGTATGGTATGTCTCTCACAATCGACTATTCAGGTTTCCATGTTATCTATAACACAATCTCAGTAGTAGTCCAATAGATTTTCTCCAACCCTCCAAGGCATGAATAGATTCGACACTTTTTCACGATGTTAGCGACTGTCTAGACCAAGGGTCTCCAAACTACGGCCTGCGGTCCAACACCGGCCCGCGAGCACCACCAATCTGGCCCGTTATAGTTTATTTTGATTACATTGTAAAATTTACAATGTAAGTAAATCATACAAAATAATAATCAGATGTTTTTATTTAACGATCAATTAAGAAACACAATAACTGACATACATAATGGAATTGGACATTTTAACTGGAATTTATCCTAAAAACTTACAATAAGTGACATACATTGGTAATTCACTTCTCTACTCTCTGCAATATGTCACTACTATACATTTAGAATGGTCGTAAGTAGTTGTAACAATACGTAACGCACAGCATGCGCATCGGCTATCTCCGCCGCAATGAAATGTCCTTGACACTTGCCCTTAAGTACCAACCGAAATTGCGAACGGAGCGGAGTCCACCTCCGCACCCTGCGCCATACATATCTCGTCACAATACATATCGCGCCATATATATGTAGTCATAATATGAAAATTTGCGCGTAATTCAAAACTACAATATGTTGGTATGGTGAGCTAGCTAGGTCTTGGCCCTTGGGACTTAGTGGAGGAGTCAGTGTGGCCCTTAGGCTAAAAAGTTTGGAGACCCCTGCTCTAGACCATCACAATATTCGTGGCAGGTCGAATCTTTGATAAAGCACGTTAGAATCACTCACAAGATAAATATCTCTATGTTCAAGTAAGGACCGATTCCACTGCTGCAGCATGCTATCTGGTGAGCTCATATATTCCTCTCAGCTAATCGTTGTCTCTCGATCTAGAAACGACGACGTTGGGATCTAAGGCAAATTGGAGGACGCCTGGAAACACCCACAGCAAAATGACCTGATGCAAAATGAAGTATAAAAAACTAGTGATGTTGTACACCACTAAATGTGCAATAAATACCCGTACCAGAGAATAGAAATGGAGTAATCTTTTTTTTTTAATCGAGTTAAAAAAAGACTTATTTATTCAGGCATATTGAACATTGAGAAGTTCACAGACGTCCTTGATTTTTTTAGTGCATAATAACGTATTTTAGGAGAAGAATTATATCTTGACTGCTATCTGTAAATTTGACAGCAATTGAGTTGAAATAATTTTGTTGAATTTATCATATTTTAAATTATGATTGATATCATATTTTCATCATCCAGATCACACATGTCTGCGAGCGTGGTCTGGATGAAGAAACTATAGACCCTGTTTTTTTTCGGTTGTCCTTTGCGAGACTGGTTTGATTTACTAAAAGCTATATCTTTGCCGCGTCCAATGAATATTACGTTTCTTCTTTATTTTCCATTTATAGATCGACTGTTAATTTTTTTAAAGTTTAGTCAGTTGAAACTTTGAATTATCTAGAATTGTCATTTTTTTTAAATTGGTTTTGATATTGGATATAATATTGACTAATATAATTTCAAAATGTCTTTAATTTGGTGGCACAAATCATCCTAGTTTAGGTGGATTGCCTATTAAAAAAAATTATTGAAAATTAATCTGACTGTATAACATAGTTTATTAATTTTGCCTATTCAAATCATTTTAAGAATATATTTGTTTTGAATATAGCTATATATTTAGTTTTAAAAAACCTAATAATTTTCTAAATTGAGAAAAAAGGAAAAATATCTTACGAGTCAGAATAGGTACAAGCCGTGCTTTTTTTGCGGTGGAGCGCAGTGGAGCGGCGCTCCACCGCAAAAACCCTTTTTTTTTTTTTAAAGCACTGTCTGTGATGGAGCGCAATGGAACGGCGCTCCACCACCTTTTTTACGGTACGAGTATACAAAAAGCTTGACAATAAGTAAGCTCCGGCACCTTTTTGTTTTAAAAAAAAAGCGCTGGGTACAAGTCTCCACGCGTCTTATTCATTTGCCATTTGCATTGTAGTGTAGAAGCTTCCCCCCAGTCAATTCATTCACTTTGTGACTACTATCTTGCTGGCGTTATTACTCTGCCTTTTCTTCCTGGAACAATTCTTTTGCATATCAATTTCTCCAGGTTATTATCTGATTCACGTCTGAAAATGTGCCGGAAACATATTGAAGATAGTCATTCTGTCACATTTAGCTCCTGGCCGTATGGAGACATTCGTTCCTCTAGCGGTCCATGGGATTCTTAGTATCCGACAACACATTCAAAATGAATTTATTCTAAATTTAATATCCATGTTTCAGCGCCGAACAAGAGTATAGGATTTTTTTGAGTAGGACTAGCTTTGTTTTGATACGATTAGAAATACCCTGATCTATTTATACAATGCTAAGCAGTTCTCAAATGATAGATAGTTTTGACCACAGCATACCTTTTGACACATTTCATGGCGACTCAAAAAGTATTTTGATTCAATGATATTTGGGCTCGAGTATGATGGTGATCGAATTTTAGCAAAAGATTTAAAAGGGTTATTTAATTGACCTTTTTCAACCTAAAGTATATTAATCAAATAAACCATTCCCAATAAATTAGAGACCATATCATATGTTAAGTAATTTTAGTAAAAAAATAGATCATCACTACACTTTTGTGAAATGAAAGTAATAAAGCCTTTGGGTCTTCTATTGTAGAGTGACAAAAAAAATGTCTGTGTACGAACGTCATACAATTTATATAATTTGTTTTATATTGAAATAAATAACCAAGGCAATTACGTATGTAAGTATGTATATGTTATCTGCCTCATTATAATATACCGAAACCGATTGTTACCAATAAATAAATCTTGACTCTTGTCGCGATACTTGGCACATTACGCTATATAATTTCAATATATCCTGTCTTCTTTTATCTTTCTTAAATGTGAAAAATCCAATGAAACGAATAACTTATATAACATTTTGTCGGCTTGATCTTTGTAGTCTATGTAAATATAAGATATAATAAATGAAATAATTAGAAATTTGTTATTCTACTTATTTCTCTGCGACTGTTTTTACCTCATATCCCGATACTCGAGCTACTCAGTTGACCTTATTTCTCTGCGACTGTATTTACCTCATATCCCGATACTCGAGCTACTCAGTTGACCTTATTTCTCTGCGACTGTATTTACCTCATATCCCGATACTCGAGCTACTCAGTTGACCTTATTTCTCTGCGACTGTATTTACCTCATATCCCGATACTCGAGCTACTCAGTTGACCTTATTTCTCTGCGACTGTATTTACCTCATATCCCGATACTCGAGCTACTCAGTTGACCTTATTTCTCTGCGACTGTATTTACCTCATATCCCGATACTCGAGCTACTCAGTTGACCTTATTTCTCTGCGACTGTATTTACCTCATATCCCGATACTCGAGCTACTCAGTTGACCTTATTTCTCTGCGACTGTATTTACCTCATATCCCGATACTCGAGCTACTCAGTTGACCTTCTTTCGAAAGATTGTTCACTTGATCTAACCACTTGTAACATATATTCGCTCGGTCATTCTTTATTCATTCATTTGCTCCACATGCCCAAATCATTTTCATGCTCCTTTGTTTTTCATCTTACCGACAATATCCATGTAATCATTTCTATTTATGTCCTTTTAATATTCATTCCGCCTTCTTTCATAAATTAACACTCAATAAATGTTTCTTATTGCACTCATCTTATCGCACACAGTATTTATTTTTATCATACTAAGTCCAACTTTCGCTCCCATATGTCAAAGTAATTTTTTACAACTTTTAATATAACGTGGTTGTATATCATGTTAAGTTATCCGTTTTCCTTGTTCTATGTCGTTACTATTGTTTCAATGTTCTTTTTAACTCGCATATCACAAGTGAACATTCTGCTCAAATAACAAAACTCATCTACATGTCCAAGTTTTTCTGAGTTAACCCATACATCGCAAGTACGTTTACCCCATCTCTATATATACCCAAATTTTTCGATTTCACTACATTCAATTAAAAATATCACTAGTAAAAAATGCTATTTTTTTAAATGACCGGTTTTTCATTGTTCTTGTTTTATCACCTGACATTTAGGAACATTAAGTATATGAACATCCAAAGCAAGGTAAGGATTTACAAGACCTGTGTCCGCCCCATAATGACATACAGCATAGAGTCCAGAGCCGACACTGTCAGAACCAAAAATCTCCTTCGAACCAGCGAAATTAAGGTACTCAGGAGTATCGCTGGCAAACCCCTTCGTGATAGAGTACGAAACACAGAAATCCGAAGGATGTGCGAAGTTGAAGATATTGTCAAATGGGGACGACAGAGAAGAAGGTTCTTGAACGAATACGTATCCAGAATGGAGGAACCAAGAGCCGTAAGAATGGCCAGGGACAGTATTCCCCAAGCGAGCAGACCTCCAGGATGACCTCCCAAAAAAATGGAAAGACAGCTGGCAGTCGACGCTACAAGACAAGAGGGAAACGATGATGCAGGACCATAACAGGCCAACAGGCCTAAAAGAAGAAGACGAGAGTTCAGTCACGGATCTGCTACAGAGCAGTCGCTTGTTGCTAACATAACGCGATCTCACTGCAATCCGTTGCTAACGAACAAGTACAATACACGATTCTTCATATAGTGTCGATTAAAGTTCACCGTCGCCGTTTTTGCCAGTGCGCATACTTTCCGCGCATCGTCGCTAAAACAGCGATAACAAGTGTCGTTCCCGGCTTCGCATGTGCACAAACAACAAACATTAAATTGACATTCCACTCGTCCCAGACAGCTATTAAGATCAAATCGGTTTATTTTTTATATTAACTCGTGATAAGGAGCCGGCCTCCACAAAATTCTTGGTGACGTAATTTGTTCCGAGTGCCGGTCGATGCCAGAATTTCTTCTTCTTCATCAAGTAAGCCACTGACTGTTACTATCCTTCTTACCCTTTTACACTCCGAGGGCAGAGTTGAAGATCTGAAAAGGTCGACAGCTCTCCCCATCCTATCTTCATTTCATATTTCACATTACTCATCAAAACTTTAAAAACTTTAATTCTTTATTTATCACTGTTTGTGTTTCTACTCATTACACAATTATATTTATTTTTTCCACAGCTATATCCTACTTTTTATTGTCCACAATTATTCTTTCTATTTGTTCAATTCCTCCTATTAAGCAGCCATGAAGTCCGTCAAATCCGTCAAACCGAACTTCATCATTAAAACTCCACGCATCATTACTAGAAAAACTAGTTCCGAACCAACCGAAACGCCCGCATCCGTCGCCGTGACCTCGCCTATACCAGACCTCGCTAAGTCCCCGGACCGCTCAACATCCCCTGATCTGACCATCTCCACTTTCGAGGAAGCCTTCGAGCTCTTCAAGATGGAGACCACATCCAAAAAAGAGACAATGAAGATGGTAAAACTTCTTCGTGAACTCTTCAATAAAGGTGAGGTCTCGATTGAGGCCAAAAACCCTCCATCTATTTCACCCACTGTCTTGTCAGTGGTCCCTATCCCTATCACAACACCGCCGCGCCCCACCCCCACTTTTGACTCCCCACTTTCCCCGCCAATAATTATCATTCCGGATATTCCAGAAATGGACTGGCAATCTGTTGCCAAAAACCGTAAAAGGGCTCTTCAATCCCAAGAAAGCCCCCCCCTCGTCTGCCCCCAATCAGACCCGAAGCCAGCTGGTGCCACCGTGGCCCAAACCAGCAAAAAAATGAGAGGCCCACTCAGCCCTCCTCATCCCGCAGCCCCCGCCCCACCTCTAAATAATGACTCACGACCTCTACTTCAGATCAAAAAGACCGCATCCCCCCCATCGTACTTCACAATTCCGCCAAATATAGAGACCTGAGAGCTAAACTCAGGTCTCAAAACATTCACTTCTCCTCGAAGGTGCAGCCCAATGGTGATCTTAAAATCACCACTGAAACCGTAGAGGCCTACCGCTCCCTAGTCCACATTACCGATTCTCTCGCCATTCCATACCACTCTTTCCATTTGGAGAGCGAGAAGCCCCTGCTAGCCGTCATCCGCGGCCTACCGACCCCTATCAGCGTCGAGGACATTTCAGATGAACTCAAATCACTCGATTATCCGGTTTTAAATGTGTATCGCATGAAAAACCGGAATCGAGTGGAACTCCCCATGGTCATCGTCAAGATGACAAGGAACTCTTCCGCAAAGCGCATCTTCACCGAACTCCACGGTGTACTCGATATTCGAGTCACAGTGGAGGAGCTGAACAAGCGCAAAGGCATGGGCCAGTGTCATCGATGCCAACAGTTTGCCCATTCCGCCGGCAACTGCCACGCCCCAGCCAACTGTGTGAAATGCGGTAGAACGCATCACACATCTGAATGCAGGAAGCCCGCGGACACTCCCGCCACCTGCTGTAACTGCGGAGGCCCACACACGGCCAACTTCAGAGGCTGCCCACGCTTCCCCAAGAGCAACCTCCCTTCAATCGCTCTCCACCACCACTTCCAGACCCCGCAGCCCTTACGCCCCCTCATGGATGGCATCTACCAACGCCCCTCCACCAACGCCCCCTTACCGAACGCCCCCTCGGCAAACAACGCCACACGGCGATTCCCCAACGCTCCCCAGAGTGCATCGAAACCAGTCACTTCCAACGCGTCATACGCGAACGTCGCAACTCATCGCCCCCTATTATCAACATCTACACCCCAAAACTACATATTGCCCGCCGCCCCCCCCCCAAATCGCGATCTCATTTTGAATAACTTAAAATCAGCCATCACCGAAGCCATGAACCTCCTCAACTACATCCAAGAACATGGCTCGCACCTATAAACCATCCCATATATCCGCCGCGTTCTGGAATGCAAACGGTTCCCTCAGAACACATAAACAAGAGGTCGAGGATTTCCTTCTCGAGCACAACCTGGACGTGTTGCTGATAACGGAAACGCATCTCAAACCGAGCTACCGTTACAGCATCCGTAACTACTACTGCTACAGAGACGACCGCCTCATCGGCAGAAAAGGCGGCACCGCAACTCTCATCAAAAGCACAATAGACCACTGCCACATCCCCTCCCCTTCCACCGTCAACATAGAATCCACATGCGTAGTGGTGAACACCGCCAATCACGGCCCTCTTAAACTTTGCGCGACTTATCTTCCACCTACCTCCCCACTTGTCGAGTCTGAATTGGACTCATTCCTCGCAGATAATATCCCCACCATCATGGCGGGAGATCTAAATGCTAAACACCCCTTCTGGCACAGCCGCACTTCCAACACTCACGGTAATAAACTTGACGAAATCTCCTCCCGGAAAAGATACTTCGTGGAAGGACCCACGTCTCCCACCCTCTATCCACTAATAGACAATCATCGCCCTGATGTCATCGACATCATTGTCCATAACGACATTCTCTATCAAACAGATCTCACGACTGTTCACCAGCTTCAATCCGATCACTACCCGGTATTACTTCAATTGACGGATGGCTTACCACCCTTCTCGCCCTCAGCCCCTCCGCGACACATCACCTCGTGGAGCGATTTCGCTATTAACGTCGACAGCAGCATCAAAATACCGACAACCTTCCCCGACACGAACTCCATAGACGCCGCTATAAATGACTTCACAACCACCATCAAATCCGCTCTCACATCCTCTTCAAAAGAGAGACCAGCCGATAAACCCGAACTTCCCCTTCCTCCACATATCAAAATACTGATTATGGAAAAAAACAAAACCAGAAAGTTGTGGCAAAACACAGCTGTCCCCTCTTACAAAACCGACTACAACAGATTAGTCAAAAAAATCAAACACCTCCTACAGCAACTCCGCAATGACAAATGGTCAGACTTCGTCGAGTCTCTCGAATACAATGAAGGACTCAAATGGAAACTAACGCGTAGCCTTAGAAAAACGCCCTCCCGACCCAGCTCTCTTCAAGGACCAAATGGCCCCGTTTTCTCTGCTCGCGACCGCGCAGAGACCTTTGCTGACTCTCTAGCTAATATCTTCTCGCCAAATGCAGACCTCTCTAACCCCTCTCACTCAATAATGGTCGACAACGCAGTTGCCGACATATTAAATGAGCAAACCCCCCCCACCACAGACTTCTTCTCACCGTTAGAAATTCAATCTATCATAAAAAATCTCATCAACAAAAAAGCCCCCGGCCCCGATAAAATCAATAATCTCACCTTGAAAAAACTTCCGAAAAAAGCCATTTACGCCCTTACCGCCATTTACAATGCCTGCCTTCGACATAAATTCTTTCCAACCCCATTCAAAAACGCCGACGTCATCATGTTCCCTAAACCGGGTAAAAGCCACGTTATCCCTGAAAATTACAGACCGATCAGTCTGCTCCCGACTCTAGGTAAAGTGCTCGAAAAATTAATCCTAGAACGTCTCTCGTTAGAAACTTACTCACGTAACATCATCCCAGATTCGCAACACGGATTTAGGCCATTACACTCTACCAACCATCAGCTTCTTCGCGTTGTAGAACACATCATCAAATACTTCAGCTCCAAAGGCCTCACGACCCTCCTTTCACTAGACGTGGCGAAAGCCTTCGACACAGTCTGGCTCAACGGACTCATATTCAAACTGCACAAGTCAGGTATTCCCCTCAGACTAGTGCAAATCATCGCATCATTCCTTGAAAATCGCTCCTTCTCCGTCAAAATAGACGGTATAAACTCATCCCCTCGCCCCATTCTGGCAGGTGTGCCCCAAGGTGCACTGTTGTCCCCTATCCTGTATAACATATACACGAGCGATATGCCCCAATTTTCACGTACACATTGTATCACCGCGCAATACGCTGACGACACAGCCTTTCTCTCTTCATCGAAATATGAGTCCGTATCCCACAACAGACTGCAAGACTTCATTCCCATTCTGGAGCACTGGTGCACCAAATGGAAGATCAAAATAAATCCCACCAAAAGCACAGCAGTCCGCTTCTCACGCAGATACATCAAACCCATCAGAACTCTTAAACTCTTCGGCCAGAGCGTCCCATGGTCAAAACACGTAAAATACCTAGGCCTCACATTAGACAGTAGACTCTCGTGGCATAAACACGCCCTCAATATCAAATCAAAAGCTCACGGAACACTCAAATCATTATTTCCCTTGATCAGTAAATACAGCAAACTTAGCACGCGCACTAAACTCCACCTATATAAAGCGATCGTCAGACCGCAACTGACATACGCCCTTCCGGTCTGGGGCCACGCGAAGAAAACAACGCTACATCACATTCAGATCATTCAAAACAAAGCCCTCCGCATAATTTTAAAAGCACCCTACATCGTCCGTAATTCAAGACTCCACGCAGATACCAAACTACATACTATCCCCGAACATATGCGCGCTCTGGCCGAAAGGTTCTACAGCTCTATATCCCGTCATCCCAACCCAGTCATAAAAGCCTTAGATAACTACAACGCGAACACCAGTTACAGACACACTCGTCCGAAATCAATATTGCGAAACATCCCCCCGACCCCCCCCTCTTTAACTCTAATCATCCCCCCAAATGACCCCCCGATTGTCACTCTGAACACCCCATCATCGATAATTCCTCCGGCAGACAGTTTACCCCCATAGGCAACCGCATTTCTCACCTTCAATAAACATTTTCTACACCTTAATATATTTATAAAAGTCACACACATTTCCCCACTCATTTACTTATCTACATATACTATATTCATTCTTATAATTTATTCACAATTCATTTTTTCATTTTTTTTTTTTTCACCCATTCAATATAAAACAGTGTGTGACGACACAAATTTATGTATATTTGTATTTAATATTATGTACATATCATCATATTTATATATGTATTTAATCGTTTATAATTTCTCATAATCATTCATAAAATCAAAACAATTACCACAAACCTATCCTTTCCCGATTCCCAAAAAGATCCAAAAATTTCCAATAAATATCTTAACAGTCAGAACTTATCCGATGAAGGAGTAAGGTGTCCTACCATCGGACCGAAACTCCGAACAAGCTATCCATCACTTGTAAAAGAAGAAGACATTTTGAAAACTGTATCAATCTCATTTTTTATCAGGACAGTTTAAACTAGTGAGAGTTATGTGGTTTAAATTGTTGAATTTATTGTTTTGTACAATAAAACGTTGTAATGTTATACAAAACAAACAAAACTAGTGTTTCCCGAAAAAGTGTTCCTCAAACCACTACATAAAAGTGGGGGTATGCAAGACATAACGAACTATTGTCTGATCTGTTCGCTCTCAACTATACTTAAGGTTTTCGAGAGTTTCATATTGGATAGGCGTTTTGTAAAGTTGCAGCACTTTATTATGTCTAATTAGCTTGGCTTATTCTCGGATAATTAGTTTTAACTAACTTTATTTTATATTCTAACTATATTGCCGAAGCTTTGAATGCTGGCATCCAGGTGGACACTATATATACGGACCTCAGTAAGGTATTCGATACGGTTAACTATAAAAAAAAATCTCCAAGTTATCCAAACTAGGAATTGAGGATAACCTGCTGAGGTGATGTGAGTCTTATATCTTTGGGAGGAACCTTGTTATGAATATTAATGTTAAGTTATTTTCATGGAATTCAATCTGACGTGTGGTATACCACAGGGGTCGCATTTTGAACGTTGTTATTCACATTATTCATTAACGACATATCTGAGTGCTTGAACGAATTGGAATACTTGATCTTTGCAGATGACGTCAAGATATTTAATAGGGTTAAAGGTGTGAGTGATTGTTATAGAATCCAAGCGGGTCTAAAAAAATCACACTCGTGGTGTCTGATGAATGAATTACACCTCAATACGAAAAAAATACAGAAAATAAGCTCCCATAGAGTTAAAAACCCAATTATCTTCGAATACGCCGTAAATTCTGATATGTCGGATAGTGTTTGCGTTATGCAAGATGTGGTTGTTTTTAACCCATGTTGAAAAGATTACCGTTAATTATTTGAGCGTTTTTGAACTTCATAATGATACAGTCGAGTGAATTCAAGAGAGTATACGCAATTAATATACTCTATTGTACTTTGGTGAGGATCAAACTCAAATACAACTCCAGTATCTGAACTCATAACGCAGATTATTTAAACGCTGTAGAGTGGATGCAACACAGGTTTTTTTGTCACATCAAGTTTATATTCGGCCTTAGAAAGGACAATGTAAGCTATAATTTGTTGTTATCGAACCTAAACTTGAGACTTTCTGATCGTTGAATATTGTGTAATTTGATCCTGCTCTTCAAAATTGTTAATAAAATGATGGACTGTCCTAAGTTACTCAAATTGATAAACTTCCGAATTCCTTCGAAAAGTACGAAATTGGATGATATAATACGATATGAGATTTGAAAACTAAGCACTATTCGAATTTTCCGTACCCAGATTTCATCGATTGGCTAATAACTATGCCGCGGTTTTGGACATATTTCGAGACAGTTATGCCTAAAATTCTCTCAGGGAGAGTTTTTATTTCTTTGAACCATAAATCAGGCGCAACCAGCTACTTGATTGTCGTTGATTTTTTTTCTTTATTCTCGATGATTTTTTCTCTCTCAAACTTTCCGACAACTCCGAAAATATGCTGAAGTTTTTCATATGTTTTAGAGTGGATGAATTACACGGGTATATTTTTGTTTTAACTTTTTTTCAAATATATTGTTTTTTGTTTAATGTAGGATCCTTGAGCCTGAGCTTTGGCCTGTCGTATGTTTGCATTATATGGATGGTAGACAGTATGCATGTACCTACGTACTGCTTTCTGGTACTTTTTGCGTATCGTTCATGTTAATGTTTATACTTTTATGACAGTTGATTTTATATTTATGTATACTCAAAATTCTAATTTGAGTATTAATATTGTTACTATTTTTAATAAAGAGCGTACATTGTTATAAATAAAATATTCTATTGTATTTTATTGGGTTATGTTATATTAAATTTTATTTTATTGTACACTAACTTTTGAATTACAATTTCCTGTTGCGATGAATTTCAATTAGTTTTGGGCTCTTCCTTCATCAATTTCCTCTCCAGCTATCTGCCTGATTAAAAAAAATAAAAAATGGAAGATCATCATTTTCAAATATTGCTATCAAATTCTATTTTGAATATGAATTTATATTAGTAGATTCTTTTATTTCTGCGGTAGATATTCATTTCAACACCGGTATGCGAATATAAAACAGATTAGAAGTGCTCTAGATTTTTCCCATAATTAAGTTTTCAGTTTGGAATTTAGGTTGTTTTATCGTATAAAACAGTTGAGGGAATAGATCTCCTAAGAAACGAAACGCGTATTCCCAAACCCAATTAAATGACATTGAAGTGTCAAAGCGATCTGTCGATGGGTAAGTTTCGCGATGCGTTATAATGATCGATCGGGCCGGCGTTCGATACATTCACGATCTATTTACGAGCGCGAGGGAATGCCCCGTATCTGGCAGGCAGCATATGTGGGACAGAGGCGGGCTGTACCTACATTGTAGCATCAAGCTCTCGTGGCGCAACCGCCAGGTACCATTACCATTGTCAACCCGAAAAGTGAAGAAGCGCGCCTAAATAAACCAGTCGTGGTCGGGACCTCGCGAGTGATACTGGTCGCTTATTAGACAAGCACACCGATTCAGGTGAGCTTTCAAATTAATCAAACACTTACGAGTAGATCTCCAATACATTAAACCAAAATTAAATTGACGTGGTTATCGACACAAGTGTTATCTAACGTGAAATTCAAAGCTTTGCCCTCACTAATCGGTGGTGTTATTCCAAGTCAGTGAAAAGTCTGGTATAATATTCAATCAATCTAATTAAGTGTTCATAATCTATTGTATGGTTTTTATTATTTTTTTAAGTTGGCGTTTTAAATATATTTAGCGGCATTATTATAAAACAACATAATGTCGACTAAGTTTATCGTAACTGGAATATTCTTGAAGAATTTATCTTATGATAATGATTTTCAGGAATATATTTTATGAAAATATGCGCCAGAGTTCAATTTTCACCTCATATCTTTGAGCTGTCACCAATGTGTAGAAAGACACGTAGAATAGATAACTTGAATTAACAAATTATTCATTTTAACTTATCTTAATTTTTTTATTTATTAGTTATGTATTTTTTGTTTAATATGTATTTTTATTTTTAAATACAAAAAATCAAGGTTTTCTCGTTTTGATAAGAAAAATACTCAAAATCTGTTTTCTCTATTTGTTGCCCTTAAATAATTTTATATAATATAAACAAACATGATTGTTAAAATTGTGCGTGAAATCTTAATTAATCAAAATTCGATCATTTGGTGTTTGAGCAATATACTCTGCGTTACTTTTTTTATTACAATGCGTTATGTTTAGAAAAAAATGTATATTGCGAAAATTTGCAATGCGTTAAATAAAATTAGTTATCAAAAATGTAGAATTCTTATTTTATAAATACGATTGATTATAATGATGAGTTGTGCATATTTATTTCATAAAAAACATATTTAATTACGAATTTAATTGGTATGTAAAGTTTTACTACTACAAATATTAAATCAAATCTAATTATCTTGGCTGAGGAGAGGACTAATATTAAACTTTTAATTTCCAAATTCGTTAGTTCGCTTTGAACCAAACAAACACATATCCGAGCTTACGACTTTCTTAAGCCAGCCGGTCTTTCTTTCTTATAATAATAAATTGTCAATTATTAGTAAGATTCTGTGTAATAATTCTCAGAAGAAGACGTCACCGCTGTTGGCTTCACCTCTGAGAGGTATTTTCGAACTCTCGGCTATTTGTTTATCGGCTACAATTGTCTAGCGGAGATCACATAATTTTCGTAGACAAAAATGTGTTCAACACATGTGGTAACGTATGAGTTTTTCTTCAATGAATAATAAACCAAGTGGGTCTTAGTTAATATTGATGTACGTTTTCCTTCCCTTGATAACTTTTCTTATGCTATTGGAAAATTTATTATTTGAATGGGTATAAACGTTCATTATTCTCATTTGACATTCTTTTGAGAGATCATCATTTTTTTCTCAGACGTCAAACATCGCGACTAACAACCGAAAAGACCCGTTCAGTTTTACATGAAAACTATAAAAAAATCATTAAATAAAATTCAATTTTCACAGTAAAATCGTTTTGTAAATAGTTTTAAAATTGATGTACAGAAAGCATAAAAAAATATGAAAATAATCACATGTTTCTTTTTCGACTGACATCGCTAGACAATATTTTAGAAGACAAAAAGAATAAAATAGGATTTTTTATAATTTAATATAAATTTAGATTATATTAATTCTTAATAATATAAATTTAGATTATATTTATTCATAATAATATAAATTTAGATTCTATTAATTCTTAATAATTTTTCGATTTAATAGAAATAATGAAAATCCGTGAAAAAAAATCAAGCGGATATATTTTGAGTTAACTTGCATATCCATTATGATTTATATTGGAGGAATTAGGACTTTATTAGGCATTTCTAGGAAAATAATAATCGTACCTTATTATTAGTTAATACTCGTAGATAAGAAATTGAGTGTGATTTTACAATAAAATATATTATTTTTAATATTTTTTTATTCGTGAGCATGTATATACATTTTTGTATTTTATTCGTAGCATATTATACCCATACTCATATTATTGAATATAAATGTAACTTGACGACCTTTGTGACCTAATTGTTAAGACGCCTGACTTCCAACAGTCTGGTTTTCACTTAAGGCCTCTTTAACATCTTTCTGGTAAACTTGAAGACATTTTCATATGGCAACAAGTCTACCAGGTTGTATATTAAACAAGTCTACCAGGTTGTATATTAAACAATGGAAACGTAACGTGTACAATCTTTACAAAGTAAAGTGAAATATAAACCAATTTCGATTTCATATTATGACGTCAACTTTGAAAAATAAATGTCTCATCTGTCAACTTTCTTTCATTTCTCCTTCAATCTTTCATTTTTCCTTCACTTTCGTTGTATAAAATGCAACCTTACTATTGACATGTGGCAATCTCTTCAAACCAACCAGAAGCACGTTGTAGAAGCTAAAATTTTAAATAAAGTTTTGAGTGCTTGAACTTGTAAGATATTTTATCTCTCTAATATTAATTTATCGAACAGTATTTTCATGGACATTTATTTCTAGTAATCTTCTACGTATTGGTCCGAATTTATAGTCCGACCTTAACAATAAACACTATTGTTTAACCTTAAAATCACGTAATTTATATTTAAAGTCAGGCCTCATATGCTACGAACCTTCAAGTGAGGTAATGAAACCACTTGTCTACCTAATTTAAGGAAACTACAACAAATTTGTACAAAATTTAACTTGGAATACTATTACTTCAGTAAAAAATAGTTAACATTTAGTGTTAAGATCGGACTATGAATTCGGACCATGGTGCATGAAATAAAGAATATCATTGAAATATCTTATGTAAATTCCCGATCAAAAAAATCTTGATTTGTTCGATATCTTATTTATATAATCTGATATCGATTTCATAAGACAGATAGTTGAACTTTTAATCTCGTTTACATTTTAAGATTTATTGGACAACAAAAAGAAACACTTTCTATCAGTGTAATCATTGCTGGCAGCTGGCCACTCCACTCATTAGATCTTTAGACAAGCCATCGAATCGATTCAACCGAGTCTTAAAATAAAAAACATTACTTCACATGACATTTTCAAATGAATTAACCCCGGCGCAAGTCAAACAGTAGTGATTATTTCTCTGGATACGGCACTTTTGATTTGAAAATATAATTTAAGTAAAAATTGTAAAATGTGTTTCAATGTAAAATAATCTAAGTTAATTGAGAAAGAATATGACAAAAAAATATTTAGAAGAACGTGTGATACAACATGAAACATGTTATGAAGCAAGATTAGATATTATAAAACAAAGATATAGGTTATATGATATATCATTACCATGTGTAGCTTGGTGGGTAAGATCATCTTTCAGCCCGGTAGTTGCGAGATTGATTATTTAAAAAAAGGTTTTGTTTTCACTTAAAGCATATTTAAAAACACATATTTAACATAGTTAGTTGGAAGACATTTCCTCGTTGCAATAAACCTACCAGGTTGTACTCTATACAATGAAACGAATGTTTGAATTTTTCCAATAAAATGACTGGTTTTGTGATTCAAATGGCCTACCATAATTGCATATGACGGTCATTTACTTCCTCTGCCATTAGTCATCTCAGAATGATATCGTTGAAGTATATTTTATGAGTTAAATAATTAATATTCTGTTGAAAAGTTATGTTGCGTCCGAACGAAATGAGGAAGTCGCGTGGCGCGGAGGTTTTATAGAAGATATACAAGTATTTTAGCAAATGACGATAAGAATATCCTATTAGTTGTATGTGTAAATAGCCACAGTAACATGTTATATGTCAAACTTAACGGACTATTCGAGTAAAATAAATATACAATATTTCCATGGCTTTCATTTTTTTATTAAAAACATATAAACATGTATTACCACTTGTAAACAAAAATATGATTTTACATTATTAACTAAAAATACGAGTAATTTGTGAGTAGTAGAAATGGATTTTTACTCTTAAAAGACAAATATAATTATTATAAACCAAAATTTTCTATGGACACTAAAATGTTGGTCCACGAACGAAACTTTTTCGTATTTTATTCAAAGGAGATATGTAAAATAGGGCCTCATGTAAGCAGTGAATTGCAAGATTTTAAGCCTAAAAGGAAAATCGAGTGTGGTTTAAAAAATAGCGTTTTTCTTGACTTTCGAAAAATAGCGCAGTGGAGAGAGTATTATTAGATAAAATATGTTATGCACATTCATCATTATCATCGCCCTGCGCGTTCCACCAGGAACATGAGAATACTATAAAAGTATACACATTTATAGAAATGTATTTTACAATATGTCGTTTGTGCAGGCCAAAGATAGCGCAGTGGAGAGAGTATTATTAGATAAAATATGTTATGCACATTCATCATTATCATCGCCCTGCGCGTTCCACCAGGAACATGAGAATACTATAAAAGTATACACATTTATAGAAATGTATTTTACAATATGTCGTTTGTGCAGGCCAAAGATAGCGCAGTGGAGAGAGTATTATTAGATAAAATATGTTATGCACATTCATCATTATCATCGCCCTGCGCGTTCCACCAGGAACATGAGAATACTATAAAAGTATACACATTTATAGAAATGTATTTTACAATATGTCGTTTGTGCAGGCCAAAGATAGCGCAGTGGAGAGAGTATTATTAGATAAAATATGTTATGCACATTCATCATTATCATCGCCCTGCGCGTTCCACCAGGAACATGAGAATACTATAAAAGTATACACATTTATAGAAATGTATTTTACAATATGTCGTTTGTGCAGGCCAAAGATAGCGCAGTGGAGAGAGTATTATTAGATAAAATATGTTATGCACATTCATCATTATCATCGCCCTGCGCGTTCCACCAGGAACATGAGAATACTATAAAAGTATACACATTTATAGAAATGTATTTTACAATATGTCGTTTGTGCAGGCCAAAAATAGCGCAGTGGAGAGAGTATTATTAGATAAAATATGTTATGCACATTCATCATTATCATCGCCCTGCGCGTTCCACCAGGAACATGAGAATACTATAAAAGTATACACATTTATAGAAATGTATTTTACAATATGTCGTTTGTGCAGGCCAAAGATAGCGCAGTGGAGAGAGTATTATTAGATAAAATATGTTATGCACATTCATCATTATCATCGCCCTGCGCGTTCCACCAGGAACATGAGAATACTATAAAAGTATACACATTTATAGAAATGTATTTTACAATATGTCGTTTGTGCAGTACTTTAACAAAGATATTATGAGTCTGTTTTTCATATTGCTATTTTATCGAATCTTTAACAAAAATAAAGTGCATTATAAAATAAATTATTTACCTTTCTTATTTTGTAGATATTTTTCCGTGGTTATAAGCATATCTATAGTTTTAGTTTGTATATTTAACCCAAAAGAAATTTTAAAATTAAAGTTATTTCCTGAATAAAAAATTTTGCTACTCGTATGTATCTTGAGATTGCAAACCCATGTTGAATTATGTTTTTAATGGTGTAAACAAACATAATAGGTGCTTTTATTTAGAAAACTAAATTTCTAGATGGCTTGCAAAGCTGTCTTAGCTGATAGCATACGGAAGTTATATAACTATTCGGATTTGGCCCTCATCCACCACGGGTACAAAGTTGAGAACAGCAGAAGTGTAAATTATTTAGGGATGCCCTCACTCAACTAATTAACTTTGGGCTGTTAATTATAATGACATTATTTTTCCTTGAATATTTTTTCTTAAATTCTGTGACACAAATCCCTAATGAAACAATTGACAGATTATTGTAAATATGATAAATTAAAATTGTTCAAAATACTGAATCAAGATAAAACAATATTGATCTGAAAAAATACGGATTTTGTCAGATATATTCATAGTTGTTTTATGGAACTAACTTTTACTTACCATGAGAGTAATTTAAATTTTAACAGCAATTTAAAAGTATTTGATTATTTTAAAACATGCAATATATATCTGAGTATAAAAATCATATAAGTAAATTTCTAAAAACAAAAGTAAACAAAGGGAAAAAGTTAATGGTCGGTTTGATTTGCAAAACATTAGGGTGCGTCATTACTACTCGGCTATCGACTACTTGTATTTTGGAGGTGCGAAGCAAAATAGTTGAGATCGAACAATTGAACAAAACAAAATAGTTGAGATCGAACAATTGAACAAAACAAAATGTTGAGATCGAACAATTGAACAAAACAAAATAATTGAGATCGGATAATTGCACAAAGCAAAATATTCGGTAACCTACTCGTGATGCAACGACTCGATCTAAGACCACTTCAACACGGGTTCTACGAGTATCTGGTGAAGCATTTCTATTCATAATACGGTGATCTTCAAAATAGGTGCGATACTTATATTTGTATCCTTCATTTTGCCATTCTATTAAATGGCGCTGGAGTTAATTAGAATTAATAAAACAATTAAACAATAAGATCAATGAAATAAATAAACATTGGAATATACATGGAATGTACTTCATTAACTATAAAAACACCTCTGCGCATACGAACCATTCGTTCGCAATCGATATACTCTCGATATCTTTAAGGAGCAGTACTTCTCTTAACGTATTATAATATTTCATAAATAATCTAAACTTTACTTGTTGAAGTTTGGCTTAATTCGAACTACGAGTAGATTAAATCATCTGATTTTCAACTTAATTCGGACAGAATCCACTTGTTTTATCATTGGCATATTCTTACGATCGAAACTTATTACTCTGTACGAATGTTTAATGTAGAAATTAAAAAATATATCATCATCTTATTTTTGACATCTCCATAACAATATTACACGAGCATTTGAGATTTACTCATCATTTTGAATAATTACATTTTTTTAATAATTGTTTAAATTTGTGCATAGATCTCCATTTCATTATCTCATACCACACATATTTTGCTTCTGCCACGTCCATACACATTGTGCATACAGCTCGTAATGCGATCTCCTATTACGAAGTCTTGTCTCTGTTATCTCTTTCAGAAATTGATAAATTTGATCGTGCCGAAATTTGAAGTTTTTTTGGTATTTCCACACATTTCGTACCTTGTATACTATATAAATTGTAAATCTTTCATCATTCATTTTTCCTACGAGGCTGAAACATCTCAATGATTCTTCCTTCGTTTCTTAAAACGAAGGAAGAATCATTGAGATGTTTATACTGCGTCCTCTTTCAATCTACATTATTACCTAATGTCGTCGTTTCTTAATTTGTCATACATTGTTTCTACATACATTCTACCCAACGCTCTCATTTATTTCACATTTATCTTACTTTTCATTTTCATTAATGAATGAATTAAAATAAAATGTCTTACCAAAAGTGTTAACAAAAATGTTTACCTAACAATTTTATTTTTGCAAAAAAAAGATTTGCGACTTTCAGTTACCGTATTATCACTTGTAGAAACAGTTTATATATTTTTTAAGTAAGTGATTCTATTGCTAAGCGTAGTTAATTTTCAGTAAAACATATGTATATGTATATCAACGTTGAAAAAAATATTATATCCAATATGTGGCGTACCAAAAGAAACTTGTAATTTTCAGAAATTCAAACAATATATTTATTTGAATTCGGTTTCTCCCTTAAGAGATCTTTTACATAATTTAAATTTCAGGTTGATGTGAAAATTCTGTAAGTAGTGATTGTAAGAACTACACTATGAAACATAAACGGCAATGCGAGTTTTCATTGTTTCTTTACCATTCCTTATATTGGTGTCTAATAAGTCATAATTATTCAAAAAGGACCCAACATGTAGTACATTATTTTTCGGTTTATATGAAATATCGAATGAGCACATCTTAATCCAGAATTTGTAAATACTATATATCAAGTCAATTAAATGAGAATTTTATTGTTGATTTCCGTTTAAAATATGTTCCATGCCAGCCCATACAAAGTAACGTAATGTCCTTTATCCCTATCCAATTATTTCAGTACTCCACTCTAACTTTCCCAGCACTATCTAATATTGATAGTATAACATAACATATATACAAAATACACGAAAATCTTATATCATCGTGCAAATCTTAAACTATATAATTTTATGACAGTTACTCGTATGATCGAAATTGAGTGAACACTATTTTCGAAATCACAGATTTTTTAAATTATGAAAAGTGATATCGTACTCAAAGGACTAAAACCTTAATATACTTCAGAAAAAATAACTCGTCAATATCTCATTTTTGTATCAATATACATTTATATTTTTCTATGAGTCATTTAAATCTAGAGAATGACAAGCCTAGTTGGTAAGACGGCTGAGTCTTAGTCTGGATTAAGAGTTCGTCTAGTAACAATACTCGTGCGCATTAGAAGTATGCAGGTATTATTGCCTGTCCACGTGTGGTTTTATTTCACATGTGATGGCCAACTGTAAATTGCGTGCCTACTCAAGTACTTCTTAATTCGATAGCTTGATTATTGGGAACGAAGAAATTGGTGTCTCCCGGCCACGCTCTTACAGATATTTAAATTACCAATTCAAGTATAATATGTTGAGGGGTACCATACGAATAAATAAATGAAAATAGAGAAAATCTTGGAAACGCTCTCATTTTAAAATTGAGCTGATGGAGTTTGCGCTTTATGCTGCGATAAGTTTATCAATTTACCCTACCAATAAACGAGTATCGTATTTCATTGATTAAATCTGTATTCAAAAACTGAAACATAATTTATAGAAGAGATAAGCATTTTCTAAATTTACACGTAGTTTTATTCAATCCTTCAAAAATACCATTCACAAAAATCCTCTAACTACAACACTAAAGTACATAATTTAATAATTGGTATGTATTATATTTTGTGTGTCTTGATTTTGCAGTAAAGCACGATGGATGATGAACCATGGGTGATCGAGGACCCCAGCGAGTCGGTGCCTGAGGAGCCTGCACCGGCTGAGGCAGCCCCCGAGACCGCCGCTGCTCCCGCAGAGGCGCCCGCCGCCCCCGAGCCGGAATCCATGCCCATCTCCGACATGTCCAAGAAGCTCATATTCAAGCACTGGGTCAGGTAATTCTGTTTTTTTATTTATCTCCGAGGTTCATCAAGGTCATAATTGATTAATTGATTAATCAATAAAATATCCATCAAATAAAAAGGCATCCTGTTAAGTCTCACGTGTTCTTTATTTCCTTGTATCAAGTGGTGGCATGAACT
The DNA here is from genome assembly GCA_949825065.1 of Odontocerum albicorne. Lineage (NCBI taxonomy): Eukaryota > Metazoa > Arthropoda > Insecta > Trichoptera > Odontoceridae > Odontocerum > Odontocerum albicorne. The sequence continues at coordinate 31,116,812 of OX463843.1, read as the reverse complement.
TTGGGAGTAGTCAAGAAAAATTCGGTCGTCTTTGAAATGTGATGCTGGAGACAATTTTAAGGATTCCGTGAACGTTAATATAGGAATGACCATCTCTCTCTATCTCAAACGAATCCTGAAGTTACTCGTATATTCTTCTTTTACGGTACCCTTAAGTATATCCAAACTGGTGTTTCGGAAAAATTGAAGATAATGGCTGGGAAACAACATTATCTTCGGCCCCAGTAATCTGGACTGAAGTAGACATAGAACTCGCGGTTCGTCTTTGTATTTGTTGGCAATACTTATAACACGTGAAGAGACAATAACATACGCTTTTTGTTACCAAATGAACCCTTTTACCAGACTGGGACTTTTTGACATTTTTTCGATACTATAAGGAATCGAATGTGAAATCCTCGGGTAGAAGTCAAGCGTTTTATATACTTGGTTGCGGAGGCCGTCAGTTCAGTTTTATACAATTCCATGGATACATAGCATAGATAATGTCAATTTGAAGAGGTTGTTAAGAGATATACCTAACTAAGTGAATGGACTAACCAAGGGAAGCACGTTACTGACATCCCTATTGCTACTACTTTTATCTGCGGAAGATACGTGGAAGTAGTTGCCACATGGCAGTAATCCCACAGGGTTGTGCTGTGTATAACGAAAGTGTTATACATGATTCGTTCGGGCGCTGCTATAGCTGCCAGAAGTTATTTGTTTAGTAATGGGTTCGACTTAGTCGCCCTTGAGGAGAGTTTGCTCTCTAAATGGCGCTATTGTCCTTTAGATTAGATGGATGAAACCGCGGATAGTACCGAACACTATTTGAATATACTATGTATCTAAACTATGCATATTTGAATATACTATGTACTCGTATCATATATTTTCCTATAAATACTTCCTATGAAAAGTAGAATTCATAAATTAAACACAACTAATAATAAAGTAGAACAATTATAACAATAGACTCTAATAAAAATTATGTGAATGTGGTATCTCTCTCTCTCTCTCTCAAAGTATATAATAGTACTCTTCTTCTTCTTGTAGATATGATGATGATAGTTACAGAAATACCTTAAGTACTATATATCTGGGAGGCGCTGAGTGTGAGGATGTGATAGATGAAGTGAAGTAAATGACGTAGTGCTATGGTAATATTATTCAACCTTATGACGATACGAGTACATTGGAATTTTCCGTTTAATATTTTCGAACAACGGATACCGAAACCGCAAGGAGGGGGGCTACATCTCGCATCATATTGTTATTTTAAGAAAATTATCAATCAAGATATCAAATGAAATCGTATAATTACAATTTTTTCTAGTCAATTGAAGATATTTGGTAAATACATAAATTATATATGAAAAAACACGTGAAAATACTGATTTATTATCTTAAAACAATGGCTTTTAATGAAAACTGTACTAAGTGATATACTTTTATATTGTATGCGGTTACTTTTTTCCTCACGAGGGTTCCTTAAGGCTCGGGAGTGTTCAATCGCCCAAAGCCTGTATCCACGGATGGTGGTAGGAAATGCCACTAAGATATTGGAGTTTGGAAAATCAAATAATCCACGCAGATTTAAAAGACAAAACTATCGAAAGCGGTTATTTTGTATTCTTATCAACCACAAATAGAAGTAAAAAAACTGGAACAGTCAGACTAAACTTCGCAGGAATATTAAAGAATTATGTATTATCGACCTAATAGACCACATTTTAAGTTTTTTTCTTTCAATCAAGATGTACTGACGTCTTGGCTCGACAACTCAAAAATGTACACGAATCAGGGCTGTTTCACTCCAGTCGGTAACCAAAACACAACGTATTTTATATCACCATAAAATCTGTATAATTAAGGGCATCCTTATACTAAAGAAAACGTAGCATGGTCCCTGTGACGTTTCACAAATTGCCCCCAATACAACCTTGTAACGACGTTCAGTAATTTTAATTATTTTATCAACTTTAATATAAGCCTCGATTCTAACAAATAGCAAGTTATTTAGGTAAATACATCATTACATAAAACTAACAATAAAAACAAATTAATACATCTTGTTACAAATTAGCAAAAATATGTCAGTTTGTTAAAATCAAATAATATTTGGTGACGTTCGTCAAGTCACTACGTTAGTCTGCATTGGCTAGGGATGGGGTATACGATAATTGGATTTTCGTTTTTTTTTATCCATAAAATTAAATGTTCGTAATTAGTATTACTTCATAGTGTATCTTGGTCTATTTAAAGATAGATACAAATCATACAATACATTAGAAAGTCAGTATAATGAAAATTAGGAATTAAAACGTCAGTTTAGAAAAAAACTATTTTTCGATTTATAAAAAAACGATTCCATTCAAAAAAAATATTTTACCCCATTCAATTGAGACATGACATTTCAAAAGTCACAGGGACCATGCTACATTTTCTTGAGTGTAGTAATAATACAGATCAATGTTGAGCGCGGAAATATAGTCGCAGTCGCAATGTGAAGAGAGGGACATTACTGCCTAAGCAGCTTGAAAACAATGCTTTTTGTACCGTAATATTTACACTGTCCATTTACATTATTTTACACATAATAAAGTGCGTAACAAACCAAATAATTTACCTAAAATTGCATGCCTCATACGTAGTAGCACAAATGTATTAAGCTAGTTGATGACATTTTGAATATGACAAGACATCAGCGCGAACTATTGCGATCTGTCGTAAAATTCCAATGTGACGTATGATAATTTACACAGTATTCCCATAATCTATTCGGGCGTATAAATGCAAAAATAATATTCGGACGTAATAGTGCAAAATATACATAATCTACAAAACTGCATGCCTCATACGTAGTAGCACAAATGTATTAAGCTATTTGACGACATTTTGAATGTGACAAGACATCAGCGCGAACTATTGCGATCTGACGTAAAATTCCAATGTGACTTGTATGATAATTTACACAGTATTCCCATAATCTATTCGGGCGTATAAATGCAAAAATAATATTAGGACGTAACAGTGCAAAAAATACATAATCTACAAAACATTTGTTTTTATTTATTTTAAATATAAAAAAGTATACATCAATCCTATATGTGCTAAATAAATATTAAGCCTATTAAATAAGTATTTTATGATTAAATTATGTCTTAAAATTTTTTGTTCCATACAAATCCATACAAAAGTGAGATAAGTGTCTCAAAACAGATAATATGTGAATTAGGTATTTCTTGTGTAATAACGTCCATTCTATCATCTGCAGTCCTCCCTTTTTTCCACAGTTTTCAATTCCATGATTGATGAAACTCAGCTACGCTTTGTTTATTCGTTTTAATTTGAATAAAATGATAAAGACGCAATATATGTATATATATAACACGTGCTTTATAGTTTGATCAATTATGAATCTCTAGCCAGTGCAAGGCACATAGTCTAGCCAGTGCAAGACTTCTTGTTTCAATAGAGTTGATCAATTAAAAAGTTGATCAACTCTATTAAAACATAGGTTCTCACTACAGATTTCATTCAACTTTAGTTCATCAACTATAATCGGTCAATTAAATTTGATCCATGAGAACGGGCCTTGAACACTCGAGAAATGTATTTTTAAGGAAAATTATACAATAATAAATATCTGAAGAAATTTTCAGTTGTTAAATTTTTGTACTGACAAACTGATATGCACTCTTAGAACCAATCCCCACAGCGCACTTGTGGGTGAGCTTAGTAATGCACTTTTGTAAAATGGCCAAGAGAGAGAGAGAGACACATTGAACAGAGATATGGGGTATATTTTCATGTTGAGGGAGCACCTTCATCATAAAAATTGTGGATTAACAAAAAAAAACAATATATCATCATTCAGCTTCACTAATTTAAAATTGGCAGCATCTAATGTCAGTATTTTTTAGTAAATTTTATTGGTTGTTTGCATACAAAAAAAATATCGATTTTAGAATGTGTATACAAAAAAAATATCGATTCTAAAATATTATCCGAAAATATATAGTATATAAATCGATATTAGGGATGTTACGAATTTACACTTTCGTGAACCTTTCAAAATAATCAGATATTCCCATTTCTAATGAAATATTTTTTGCGAATGTTCTGATATAAAGTATAAATGAAAATGCCTAAAATTTATTACATAAAATTATTTTATTGGTAGAGAAATTATAACTGAGGAAAAGGTAAGAAGTATGAGAAACAGAAGAGCATGTATATTGACTAGGCGAGAGATGTGTGCATGTAGAGAGAGATGGTCAATATAAATTTAAATATTCACCTTTGCAAATGCGGAAATTTATAACATCCATTTTATACACACATCGAATTCTAAGTACGCTTCAGTTGTTCAGTTATTAATTCACTTTTCAAATATGTTCCTTTATAAATAAATCAGTAAATTTATAACATCCATTTTATACACACATCGAATTCTAAGTACGCTTCAGTTGTTCAGTTATTAATTCACTTTTCAAATATGTTCCTTTATAAATAAATCAGTAAATTTATAACATCCATTTTATACACACATCGAATTCTAAGTACGCTTCAGTTGTTCAGTTATTAATTCACTTTTCAAATATGTTCCTTTATAAATAAATCAGTAAATTTATAACATCCATTTTATACACACATCGAATTCTAAGTACGCTTCAGTTGTTCAGTTATTAATTCACTTTTCAAATATGTTCCTTTATAAATAAATCAGTAAATTAAGTACTCTATTTAGTTTTCTCAATACAAAAAAGGTTTTGGTTTTTCAAATGTGTATTTTTTACATTATGATAAATATATTTAAGCTGGTAGAAAATAGACGAGAAAAGCCCAAGACAGGGAAGCATGGAAGGTTTTAGAAGAGGCCTACATCCAGCAATGGAGAGACGGCTGAAGAAGAAGAAGAAGTGTGAAATATTTGGAGAGGAATGAATGGAAAGATAAATTAACTCTATGATATATTTTGCTTGTGATAGGATATGTTCCGGTCAACAGTCAAACTGATGAAAGAAAGAAGATTTTTAGAACTGTATAAGAAAAGTTTTAGAGAAAAAGAAGAAAAATGACAAGATTATATATTGGCAGGCGACTTGAATATGTTACATGGATTGGCGTCAAATGGATGGGTTTGAATCGGTGTTAGGCAAGTTTGGTGATAGACAAACAAATTATAATTGAGATAACATATTAGATGTATGCTTGGACAAAAGGAATCGTATGTATACGTGGGAAAGAGGAAATGAATGTTGAAAAATATGAAGTAAATAAATAAAATGCGTGCGAAAAACAATACGGGAGGTATGAGTGGAATCATAGATAAAAATGGAAGGGTTTTGTGAGAAGGAAGACTTCGTTCGAGATGAAAGAAATGTTTTTAAAAACTGTACAAAAGTGGTGATACTAAAAGAAACATCAACGAATCTAGTATAGTGAAAAATTGTGAGCGTTTTGTAAATCTGAATAAGACCAGTCTCCAAGAGGTACAAATGGCTGTGAAAGACATGAAAAAAGGGAAAACGCCCGGCTGCGATGAAGTGAGCTCAGAACTAATAGTGTGTGGAGGTAAACGAATGATCGAGAGACTGAGACAGTTTTTCAACAAATGTTGCGGATCTAACTACACACCGAAAGACTTATTGATTGTTTCGTTATATAAAGATAAAGGTACTAGAATAAAGGATGCAAGTTACAGAGCCATTCGTTTGCTAAGTGTGGTAAATAAACCGTACCAAAAAATTCTGATTGAAAGAATAAGAAGAAAGTGTGGGATGCTCAGGATGCCTCTTTAAATGGAAGAGGATGCGTAGATCAGATTTTTTCTTTACGTATGATTGTGGATAAATGTATAGCAAAAAATTTAAAAGTGTTTTGTGCATTTGTCAACTTGGAAAAAACATATGACTGCGTGATAAGAGACTAACTATGGAAAGTATTGAATGCATATAGTGTTGAACGTAAACTAATAGGTGATATTGCGTCATTATACACTGAAAGTAGAGGATGTATTAGAGTGAATGGTACCTTGACTGAATGATTTAATATTTCGAATGGGGTAAAGCAGGGATGCGTTATGTCACCCTGGTTGTTCAATAATTTTGTAGATTAATATGTAAAGGAACTAACTATAGAGGTCAATTGGTGGCATACAAATGTCAAATATCGTATGCGGGTTGCTTTATGTAGATGACATGGTAGTGTTGACGGAGAGTGAAGGTGAATTGCAAAGTTTGATAAGCAAATTGTATAAGAGATGCGAAGAAGAAGATCTGAGAATGAATGTTACAAAATCCAAAGTAATGGTGATAGAAAGTGTGAAAGGAAAAGTAAATGCAACATATGGATGAAAGTCGAGGAATTCTGCTATTGGGGTAGTATATTCTCAGATGATGGAAGAGTTAAGAGGGATATCGAACGGTGTATAGCGATATGAAACAAAGTCTATGGGGCACTAAAATATATGAGTATATACTCGAACCGGCCAGTATCAAAATCTGCCATGTTCACAAAAGTATTTTGGTATCAAACTTTAATGTATGGGAGTGTAAGGTGGACGAGGAAAAAGACTGAGAGGAGTATGATAATAAATCCTGGTGAGATGTGTGCATTGAGGAGAATACATGGAATGACAATGTGTGACAGAATACGGATGGAGTGATAAGGGATTGTGTTGATGAACTTGGTAATTCTGTAATAGCTAAAATATCAATTGGTTACCTGAGAGTAGATAAAATTGTAGAAAAGCTAGGACCCACAAAAGGATGTTCCAGCTAATGATTGTTATAAGTTAAAAACAGCTTACAGTGAGCAGTAAATTTACTCTGTGACTGAACTGTTTATAATTTATAGTGATCTATCTTCTCTGCACACACTGAAAAGATATGCCATGAGATAGAATGTATATTTATAAATAATGCATTCTTTAAAAACACATATTTTTAAATGAATTTGACTAAATAATTAATATTTTCCCATTTTCAAAACACTACATATGTGTTGGGTGTGGAAGCTCTTTCCCATATTTAATAAGAATAACCCTGATTTTAATATGAACTTAAAGATTCAATAAAAATATATAATTACCATTTTTTAACATCCCTGCTTTTTAAAAATAGTAAAATTCGATCCCAAGCGCCGAACTTCTGGACTTTTCCCATTGATTTAAGATGACGGTGTACAGTCATGTGACTACAATTCATCTGCTCAGCCAATTCTATGGTGGTTTGCAGGGGGTCTTCATGAATAATATGGTTTAAGCAGTCCTGATCGAAGTACACTAGTCGTCCGGAACGCCCATGTCTTCCAGGTCGAAATTACCGCCTTTGAAATGCAAAAACCATCGACGAGCTGTCCTTTCATTCATAGCATCTTCACCGTACACTTCGCAAATATCGCGAGCAGCTTTGGCAGCTTTATTCCCTTAATTGAATGCGAACAGAAGGAGGTGTCGAAAATGTTCACTTTCGTCTACTTGACATTCCATTTTGAAGGCTTGTAATCAAATAAAATAATATATGTAACGTAAAAGCAAACACAATATCTTGTAGAGCAGAAAATTTTCTTTTGAATGACGTATAACCTTTACCATTTTGTTTTACTTTTGGTGATAATTTTTAAATTTGAAAAAAAATGGACACAACTTATTTTAACACCCAATATAATAATAATAATATTAATAAAAATATCTTGTTCGGGATCTTCTCGGCGGGTTACAGGCTGCACGATATCAGGATTTAAAAGATATTAAGTCGGCAGGGATCCCAATCGAAGGCATTCGCTCCACAATATGCTTTCAGTGGTAAAATGTATGTCACAAATACGAAACCGTTGAGTAATTGCATGAAGATTTACAATACCATATTCCTCATATCTTCCAATTTATTTAAGCCACTCACAGCAAACTTTGCGTGGAATACATCGAAATGCTGTGTTGCTTTGATATCCAAAAACAAAACAGTTTTTGTGGCTCACAGTGTTCGTGAAATATTTATATTCTAAAATATTACATTACACAGTAATATTCTCACAGAATTGAAAAACAATAAAGATAAATAAATGTCTCTTTAGGATCCGCAACCTATATCACCACACAAATTGGACCAATGAATTACGACACAAAATCTGCCAAGATCGAGAAGAAGAAGAATAATAGTTATTCCTCTTTCTCTCTTTATGTCTCTTTCTTTCTTTCAGACAATGGAGACCAATATGGTAGCCAACCACACCAACAAAATACTTGAAAAAATGTATTAGTAACAGGTGCAACAGTATCACCCATGCTTATGGTACACATTCCAACATTTTGCTTTACTCAAATATACAGCAGACTTTAATGAAATGGTAAATACTCTTGGGCAGCAATTAACAAAAATTTAACGGAAATCAATATTGTGACAATTTCCATGTAGGGTAAGCAATTGGTAATGGAAGTTGTTATTTTGACTCATTCAGACAACGTCTAGAATGGCTGAAGGAAGTGAATGTAACTTGTACTTGTATATATTCAGCTTCAAAATGCTGGTTAATTATTTAATTAGTTTTTCTGGTATAGTATGTGGGTAAATAAATTTATTTCCTTTAATACTCGTATTTAATAAAATCATATTTTGTCCTCAGTGAGATACAGGCAAAAGCCTAGTTTACTGAGGACACAACAAATGAAAGGCAACAAACCCAGATCCATTAAAATTGTGTGTTTGAATTAAATTACCTGTTGTTTTTTTTCGCAAATTATGTATATTTCTTGTCATGTGTAAAATAAATAAATATATATTTTTCCGGTACATACAGGCTTCCATATCTTAAAATTTAAATACAACAATGTTTTTATGTATTGATATGAAATCCCTCATATTGGAGTATGATTGTTAGTTATGCTGTTGGTAGATGATGCCTGTCTGTGTTTTGATTTATCGTATGAATGCTGTTTAACACAGTCTTGAGAGTTCAAGACCTAAAGTTTCAATTACAAGTAGATCAAAATTTATGAATTTATCATGAGTAGCATAAAACTTCAAAAATGAATGATAGAACATGTGTCAAATGAAGTCTGAAATGAATATTGTTTACAGGCCCAAATTCCTCCAGTACACTTACCTGTACGACTACCGACACAACTACTATGATGACGTGATCGAATACCTGGACAGGAGGCAACGCGGCGTGGAGCCGCGAGAGCCTCCTCGCGCCCAGACTTGGGCCGAGCGTGCTTTACGCACCTATGTGAGTCGCGGTGGCAGTGCTGCAGCAAAGAATGCCGCACGCCAAGACTGCAGGCTCCTCTCCCACATCAGCAGTGGCGCACGCTTCCACCGCTACCACAGCAAGTCTCTAATCAGCAGGAAGTATTCTTCTCTGGGCTTTACCACAGTTAATGTTTAGACGGCATTTTGCGGGACAGCCGTAACAGCATTTCTTGATATCCTCAGAGGGTACCGAGAAAATGATAAATCAAGAAATTCATTATCAAAAGAATTAAAGTAAAAATAACAAACAAAACAGAGGGTTTTTTTTTGTTTTAATAACGTATTAATTACATTATAAAAAGTTTTGCTGTAAAAATATAAACCATTTTTAAGAACCATATATGCATAAAAGATCTGACCCACAATTTACTTCTTTTGAGATATTTGATGAAATTTAGAATAAGTAAGTTCAATTTAATATGAAATGAAGTTTTTTCAATTGAATTAATCCACCAAGACTTTTTCATCAACTGAATATTTTTGTGTATAAATAAAAGCAGTCAAAAATTATCCGCACTCTGGCTGTAGAATTTACTTTACTTATATTTAAAGACAAATCCAACATTTTCTGACCTAATCTCTTTGCTTTTCAATACACTTTGTCCATCTTGTCAACAAGCTTTCGTATTCCTTCATTAAAAAATGTTTAAGGCACTTCAAAAACTTTGTTTTGAGGTGTTAAAGCCTCTTCCCTATAGTCTTGATCTTGCTCCATCGGACTTTCACCTGTTTGATCCCCTGAAAGCAGCCCAACGAGGACAAAGATTCACCTCTGATAAAGAAGTGAAGACACCGATGCATTCTTGGCTTGCAGCTTGCAGCTCTGAAAAGCAAAGACATTATGTCGGAAAATATTGGATGTGTCTTTTTTAAAAGTTGATTAAAATAAATTCTACAGCCAGAGTGAGGATAGTTTTTGACTCACCTTCGTATATATAAAAATGATGCTTTCATTTGATATTTCTAAATGTCTATTTATGGCTTGAATCTTTTATATATTGATATATTGATTTCAGATTTACTTTAATTGAAAATTATTCATTTTCCCATTTGATGTAGCTTTATAATTAATAAAAATGTTTTGTTGACATAGTAGATTTCACATTGACAATTTCTCTATCGATGCTGATCATCTCAAGAAATATATTTGATTGTTTAAAATGTATTCTCTATCAACTTTTAGTAAATTTAAGCAACTTAGGGTACTAATAAAGAAAATATGTAATTTAAAACAGCAACTAAGATCATATTTTAAAGATATAAAATAAAACTCTGAAACATTATTGAAGTTTTTACTTTCGAGACATAAATCAATTATAATTTATTGAGAAATTATATGAAACAATTCATGTTTATTTTATCATTTTAATTAAATGTTCCAAAAAGCACGCATGAAAAAAAATATCACCACATGAATAAGTTAAAAATAGACCAGTTAATAATATTTGAAGTTTTTTCTTATCTCGAAAAATATACCTTCAATATTAACAAAAATGATAGTTCAACAGGAAACATAATCCATGCAAAATATTATTTAGTGCTATAACATAAATGAACAATAACGTAAGTATTTACTATTCCCAATTTTTTCCCAATTATTTACTATTCCCGATGAATGAACCATTTTGATTTAACAAAAACATTTCTATATTTTCAACATTATAAGTTATCTGTTAATACCTCAAAAATAAACATTTTTTGACATTCAAGAGATATATTTAATTTTAATATCATTAATTAGCACTGTGAACCATGATTATATGATTTTGTATACTGCAATCCAAATCAGCAGCTTTCAAACTATTTTCCATGTACCTACATATCAAACATTTTTCCACATATGAACAATTGGTAGATTTCTAAGTACGTGTATGAGATAAAAAAGGGTAGATATGATATGTATATTTTTATGTGATATCTTAGTGTTACCTTCAGCTTGACGTCTTAGGTATCTCATTTTTATTGCTTTGAACCTGGATCCAAAACATTGTATATGTTCCCTCATTTGAATAAGCTTAACATATAAATTTAAAAAGGATATCAACATACAGTTATGTTTTTTTTGCCTATGAAGAGCATTGTGACATTGTGAAGCAGTTTTTTGGCTAGTGCTGACTTCATCAAGAGCACACGTCATTGTTTCCTCTTCATAGATAACGTGTTGAGCATCTGGCTAAAAGAAAACACACTAATAAAACCTACAACAAATGACTCGACCAGGTGGGGCAACAAGCGTACAAAAGACAATTAATTAAGACACTACACCGCAAGTTTTATTAACCTCCTAAAATTATTACAATTACCTTTGTTAGGCATCCTATTACTCACATTGCAATTTTCCATTGATTTGCTATAGGACCAATTATATCTAGAGACAATCTATTGGATTTGCTAAAGAACCAATTATATCTAGAGACAATCTATTGGATTTGCTAAAGAACCAATTATATCTAGAGACAATCTATTGGATTTGCTAAAGAACCAATTATATCTAGAGACAATCTATTGGATTTGCTAAAGAACCAATTATATCTAGAGACAATCTATTGGATTTGCTAAAGAACCAATTATATCTAGAGACAATCTATTGGATTTGCTATAGAACCAATAATATTTAGACAATCTATTGGATTTCTATGCCTGTTGCCGGATGTGGTTCAAGCATCAGCTGAACCCTTAATACTTTCAGAACATTTTGAAATCCTCTTATTCATTCCTTAATATTTTATTTTGAATTTTAAAAAATACATGAAATTTGAATATGTCTTTTCAAATTTACAGGATTGGGTTAAGTTGAATGTGACCTCTGCACTGCATGCTGCCTTGCCTGCCTAAGTATGGTGTTATGGATCCTTCTGCATTTAGCAGCCTCACACTTTCTGTATTTTTAAGAATCACCACATTTTTGTTACTAAATGCATCTGGAATGTTATGTTTTAAACCTTTGTTTATTATAAATTTCATTGGCACGTTGAATGTGTAAATTTAGAATTGAAAAATCACAGGAAATAAATAATATCTCTATGTTACATTTGACCCATTGTTTTTTCCTTTTTATATCACACACACAAAGAATAATCAATCAATTCTCTAGTATCTTTGATATTCAACTAAACAGAAGTTATGTTTGTTTATAAATGTCCATATGTCTGTGGCATTTGCGGGAGGGAGTGCACATCCAGGATCGGACTGTTCTCTCACAGAAGATCACATGATCCACGTGGAAGAACGGTTCAGGACTGACGTTGGAGTGGCGAGGGGATCCTCGACTGTGAGGCCTGACAATGATGATCTTTGATATTCAACTAAACAGAAGTTATGTTTGTTCATAAATGTGCAATTTGTTATAAACTCAGAAGAAGTCCTCATTCTCCTTTGTCTTATTGTTTTCTTGTTGTCACGCCTACGTTTAGGGCAAACATTTGTTACTACGGAATAATAAAATATATCCTCCACCAGTTCTAAACTTGAAAGTGATCCTTAACCTCGAGACTAATTTCAATAACAATTGATCATTTGTATTATTATACTTTGCATGATAATTTGAAAAATATCCCGAATAATCAACTAGAACTAGCAATCAACCTAGAGACAGCAATAAAAATATTTATTTCCTAGAGCTTCTTAATTATAAAAATTAATGAAAGATCTTTTTAACATAAACTGAATTTTAACATACTTATTTATTTTATCAATTCAATTTTATTTTATTAATTCAATTATTTCTGAAACACATGTTTTAAAATTTCAGGGGAATTTTTAAGACATCCATTTTTTTAATTTGCAACTGAGTTTTTGATATTATAAAAAAGTGTTAAAATTATGACTGACTTCATTTTTCAATGAAATCCAAGAGTTTAGTCCATTCTTGAAATATTGCAAATTTTATCAAATTGTCCTTGCAATCATTTCTCCTCCCTGGCTAACCAGGCCCCCGTAGCTTAATTGCTAAAATATTTCTCAATTAAGTCTTTTTTTTTTCAAAAAAGTGGTTTTATAAGACTAGGTATTAAGTGTGTAGTCTCCTTCTAAATCTTAGTACAATTGAGAGGAAGCCTTCAGCGACAAGGAACCCTGACTTTGAAAATGATAGTACTCACAGTTAACCATAATCACATCAAGTCAGTGATTAGTGCACCTTACTGACACTTCAACTTTCTCTTCAGCCCCAGGACTCATATTATGGATCAGTTAAGGGACAAGAATCTCACTGAACACATATCACAAATGATAAGGATTTCATATACAGTCTGTTTGACAAGAACGTGTACGGCGAAACCCGAAAAACTATTGGGATAAAGCATAAAAAAAAATACACACATACCTAATACATGATATAAACCGTGATGCTTTATTATTAATAAGTTGTTGAGTCGCCTCTATTAGTTTTATAGCGCAATCTAGGGGCAAAGACTTCCATATAAGTCGAATCTGTCGAAATAACTGCTTGACGTTCCAGATCTTTTTCCCTCGGAGCTTAAACTTCATGTTTCCCGAACATTTTCTATGGGATTTGTATCTGGTGACTGCGACAGCCAATCTATTATGTCAAAGTCATTTTCTTGTTTACACGTAGTACAAAGAGGACTCTGATGTTTTGGGTCATTGTCCTCTTGCAGTAGCCAATTTAATTTTTTTCTTAAAAACCACCTTTGGGCAGATGATAATAAATCCCTCTGACATATTTTGAACCATTTTGGCAGTAGTGGTTTCTTCATCGTGCTTCGAAATTTCACTCCATGAGCTAGTAAATGTCTTCTTATAGTGTCACATAACACAATTAGACCCTTTTCATGCAAAATTTCCTATCGGCTATGCAATGATAGCCGAGGATTCTTCTCAAACACTCGTAAAGTCACTCTGTCCTCCTTTTTCGTCGTTTTCTGTGCAGTGCCACGACCTGGTTTACGTCGGAATAGCATTTCACCCACTTACTTCACAAATGTCTTCAACTTTATCATGTATTTAGCAGCGGCTCCGTATGACATTTTCGGTTCTTTCCCGCACACACAGAAACACGACTTCGTAACGTGATGCATACGAGGCACTCATGGTGAAATATGTTCTTGTGTAACCAAGGTCGAACAACAATTGAGTTTTTCTATAGAAAGCATCTTGGGGGAAGGGTCCTGCTACCTCCTTGCGTTTGAATCTACCCTCTAATGCAAGAGTTCCCAAAGTGGTCGATATCGACCCCCTGTGTCGATTTGATTTTGCTAGGGGTTGATAGTTTCAATAAAAAAAATTAGGGGTTGAGGACAGCAAAAATAGACCCCCATACTACTGCTGTTTGTTACTTCAAAATATCTATGTTTCCAATAAGTACCTAATTAAGAATATTTGTTAATATTTGTACTTATTTTGAATTTACATATTTATTTCATAAATGTCAAAAATTAAAAAAACTCTGCTCGTATTTATTTGCTTTAATTATCGTCAGCACAGATTTCAATATTAAATATTGCACAAGATAATGCCATAATCCGTAGCCCTTTTATCTTTTTCAATCCTTAATTACAAGTGATTAAAATGAAAAGTTTGATATCTTGTGAATTATTTAACATCGAGTACTGTACAAACTTATTAATTTGAGTAAGTAAAGTAAATGACTAGGAGTCGACGGTTTTAAAAACTAGGTGCGTCTTTGTTCTGTAACCTTTCAAAATGGCTGTGCTCATCGAAAATCCCGCCAAATGTGAAGTGCGTATTGTCATTCGTTTTCTGAATGCACAAAATGTTCGGCCTATCGAAATTTATAGGCAACTTTAAGCACAGTATATGAATCTTTCCCACAAATTTCACGATCGCTCCTGCATGAAATAGTGACAGAGCACATTGGCTACAAAAAAATATGTGCTCGGAAAAGAAAAACCGAATCTCAACACCAGAAAAGTGATGGCAACAGTTTTTTGGGACCGAAAGGGTTTGATCCACGTGAAGTTTATGCCAAGAGGACACACAATAAACTCAGAGGCCTATTTTG
The DNA here is from genome assembly GCA_949825065.1 of Odontocerum albicorne. Classification (NCBI taxonomy): domain Eukaryota; kingdom Metazoa; phylum Arthropoda; class Insecta; order Trichoptera; family Odontoceridae; genus Odontocerum; species Odontocerum albicorne. The sequence continues at coordinate 31,101,587 of OX463843.1, read as the reverse complement.
AAACTCTTCAACGACTTAGACGCGCCATCCAAAACAAGAGACGTGGAATGTTGTCGGGAAAGGTGGTTTTGATTCATGACAATGCGCGGCCTCATGCATCAGCTCGAACACAGCGAGAACTTCAACGTCTTAAGTGGGAAATTTTTGGACATCCTCCTTACAGCACTGACTTGGCACCAAGTGATTTTCACTTATTCCCGAAACTAAAGGAATTTTTGGGTGGAAACAGTTCACAAACGATGAAGACCTCAAACAAGTGATATCCTGGCTCAAATCTTGGTAGTAGAAAAGTATAACATCGGAATTGAAAAATTGGTTCCACGTTACAATAAGTGTCTTGAGAGCTATGGCGACTACATTGAAAAATAGAGTAAGGTACTGTGACTTTGTAAATAAAGTTTTGTGTTGATATCTTTCGTTTTTATTTATTTATGCCAAAACGTTCTTTACTTTCCGGACGACCCACGTACAAAGGAATAGGCAGGTCTGTTAGCCACATCATCACTTCGTGAGACGCTCTGATAATCTCTCACAATCCACTTGGGAACAAGTACAGCGGGCACTCGTCCACAATGTGATTCATGGACTGCAAAATTTCATACTTACAATGCGGAGTCTCCACAAGCCCCCATGTTTATATGAGGTAAGTGAAGTGATCATAGCCACTATGAAAAGGATTCAAGGTGCATCATTATCCTCTCGGGAGGAAAAAACTAGGTTGAGCCTTCATTGGACATTCCATGAGTGAGCCATTTCTCACACACTAATCAAGCTATCCACCATCAATCTTCTTTAAACTGGATATCAAGACTCCAGATTTTACGAACATGCCAAAATTCAGAGTATAAAGCAAACAAAATAGGGAGGATGCAATCACGAAAATGTTGTCTTCAGACTAAAGGTCTTCATTTTGTTTGAGGCACTGATATAAGGTATGGGAACGGGGAACCACAGGAATCTCTACTTAGGATGTAATTATTTTCACACTATTTGAGAGAGATAATACTTTAAAACCTACAAATAAGTGCGCTTGAAATGATTTTTGATAACTGAATATTTTGATAACTGATAACAATTGATATTAATTAATAAAAAAATAATTCATAATTAGATATTTATTGAAGGCCAAATCAATAAAGATGTAAAACGATACAACATTGGATCATGACAACCTTTTCTTAAATAACTTTACAATAGAACAGTTGTTGAAAATTTAGTAAATAAATTAAGACATGTTACATATACTTAATAAAACATTTTATATGCTACCGTTCATAATTATTCTAATGGTCATAGATTTGAAGTTTATACCCAATTGCTAAAAAAGCAATCTAGCATTTTCATTCAAATGTACTTGAATTCAAAATTTACAGCCAATATTGAATTATGAATTGTGTGAAGAATCTTTTTCGAATAATTTAATTAGAATTTAAAATTCACAATTTAATAATGAATCCACGATTTCTTAATATCATTATTTTAAATAGAGTATATAAAGGATGCAATATGTGACATATAATTACACTAAATTACATGAATTATATCTGGACAATACTAAAAAAAATATGTTTATACTAAAAAAAATTGCAAAAGAAGCAATAAAAAGTCAAAAAACATTCAGATGAAACAATTGCAATAGTTATATACATCAAAGGTGAGATTTTAATCTATAATCCAAATTTGTGTAAGTATATAAAAAAAAACATGTGTATTGAGAGGAATAAATGATTTTCAGTCACCCATATATTATAGGATAATCTCAGAAAATTTCTTGAAAACATAGATTAAAATCATTCAGATCAGGGTTTTCTACCAAAACAAAATAAAATTCAAGAATGTGATAAGCAGTGCTTCCCATATGGCATGGTGAAACATAACATTGCATATTATAAGTATCATTATTGTACTAGACTTACAACAATTCTACCAGCATTTGTAGATAACAGTAGTGTAGACAAATTCTATAGAGGTAATCATATAAAAAGAATAACTACATTTAATAAAAGATTTAACATTTGAATATTCAAAATGCAAACTAAGGATTGTAAATATGCAATGATAGTAAATGCAAAATATTTTAGCTTTTTTTCATAGTAACCAATGTTAAACAAACAAACACAACAGTCTTCTACAAAAAGAAATGGGATTAGTAGGAAGTAATAATTGCTTATAACTTTATGTCTAGTGATACATTGCAGAAGTAGACAAAGATTCAATCATGAAAGACTAATAGTCTCAAAGAGGCAGAATGTTACACTGTACTAGAGTGCCCACCCTGGAAGAAATGGGTGAAATATAACAATTTTTACTCTCGACAATTAAACAATTGAAGAGTAAACCACATAACAACCATATTTTGATTTTTACTTTTTGGAAAAACAGTCTATCAACAAGCGACAATATACCCATAAACGGCATATATGTGAATCCAAACTAAAAGTGATTCTGTTTTACAACCAAAGATGTCACTGTGCACATCTCCACAAGCAGTTTACTCAAATACCGCACAGTTTTTTTCTTGTAACTCTTTACGTATTTTTTGGTTCTTAAGTGGTTTAAGAGTTTTACTCTTCAATTATCAGATTTAGAAATACATAAAATTACATGTAGAAAAACATACAATTCTAGTGGAAGAGCGTACATGGATCATATATTGATCTCAACATTTATAATTTATGAAAATATATGAAAAAAAAAAAACATATTAAGATCGCTGTCCAAGTCTCATTTAAGCCAAAAGCATCTGCTGAATATGATAAGAGCGGTTAATAAATGAACCAACTGAGAGAGGCAACAGCACTGAGAGAATGTGCCATTCAAATTATATATCAACAGAATCACTTGACCACAACAATTCAAGTCAGAAACTTGGAATTGTTGGTTGGTTTACAAAACCCTGGACAGTTAAAAAAGCTATGGATACTTGAAAACGTTTCAATAAAAGTGAATATTTTATTCCTTGTATATAATACAACAATAATCAAAGTCCTTAGTCTGAAGGAATCTTATTGGCGGAGCATAAATTCACTTATATTTCTTTAAATGTTATTTTAAACTTATTAAAAAATTTGGTAATATATTTTGTTATATTGGCTTGAAATAAAAGCTTGCCTACACTAAGTGAACGAACAATGTGTTCTCTACATCTGTTAGTTATTAATGTGTTATTAGGATAATTTCCTCTTTCTGAATAATCAATCACTCACAAACAACATCAAACTGAATTCTTAAAACCCAATTATTATTTCCCATTTTAATAATATTTCTATTTAAGATTAAATGGTGTTTTTAATTTATTTATATAAAACAAACACTTCAAAAATAATTATGAACGGATTAACATCCCTTAAATAGAGATACATGAGTATAATAATTAAAGTAATGTATTTAAAATGTTTGGCTAAAGCATGGCATGGCATACATTCTTCTGGAAGAAAAAGTGAAATGATGCAAATGGAAATGTTTGTGCATATCTGACGATCACAAAGGTCTGGTCACATCTGACAGTGATCCAAGTACGAGATTGTCATGTTCATGGTTTATTTTGGTCATGTAAAGGAAATATTAATCACTTCATCTTTTATTTCAATTGGATAAACACATTTCCGGAGTAATCATGGAATGGCACTGACATTTTGCATCGGCGATACTGATCAATATAAAGCTAATGCATGTCATAAAATATTTTGACTGGTTTTAACGACATGCAGGAGGAAAATATTGATATTTCAGACATGTAGTTAAAGAGTGAAGAATGTTTGGAGAAGCTGGTAGTAACTGGAAGTGTTGAGGGGCGGTCTCCAGCGAGGTGAATAGATGACCAGTTCCTCGTTGAGTGCTGCACTCATCATGGCTCAGAATCGGGAGGAGTGGAGACGAAGCTAAGAAAATGAGCTGGTAATAAATTCACAAGTCATCTGTTTTTTTTTCATTTTTTCATTGTGATAAACAACTAAGGTTTTGAGTTGAAAGTGAGAGAAAAGATAAGGTCAACAATTTCGACTGGCACTCGCCTATCAGATGTGAAAGTAAAAATGCACATTACAGAATAGCAGTCAGACAATATTTCATTATCTTGGTAGATTTTTGGAACAGTCATGAAACACATACCTTAATATTTGCAATGTTATTTATTTAATTTTCTTTTGGAGAGATCAAATATAAAAAGTATTATTTCTAATGAAGATCTTGACTAGATCAAACATATAATTGAATGTAATTTTAAATAATTAAATAAAATCTTCTTCTACTTTAATAAGCTGATATATTTCAAATATATTCATGAACTATACTTATAACATTTGAGAAGTAGAATTTTACATATTTTTAGTAACCATGTAAATTCTATTCAATAAGAGATAATACAAATAAATGCAATTTATTTTTTACTTGGGTCATTCCGGATAATAATTGAAAATATCAAGGATGAGCTATATACTTTTTCTAACAAATAAGACATTATCACACGCAAAATTAAATATATTAGTAAAGATTCGATTACAATCTTAAATAATTTGATTTTGTTAAACTATTGAATATATACCGACTGCTTTTACTGCAAACCATTAAGTAATAAACAAAAAGAAATAATCGTTAATTAATGATTATCAAGAGATTATAATAACATAAAAGGTTGTAAATAATTCAATTTAATATGATTAAAAGAAATAATGAAAATAAAGCAATATTTATTTACATAACTATGTTTGTGCGAAAATTAAAAGAAATATACTTAAAACAATGAATCATATTCATATTATATATCGAGTATTAGTATTATTTTCTGATGCCTCTACATAACATTATCATCGACTACAAAGCATCAGGTCCCTGATTCAAATCCAAGATGATCTCCAGAATGTAAGTTACATAATTACGAAGACTCAATTTAACTATTTATGGGTTCAACTTAATGTTATAACTAAACCAAATAAAAATGCACGAAAAACCAAACCACAAAAGCAAACAAATATGTCCAATCCTCTTATACTCAATTTTTTCCTAGGTTATTCAGATTTATATAATAATACACATATTTGATACACGAAAAAAAATGCTTTTCTAAATTGAAACAGGTTTCAATGAACTTGAATCGATCAAGAAGACGTGTATCATCTGTATAGTATCTTATTTCATCAAACAGAAGTCTTGTAGTTCAATATTTCTTATCCATAAAAGAAACAAGAATAAATTAAACGAGAAGATGCAAAAAAACTTTCTAATGAATATCAATTCATTCTTAATAATGGTATGTATGCAAAGGTAAACAACCCAAAAACGCTTTTACAATGCCTGATTTTCTGCCTACCAGGAAATCGTCTTTATTCTTTGTAATAAACACACAATATTTTTTAAAGTTTGTTTTGTAAAAATTATTTATAAAAAATAATTTTAAGTTACGAATTAGATTTTAATGTGTTGGCTCAAAATGGAAAACGAGTATAAAAGAATTAGAATAATAATGAAAATTTTAAATGTATAAAAGACCTGCTAATTGCAAATACATCAAAGTATCTAATTCGAATCAATACTGTGAACACATTTATTTGACGACAATCAGCAAAATATTCAACACAATTTTCCAAACTTTTCTTTTTACATTTTTGAAATAATAAAATTTAGCAAATCCATTCGTATTTGACATTATTAAAAGAAAAATGAGATGTTTTATGCTTAAAGCTTACAAATATTCCATAACTTAAATATTTTTTTAGTTCTTTTGGAAAATATTGTTCGAACATTTTGCTTCTTTTGCAATAAAAAGTTTTGATTCAAATTGTACTTTTTAAAATCCAAATACAACATTTATTCACAATACAGTTAACCAAAAACTATTTTATAGCTGCCATTATGTGTTTGAAAAATTTCAAGCAATATTTAGTTTAACCTTTTGCACTCGAAGACTTAGTAATATTTATTATTTATCCACAACACTGACTTTCTACAATTTTGTTTTGCCCATTGCTATGGAATTTAAACTTATTATAGTGACGCTATTCCTGTTAGGCAACGAATCACGAGTATCGAAAGTGATTCTGAAGAGAATATAAACAACAGGAGAGAACATGTAGAAGAAATAGATTACTTAAGTGAAGATGATAGTGGGATAGATGGTACAGAAAAGGATGACATCATAGAAATTATAGATTCATCCACATACTCCAGGACAAACAAGAAAAATCTGATGACACAGTTAATTGACCTTAGTTAGCCTAGATATCTTGCATTGAGCAGAGCATGCCGAAAATAGGAACCTTAGAGAGAGAAGTATTGTTCACTAAATACAGCTAATTCACAACCAGGCTTACTTGGGTAATGTAGGAAGTGACTGCGAAGGGTAATATGAGATCCCTGAGGGTTCTATGCATATTTGCAGGAAAGGAGATTGGGGAGAATTGAACTATAGTCACAATAAAAATCATTTAAATGGATATAACAATTACTTATATAGCAATTAATATCAAATTATATAATCCACCATATAAATGTTATTATTGAATTGTAAAAAATATGAGTGCAAAGGGTTAATGATATTTTAACAAAATTTTGCTTATTTTTATCAAAGGTTTCGGCTTTAACTTTAGGAAACTCCATATTAGAATATTCAATAATAAATGACATATTCCATAAATTACATTATACCCTCTACCTCCTATCCCGAGGTTCTCTTCAGGTGAAAATATCCCGGTTTGTTATGAGAGCATTGCTAATCAGTGTGCCCATTGGTTTTTGAAGATTCGGGAATATCAGTTCTAGAATGCCGAAACCGATTTAGTTCTGGAGAATGCATCATAAAATGAATCCAATCTTGACTCTTCTTCAATCAAAAGTACAGCAGATCTAGATTGGGTCCATTATATGATGCATTCTCCAGAACCATATGTCTTTTTGTTTCAGTATCCCAGATCTGATATTCCCGAACCTTCAAAGATCAATGGACCAATTGATTAGCACTGCTCTCGTAACAAACCACGATACAGATATGTTTCTTCAGACGGAATGATCAGTAATGAGGATAATTGTAATTAGTGGAATAACAAAGTAATTTATTGTTGAATATTCTAATATTTAGCATAATTTAATTAAGAATATATACCTCTTAAATTGACAAACATCAATGATGTTTGTATTCACACAAGATTCTGCACTACAATTTCAAGGAAAGTAAGAGGTGATCTACATAAATTAGAAATATTTTTTTACAGTTAATATTAAAAAGTCAACAGTTGTATTAAAACAAGTTTCAAAATGAGGATCTAACTTAATAAATTATAATCCACAAAATTTTATAAACTGTTCCTTTTTTCTTTAATGGAGTATGTTATATTAATATTGGAAATGCTAGCTTGTAACAAAAATATATTTCTTTTCAATTGAATCTAATTCTCATTTTGTTCTTTATTTCATTAGTAAAATTTAACACTTCGGATTTTGTCATCTGTAGCGTAACAAAAATACTTCAAATAGTTTAAATTGGTTTGAAGTAGTGTATCCTAATGCGAATTGTACACAATGCGTACATGACTTCCGCTCCTGCAGAAGATCCAAAATCAAAATATTGTTCTATGAATTTCCAACAAGGAGGAGTAAAACATTGAGAACGTGAATCCAATTGCCTTATTCTTACATATCATATGAATAATGAAAGCTTTGTAATTTGAAGTGCTTCTTAAAACTAAACTTTCTTCTTAAATTAAATATCGAGCATGCATTACAAAACAAGAAAACTGAAATATATGAAAATTGGCCATTTTTCCATAAATTTTAACGAAAGTTAGATCCCCATTATATAAGAAAATGTATAGAAGAATGATTCGAAAATGTATAAAGTGAGGAAAAGCTAAAAGCACTCTTAAGATTTCTTACCTAGATATAATAGTAAATTTCTAAAAACCTGAGAATGTGAAGATTAGATAATAAATGTAGGTACACCCGAGGGTGTTGATCATAAAGAGATAACATACCATCAAAATTTAAACATCGAGATAAAATTACATTGCAATAGTATTAAATATTAATAATATTAAATTTATTAAGATTTGGGACAAAACAAGAATTTGAGATATGTTTGTGATAATTTTAAGTGAACATCCCTGATGAATTATCGGAAGATCTAGATAGGGCATCAGGCAATGTCTCCATAAAGACGTACACACATAACAATTGTACACATCCTCATAAATTTGAACAATAATATAATTACATATCACAACATTAAACAAAGCAAAAGATTTCCACCGATTCAAAAGTCTTGTTTGAGTCTTTTGAATGTGTTTCCGAGTAGAGACGAAGTGAAGAATGCGACTCTTCAAAGTTGAACTGTCAGAAAAGAATAGAGACCAAAAGCACACCAGATGAGATCACTCAAAATGTAGCCTGACATTTCGAGCTCTTTGGGCTCTCAGCTAACATACAGTACCGTCTAAAAGTTTGACAAAATGAAATAATTTTGGAAAAATGGATATGATTTCTAATCATTAGGCTTCTACAAATGCCACATACATATTATTATGAAACATATTTACAAAATAAATTACATTTAATAATTAAAACGGTATACTGAACACTCCCTTTATTCCATATAATAACATTCTCGTGAAAAGTCATAGTGAAGGCTATCAAAGTGATGATTATTCTTGTGAAAAGTCATAGTGAAGGCTATCAAAGTGATGATTATTCTTGTGAAAAGTCATAGTGAAGACTAACAAAGTGATGATTATTTTTTATTTGGTTTGAAGCTAAAAATCTATTTAAAAAAAACTTATAAAGTAAAAGCAATTATATTCAACTTTCTAAATTGTTCCAATTAAATAATTATTTAAATTATAGTATTATTACGAATCCAGTTGGAAAATATGTAACATACAGCTTTCTCTCCAATTATATGATCAATTGTTTTCAGTAAATATTCTGTGAACCAATTTGTTTTTTCATGACCTAGGCTACTTTTTGCGGAGTTCATGAATTTGAAAAATTCAAAGATTCATTACTTCAGTTGATAGATTCCAATTTTCTAAAAAAAGAGAGACTGAATAGTTACATGCCAACTTATCTTAAATTCAATTTGTATTTCACATTACAAGCAATTATTCAATTTGTATTTCATGTTAGCTTCAAATATCTTTTGGGTGAAAACAACAAAACAGGCATATCAAAGAGAGATAACTGTATTAAAATTACTTTTTTTAACATTCCATTCTAACACAAAATAAAATTGTTTTTTACTGAACCCTAAAATGTTCTCGTTTAGCTGTATTAAATATACACAAATGATTATTTGAATATTCCTTAACAATTTTATTCATTAACCTTTGAATTTTTTTCAATATGCCAATATTTCAAGTGCACAAAATATTATACATTATTAACTTATTGGCAATACTAAGTATAATGTTTTCTAATTTTCTTCTTTCGGAGATATTTTTGAATATACACAAATATGATTATATGAACAATATTTTACATTTTTTTTCATTAACCTCTGAAAATGTTTCAATGTGCCATTATTCCAAGTGCAAATAAATATTTTTAATTTTTAATCTTTTTTAACACTATGAGCAGCAAATGAAAATTTAAAAAGTCTAGCTTATTTATCTATAAATCTGATTGGCTTAATTAAATTAATGAAAGTGGATACAAATATTAACACTGTTTCCATTCTGTCGAGATATTAATTAAACACTAAACTTATTGTGAATGATAACAAATATCACTGATATTTCATTATTACAAAAGAAAATATTCAAAACCTGGAACATTACTAAAGTAATTTTGTCTAGGAAATTTTTCATCAGTCGTTCAAATTGTCACTATCGTTATTATTGTTTTCTCATTTATTCAATTGTCAATTTTATTTATTTAAACCGAGCACAGCGAGCCTTTCCCATTGCTGATTCTGATTCTAAAAGTTAACAAATAACTGAGCTAAGTGTGCTTATTTTTTTTTACTATTGATATTGTTCAAATTCAAATTTAACTAAGTTATTTAGAAGTAAACTCGAATATGATTACTTTAATAATTACTTTTTCAATTAACAAAGACAATAACAACAGTTTTTTTTTTAATAATTTTGATTTATATTTAAAAAAATTAAATAACTTACATTACATGAAATGGTGAAATAAATGCATTCTAATGAGAAGGATAAATTACTTTAGAACAGCAAGCTTAAAATTAAAAAACAACTTAACTTTTAATAATATGGTTTACGTAACATGTAAGTGACGCATTGGTTATTTTAAAAAAATAGTATAGCTCAATGTGAATAATTGGTTCAATTGAATGCCTGTTTACATAGATACTGAAGAAGAATCACTTCCAATATTTAAAACTTCATCATTGAATACTTAAACTCATTTATAATTCATGTATCTTGATAATAATATTCAAGTTTGCTTCTACATATGTTAAAATACTGAAATTCCTTGGGAAGGGATAAATCCATTTTAAATTATTATTGAAAAATCAAATGTAACCCTGCAAGATGAATTAATACGATTATAATAATTTTAGTTTTAGATAAAATGAAAATTTTAGAACAAAATCAATGATAAAATGTCCCACTATACAAACTATTAGAACTAAAGAAAGAAGGAAAAATGAAACGAAGCACAATATTACAGCCGATTTGACTCACAAACTTTTGAACGGTAATATATGTGTGCATAGGATAAATAATTGATTGTATGCAGTACAATATGAGGGAGATGTTTTATTGTCACACTGGTTTTAAGAAGAGTAATTGAAGAAAAGGGTTTAAATTATTAACGATTACATTAAATACAAAGCATATATAAGTATTATGAGAATATATAAAACATAATGTAGAAATGTAAACACAAAATTAACATTTTCAAGTAAAATATTTTTAAATAGAATACAATTAACAGGAGATATAGATCCTTTCTAAAATATGAGGTTTGAATAGGAATAAAAGATGGGACCGATCGTCTGTTTAGGGTGATCACTGGGCTTGGGGATCACATTGTAACAGACGCACGATGGAGGGATCACTCTTAGCTCCTTCGATAAACTCCTCCAGTGACAGTTTGCCATCCTTGTTGCGGTCCATCTGACGGAATATCTTGTCAGTACGTTTTTCCGGAGTTGACTCGTCCTCGGGCATCTTCATCACGGAGCCGACCATCTTGTAGATGGCCTAGTGATAAAGATAAATACATTGATATAAAAATGCAAAGCTCTCACTATTTTGTTGTTATCGCACCATACTTAGTTAAAGATTTCATTTGATTGTAACTACCAGCCTTAAGAGTTTTGAGAACAATTCATAAGATCACAATTTTGAGAATTATTATGAACTAACTGAAACATGCTTTTAATAATTGATTGTCAAACAAACAGCCTTAGGGAAATGGGTTGGATTAGTAAAAAAAAAAGTTTGATTACTCTTTTTTTCTTGTTTTTGTCAACGTTATTGAAAATCTTTAACACTAGTTGCTGTGCTGGTGGATTCAACATTGGTCTTATTTCTTGAACTTCTAATTTGATTTTCCACAATTTTCTTCTTTCCTTTTTTCTTAAATGTTGTTGGAAAAAAATTTATTTAAAATTATTCAACTAAAATAATATATTATACACAAAAAATCTTACCGTAACGATCTCTAACATTTCTTGACGAGAAATGTAGCCATTGCCATCCAAGTCGTACATAGAGAAAGCCCATTTTAATTTCTGTTCAAGTTTTCCCCTTGATGTAACACTAAGGGCGCAGAGAAATTCTCGAAAATCTATTGTTCCGTCACCGTTCGCATCAAACGTTCTAAACACGTGTTCTGCAAACTAAATAAAAACAAAGGGAATTATAAAAAAATATAAATTCTCTATACTGCTTTATTGCACTTAGCAAAAAAATAGCTTCTAAAAAATGTTAATGGTTGACGTAATCTAAAAGAAAATTCAATAAAACAAAACAATGCCTATGCTACTCCTATGTTTCTTTTCATTATAAACTACAAAACATATTAAGTATCATTTTTTTTAAATATATTTTTGGTAGATATTGTAAACTACACGAAACACAACAAATCATATTTTAACATAACATATGAGTATGCCTCATTCTTTATTCCTTCATTAAAACTTAAAATCAAAATCACATTGTCTACTGTTGTGTCTAAATTTTTGTGTCTAAAATTTCTAAAATTTTCTTAAGGAAAAAATTTAAATATTTTTAAACAACTTCTTTGAAAATCATTTTCAAATTCAGTCCAATAAAACTAAATAAATATTGTAGTATAGTTTATGTTAAGCAGTCTTATTTTGATTCCAGGCATGTCTCAGACTAGTTTCACTTGAAGGCCTTTTTCACTTCAATTTGTTCTTTTGTTGCTAAGTAATTTCTATAGACAAAATTGTAATGTTGTTTTAAAGTAATCACTTTTTTTTTTTTTAATACAAAATGTAATACCTTGCTTGCATCACCGTAAGGGAAAAAGTTCCCATATATTTTCTTAAACTCTTCAACACTCAGGTGTCCGCAGGGGCAATCCTTAAGAAAGCCTTTATACCATTCTTGAATTTCTATGTCTGCAAAAATAAAAAATAAAAGATTGATAAAATAATAAAAATTTCATCTTTTATATCACATCAAACAATAAGTACCGGGACTACCCAACAGATGGCGCCTCTAATAACAAATCCATACCATTCTCAGTTAGTACCAGCCTTTAGAAGTTATGTGTCAAACTTTCATGACATTCCGACATTGTGTCATTGAGTTACAGTGGTTTTAGTGACGCTACTTTTGCTATTTTCAAAACAATGGAAAAATCCGAATTTCGTGTGTTGATAAAACATTGCTTTTTAATGGGAAAAATACTGTTCAAACTCAGCGATGGCCTGAAAAGTGTTATTCGGGCTCTGTTCCGTCGAAAACAACCATTTGTCGGTAGTATGCTCATTTCAAACGCAGTCGTAGACACAAATGATGCTGAACGCTCTGGTCGTCCAAATGAGGCTGTTACACCAGAAAACATAAAAAAATCATCAAAATAGTGATGGAAAATCGGAAAGTAAAGTTGCGTGAGATAGCTGACATCCTGAAGATATCATTTGGTAGTGTTTACACTATTTTGCATGAACATTTGGTTATGAAAAAGCTTTTTTCAAAATGGGTGCCGCGTTTGCTCACAATGGAACAGAAACAACAACGCATCGATGATTCAGAGCGCTGTTTGGCACTGTTTACGCGAAATAAACAAGAGCTTTTGCGTCGGTATGTGACAATGGATGAAACTTGGATCCACCATTTTACTCCGGAATCAAATTGGCAGTCAGCTGAGTGGAGAACAGCCGGTGAAAGTCGTCCGAAGCGACCAAAAAGTCAACAGTCGACCGGGAAGGTTATGGCCTCCGTATTTTGGGATGCGCATGGTATAATATTCATCGTTCACCTTGAAAAGGGAAAAACCATTAATAGCGAATATTACATAGCGTTATTGGAGCGTTTGAAGGCAGAAATTGTAAAAAAAACAGCCCCACATGAAGAAGAAAAAAGTTCTCTTTCATCAGGACAATGCACCGTGTCACAAGTCGATGGTAACGATGGTTAAATTGTATGAGTTGAACTTCGAATTGCTTCCGCACCCACCGTATTTTCTAGATTTGGCCCCCAGCGACTATTAGCTGTTTGCAGAACTTAAAAAGATGCTCCAGGGAAAGAGATTTGGCTCCAATGAAGAAGTGATTGCCGAAACTAACGCCTATTTTGACACCAAAGATAAATCGTTCTACACGGCTGGCATAGAAAAGTTAGAAAAGCATTGGAATGAATGTATCGCTCTTGAAGGAGACTATGTTGATGAATAAAGAAAAAATTTGGCAAACAACTGTTGTTTTAGTAGTTAGTCCCGGGACTTATTGATCGATGTGTTATATGTTACACTGAAGAAATTTTAAGCAAGAATTAATCTTCTGCAGTTCACTTGGCAAGACTTTGAAACAATCTTTCAGGCCGAATGAGCTGGAAGATTGTTTCAGTCTTTTTATATGTTCATCAATATTTAAAAAAAACTTAAGGAACATTATTAATTTCAAGATAATCCTTGTCCCCAACTACTATACACTTCTCATCTATTGTATATCCCTATTTTGATTAGTCTTTTATTTTGATTGTAACTACTTTAACCCTTTATAGGGCAAGTTTTTATTTTTAAGATATTGAGTTTTTTGTTGAATAAATCATTATTATGTGTATCAAATCAATTTTATTTCTTCAAAAATATGTTGTAAAATTATTTTTTTTTGGAAATGAGGCGGTCGCATATGAGACCTGTGTCCATTTCAGGGGTCATGTCAGTGGGAGCAAAAGTGACCAATGAATGTTTAGGTAATAATATCTCAGTTTATGAGATATAATTAATGATGATTTACTTATAATACCTATTTACATATTTGACAATAAATTGACCGGATGTTTAGATCGTTGCTACTGAACATGCAGCTAACTTCAGGACGATCCGTCTTAAAAAAGACCTCTACCCGTCCACTACATTTGCCAATTTGACATTTGTGTTCCTTAAAAACGTTTCGTTAAGAAAAAATGAATCCTTATAAGTATAACCATAAGGGTGGTCGCATATGCGATCGATTTCTGCTTATGCCCGTTAAAGGGTTAAATTGTGTTATTAAACTGTTACTAAATAAATAATTATCATTAATTTTCACCAAGTTATAGATAGATACAGTGATGAATACAGATTATAATACACCTATAAGAGAAAATATATTCACACACACACACACAGCCTTTGCTTTGACTACATCCATAACCTCTACAAATATACTCGTGTGTTTCTCATACTTCGTACATTCGTACCTCAGTTAAAATACTCACTTAAACCGCTGTTAAAATTCCTAAATTAAATTTTCCCTTTTAGGAAGTATACACACACACACACACCACATTTGCTTCGACCACTTACTCTCGTGTTTCTATACTTCTTACCTCAGCTGAAATTTTTAAATATAATTTTATTCCTTTGGAGAAGCATGAACATCAGAGAGAACAGATATTCACACACACACACAGCTTTTGCCTCAACTACATTTAAAATATCTATAAATACGAGGGTTGCTACTTAAGTTTTGAGACAGACAAGTAAAAACAAATATTTATCATCGAAAATGGATTATTGTTTTTCAAAATACTCTCCATGAAGATCAATACACTTTTGCGTGCGTTTGAACCAATTTTCGAAGCACTTTTTCCACTCCGAATGAGGTAACTTCAAAACATGCGTTTTGAACGCATCAACCACTTCTTCAGGCGTTGAAAAACGTTGACCTCGCAATTCATTTTTGATGTTCGGTAATAAAAAGAAGTAATCGGGTGCCAAATCAGGGATGTACAGCTGATGACCCATCAATTCGATGTTTTGAGTGCTCAAAAAGTCACTTGTTTGAGCCGATGTGTGAAAGCTCGCATTGTCGTGGTGGAGAATGATCCGTCTTCGGCGGTTGGTTTTCCTCATTTCTCCGAACACTTCTGGCAAACAAATGGTGGTGTACCATTCACAATTGACCGTACAACGTTCTACTAAAGGCACTGTTGCGACATGACCATTTATACCGAAGAAACAAGTCACCATTTGCTTCGAAGTGCTTCGTGCGCGAACAACTTTTGTTGGATTTGGCTCGTCTTGAAAGACCCATACAGTCGACCGCTGCTTAGTTTCTGGCTCATATGCATAGATCCATGATTCGTCGCCTGTCACGATCTTATAGACGTCTTTTGAAACACCGCGATCGAATTTTTTCAACATTTCTTTGGACCAATCGACACGAGCCTTTTTTGAGTGATTTTAAAATACGGTATCCAACGCAAACAAATCTTTCTGATGGCCAAATGTTCGTGCAATATTGAATGTATGCAAGTAGTGGAACTAATGCCCAAACATGCCTCAATCTCACGATAAGTCACATGACGATCTTGCAATATCAGTTCATGCACAGCATCGATGTTTTCTGGCACAACAACCGATTTTGCACAACCTTCACGAAATTCGTCTTTAAGCGAACTACAACCACGATTGAATTCGGAAAACCAGCGAAACACAGTGGCCCGGGATGGTGCTTCATCACCAAAAGTCGAAGCGAGTTGATCAGCACACTGTTCTTGAATTTGTCCACGTCGAAAATCATAAAAAATCATCGCACGAAAATGTTCACGATTTGATTCCATTTCTGGCCGAGATGAATTTTTCAAGTCACTGTAAACAACACAAATAGCACTCGTATGACAAAACTTTCTGAGCATTAAAAACAATTACCAATGTTTACCATTACAAACGTCAAACTTTACGATGCTGATGTCAGATTTGACGTATCTACACTGGTGTTGCCATATCTCAAAACTTAAGTAGCAGCCCTCGTATTATATCTTGTCTTAAAAAAAAAGGGGGGGTAAGCTGGTTGACATGATTGGAACCCTTTCGTAGATTCGAAACAAAAATCATACACAGTTTCTTGATAAGAAATAATCAAGTCGTTATGGTTGGTACCAAAAAGAAAAAAAATCGTAAAATGGCGGCTGTCTGAAAAAAATTTCAATTTTTTTACATCTTTTTTTAAATTTTTTTAAAAATAGTAAAAAAATTGCTTTGAATTTTCCAAGGTAGGGACGATATAAAAACATTTATCAAAGTTTCATACCAATTTTGAAGGCAATCGGTTGGCTAGAACTTGACATTTTATGTCGACCAGATCAAAAAAAGTAGTTTCGAGAAAAACGCGTTAGTTTTGAGATTATTGTCAGAGTCATTCCGGTGCATATAACTTCGTAAATATTGAGAATTTTAAAATTTATTTTTGAGAACATATTCTTAAAGGTTTACACTTGAAGAATATGCAAAAAAAACAAAAGAAAACATTTTTTTCAAATTTCTAGAGTAAGGGGGTATCCCTTAACCTCAGTTAAAAGTTTTAAACAAAATATCTATGTATTTCTTAGTTCTCCATTCATTTCAGACATACTCGTATAGCTGTCATTATCCCTTTCTTAATTCTACCTATTACAACTGTCACTAACAAGCCATTATCTCTTGCCCCATCATTCCCTACTCTATTATAAATTGTAATGCCTTCTTCCTATAAAACATTTGATTTCCTTTTTATAAATACGGTCAAGTATTTCAAACTCACCTGTAAATTCTGTGTTCTGCTTCAAGTCTTCAAGAAGCTCAGGTTTGAGCTTGCTGTTCTGCTTCCCCATAATGGCTGATGTATATTATATGTATTGAGATTTCTGTAATCAGCACAAAATATTGTTCAATTTCCCTTTTATGCAGTGAAGCTTTTTATCCTGAAATAAAAATCATGACATGAACTGTAATCATTTTTTGTATAAAATAAAAAATTATCTTTGTAGTAACTCACCTCTTTTTTTCAGTAATAAAAAAATATAAAAGGAAGAAAAAAATAAATTTAAAATTAGTCGATGCTACCTATAAATAAAAGAGTTAAATACTTAGAGAATTTTATTTATATATGAAACACCTAATTGTGATGCAATCATGTTAAATACGGCGGCTGCTTGATAAAATATACATTACACTAGTAATCACAAAGAGTTAGTTTTGAAAAACATTGTGTTTTTACATTTAAGAATGTAATCATACAATATTAATTTTAAAGCAATCAAAAATAGGCTATGTTTTGTAAAAAAATAAAACAAGTTATACTTGGAAACATTTCAGATGACGTTAACCGTGAGTTTCTAAATGATATCTGAATTACATGGAAGATATGTTAGTTTAAGATAATTTTGCACCTAATACTGAACTTATTCCTTAGATCTGTAAAAGAGATAGTCTGTTTTGTTTTGTTAAATATTATAACTATTACCATTACCACAGGAAAGAATTAGAAATGGAATGTTTTAACTAATTTGTGCAATCGTTCAAAAAACTAACTTACATAGAAAAAAATTAACACAATTTTGAGAAAATATAAAAAAATATGTTGAATTTTTTTTATAAATTATAATACATTTGAAATACAATTTTTTTAAAATACTTAATAGTATGTGTCACATAATTCCATACTTTACAAATTAATCAAATACAATGTATTCAAGATACCATAAGTAAATAAAAATGTTTCTAAAACATACACTTGACCATTGTGAATCATCTTGTTGCCTATAAATTGTGTACTCGTTGAAATTCTAGTTCTGAAATTTGTATGTAATCTTTATAAATCAACAAATACATTAGGAACTACGAGATTATTTTATAAATTGTTAAAGTTAAGTAATGACCTAGCAAGAAAATTAAAAAGCGTTGGATGGGTAAACAATATTCATACTACAAATATCACAATAATATTTTCTATATCGTTGAATACCAAGGCAGATGATCTGTTGACACAAACAAAGGCTAAGTGAATTTATTGATAAGTACAATGCAATAAAAAATAGTACAGCTTGTAACCTTACATAATGTTCCTTAGTCAAAGACATTCACATTGTTCCTTTTTGCATACTTTACTTTACTTTCTATCCGTAGAATTGAATGTGCTCGAAGTAGAAAAATATAACTGTCAGGAAAATTTTAAGCTACTTTAGATTCACTATTTTTACTCTTTATATTTTTAAAACTCTTTAAACCATCACAATAGTATGTATGTATACACGAATGGCAGAAGAAAAGTCATGCATTCATTATCTTGATTTTGAAGGTGGCACTGATACTTTACAAAAGCCCAAAACTATGCAAAAAGAAGTGTGATTTTAGTTATCAAAACCTTTGGACCATCGCAGTTTCAAAGGACATATTTAAAACATATTGATGATGTGGAGTTAAAATGAAATAAAAAAAGGAAATAACAATATTCCATTTATATATTGTGGAATATAAAATATGATTGAAAAGTAAAAATAAACTGCAGTATAGGAAAATGCAAAAAAGATGAGTCCAAAGGTTCATATCTGAAAAATGAGAAAGATATGTATAGTCAGTAGAAGTCTGATAGTGAAGCTCTTAAATGAAGAAGAGAGAGTTGGAGTCTTCAAATTCAAAACATGACACATGGGGTGTAAATAAGCTCAGCGTCATCGATCAATGACCATGTTTCTGGAATTTCACGCATGGTGAACAGTACACGAGGTTTGTTTTCTTAAGACGTTACATGATTAGTAGACTCGATTCATTTTACATCTAATTGTGGATTAAAAAACACTTCTAAACTTACAAATCTATTTTGATTTTTCCTCAGTTTAAGTAGATTTTAAAATCTTACCAATAATTTCAAATATATTGATTCAAATACGATAGTAAATTGACACTTAATAGTATTTATTAAAGGTATGATATAATTTATGGTCATTGAAGTGAAATGACAGCGGTCCAGTTCTCCAGCTCAAAACATTGATGATTAGCACATGTTTTAGCTGACACTGACCCAGTCACATATAAAAATCAAACCTCTTTACATAATAATGGTTAAAATGCATTCATAAGTAGGCGTACAAAAAAAATAGCATTTACACTTTTTTTTTCATTTTCTTTTTTTCATAGAAAAAGATTAAACAGATGCTGTTTCTGCATCAACCCATCGATTAGTCTGGTCGCTCAATGAGTAAGAATAATTTTTGAGTTAAATTGACATATACAATGTACTTAATAAAATTGATTTGTCATGACAATGATATCAATAGTTGGATTATATGGTTGAATTTCAACATAATCCAGTCGATGTTTACACACTGGATAAAACCAAATGACTCCATATATAATAATATTAATTTATCGAAGATTGACAACAAAAATAGATTATATGACATGTTTTGATCATCGTATAAATAATTGGTCATTTATGTAGCAAAAATACTGCCTAAGAAAAATATGATAAAAAATACTGGCTTCAAGACAAGGAAGTGAAGCAGCATGTCTAAGCACAAATTAAATGTCTCGAAAAGTAAAAGAGAGAGAGAGAGAGGCAGGGAGAGAGACAGAGAGAGAGAGAGAGAGAGAGAGAAAGGAGATCACACTCTTTTAGTTGACACTTACAGTTCCAAATATTAAATGCAACAATTTTTCCCTATTTTATGTGACTTACAAATAATAAATAATCACAGATTGGATTAACTGAATGTGCATATATGATAAATATTATCTGAATCCTTTAACCTAATATAAACAATATCAAATATTTACATGCAAAGAAAAGATGAATGACTAGACAACTATCACGAGATGTCCTAAAGCTAATTTTCAAAATAAATAAATAAATAAATATGTGTGCTTTTATGACAATGTAGATTATGATTAATATTATAAGTTAATATGTGTATAGAAAGAAGTATTTTGATTTGATCAAAAATATGGATGTGGAGGGACGGGGCAGAATTCCAAAAGATTATTAAGGTGCCAGCATCTTAGATAATTCTTCATCTTGAAGGCATCCTTTCAGAAACTCTTCCTGTGTTAGTTGACCATCGTTGTTTTCATCCATTTTTGCAAAAATATTTTTTGCTCGCTCTTCGGCTGAATCCGCCGGGCGGTTGCTCGAGCATGCTCCCAACATATCATAAATGGCCTAAAGGAAGAAAAGAATTGATCAATCATTACGCTTATATCGAAATTTCTTATTAATTATGCGCAAGGTGCTACGCTACACATACCACGCTTTATCAAAAATTATAATACTTAACAGTACATTAGGGTCCACATTGATGTATGAAAGTGAAAGATAAAAGTGATATGTTGGACTAGGCAGAAGAAAGAGAAAAGTAAGATGTGTGCATTAAGGAAAATTTGTGGGGTGTCGATATATATGAAAGAAGGTGAATGAAGACCGATCATAAAATGGATTTTGTAAGTAAGATGAAGGAGCGTGGAGTGTCGATATATATGAAAGAAGGTGGAATGAAGACCGATCATAAAATGGATTTTGTAAGTAAGATGAAGAAAGGAGCGTGAAGATGGTTTGGACATGTGGAGAAAATGTATGACGAAAGAATGACTAAGTGAATATACATGTCAAAAGTACAAGGTGTGCGTAAAAAAAGATAGACCTAGGAAAACATGACTGGATCGAGAGGACCAGGTTTTGAAAAAAGATAAAATGAGAATTGCCTGAATAATAGAAATTGTGTATGATGAGATGTATGAATATGGAGGAAGTGAATATACACCTTGATTTATTCAAAACTGACAAAATTGTTCAATATGATTGAAATAAAAAAAAGTGTTGAGACAAATATTTTTGTTCCTGAGAAAACACTTGTTATTTTTTCAATTGCATCTTACAGGGTTAGTATATTATCAAAAAGTTAGCTTGAGAACTGATGCATAAAGCATATGTGCCAATAATTCAGTTTATAATCCAAATTGAAGAAGTAAATAGGAAATCTCCGGTAGTTTATTCTTAAACCGTATTCCATTTGTTAAAATCAACATGGATAAGTTATGTGACCAAAATGAATTAGATTTCATTGAGAAGTTTTTTACATTCTCTACACCCATCTATAAGAGATATTTGTTTAATAATAAGCAAAACCATAATAGACGATTGCATCAATATTGCATAAATGTTTTAAAAATATACAAACCTGTACAATTTTCGTCATCTCTTGAATATCAATAACACCATTACCATCAACATCATACATTCTAAAAGCCCACTTAAGTTTCTCCTCTGGTGTTCCACTAGATGTTACATCGATAGCCAGCAAAAACTCCTAAAATTAATGACATTTAAAAATATACATTTTTTACATTGTCTATATTACTTGTATACATACGCTAAAGCAGTTTATTTCTTAATAAAATAAAGTATTATAGTATCGAAAATCGTTAAATATATTGTAAGTTCCTTCAAAACATAGTTCAATTGCGGCTATTTTGAAGATTTTTTTTTTAATTATCTATTACAGTAGATTTTCTATTATTCAGGGTGGTAGAGAGAAGATTTACCAGGATAATCACCGCAAAAAAATGGATCGACTATAGGAAAAAAATTAAAACAAAATTAGAGCACACAGCACTGTCACGCAAATACAAAACTAGGGATATGAAATACGAGTATAAATGATCATTAAAGTCAATAATAAATTATAAATGAACTGCTATGCGCGGGTATTTTAAATTTACAACTTAGCATAATGCACCCACCCACTTACATCAAAAGTAAACACGGAATTTAAGTGTGCTCAAATAATAATTGAGTATGTGTTCTCAACTTCTCCAGTTTTATTTTCCATATCATTTCGCCAGTTTAATTTTCTGGTACATATTATGAAGTTGAATGAAAAATTATTTTTACAAATTTTAAAAATTATGTTATTAAATCATTTCGGATTTACTGCCCGGTTAATTTAACCCTGGGTACTGACAATGTACTATAATATTTACAATTTAACCCTGGGTACTGACAGTGTACTGTAAAATACATTTAATAATTTCCTAGTCTTTGTTACTTCTGTTCTAACTCCTACATTCATTAACCATGTGAATTTGTAAGACACCTTAAACAATTTGCTATTGGTTATGTAAGGACTAAAACTCATTCAATCCATAGAGACTTTTCATGAGAAATTTGCTCTATAATAATATATGTGACTATAAAATCGCGATGCATAAATAGTAAAAAATTTAAAGATTTGTAAAGTTTGCGATAAATAAACTTTTCAATTTAAATCTAAAAATATTGCGATGCTAATATTAAATTATGTGCTTTTCAATTCACATTTCTATGGTGTTTTGGTAAAGAGGTACAAGTCATTAATTACTTACTTGTCAGTTTGAAATTTTGCAACACTTGTATTCCTGAAATACATACCTCAGGTAAATTTTAAAGGTAAACTTTGAATACATAAATTATTTATATATTCAAAGTTTACCTTTAAAATTTACCTGAGGTCTGTATTTCAGGAATAAAAAATGTTGCAAAACTTCAAACTGACAAATAAGTAATTGATGACTTGTACCTCTTTACCAAAACGCCATAGATTTGTCCTAGATGTATATGCTAATGATTTTAAATATTTAAAAGTAAGTAACTGTGTGTGAAACAAGAAATTGAGAAACTGAAATTTTGCGAGCAAAAGACTAAAGGAGTATCATCATAAGATCAAGGAATTTCAATGAGAATAAAATTATGTGAGAGTTTCATATCATAAAAGTCCTTATTGAATGAATAAAAATGTCCCAAAATAATACATGTGTAGGAAATGAGTCATCATGTGCTAAATATTAAGGTTCCCTATCCTGTATAACCTAAATAAATATGGGTTTTTAGAATGGAAATATAAAGATAAAAATAAGAGTAGAACTCGGTCCTCTGGCAAATGGTCAAGCAATTACTTGAAAATGTTCAAATGAATGTTTGATTCATATAGCTATATAAATTAAATACATTATTTATATAATGCAAGAGAAATAATAGGATTCACATTCACTGTGATAACTAAACGAAACCTTATACATTAGTGGGAAGGTTAGTTAGTACAAAATTAAAGACGAGAGTAGGCTGAAAAACCAGTCTCAAAAAATTTAAAACAAATCTCCTTGAAGCTGAGTGCACTTTTCCGAATTATGCTTTAACCTGTACACCGCGTTAAAAATCAAATTCCACGAATTCTGTGCGCGGCACAATTTCGGCATTTTTTAATTTCTAAGTTTAAACGCGTATTTTGTTTAGAACCACTGATATTTGATTACACCACCAAGTAAACATGACATTCAAGTAATTTTCTGATAATAAATAATAGTCATTACTCTTAAGGAGACTCATTAAATAAAGGAGATAAACTAAACATTACGTAAAATACACAAAGGAATGCTACAGATCAGATCACAGGCGTTTGTGCTTCCCGCGAGGAACAAGTTAAAGCCAATATTCCAGTTATATAAAAAGATTAATAAAGGTCTTCAAAATACTATTCTACAGATGCTCTGACAGCAGATTTCGAATAAATTTTTCCCCGTTAGTTATTTTTTAATGTCAGAAAAGCTGACAACGTATCGAGTGAAGAAGACAGACGGCGCATCAATTGGAAGCCAGTAACATACAAAATGGATATTGCAACTGACACTATGTGAAACGGCACTTTGTTCTAGTGATAGATGACAATTTATGTCACATTCCGGATCTCTTCTCTCAATTAGGTTATGAGGCTAGCGTACTAATATCAGTTTATTGTTTTACCCTTATCTAAATAGTCAATCATAATAATGCTCTTAAAACCCCAGAAAACTGATGACATAATCTTGCCAGCTGACAAAACTGACTTGGCCTTCTTTGGAAGTGGTGAACCACTATGGCGCCCCTCTGTTGCCATTGTTTGGAATTTGGTTATTAGTGATAGATCTAATCTAGATTATTTAACCAAATATTTAACCATGGAATAGAACTGAATATTATATTTTTAGAGATATTTGAGCTCAACTTAACATCAATATTCATATTGATGTTGAGTTTGGCAAATATCAAATTTATTAAAAAATATTGAAAATAATTTACAGTAAAGCAAAATAGTTTATTATTTTCTTTTTGTGTAATGAAACTTTTTTTAATGTTATAGAATAGCCAATATATAGGTATACTTAAAAATACTCCGTTAAATATTTTGGTACAACAGATGAAAATAAAACTAGTTGGAATGGTGAAAACCTCTGTCAGAAGTGGGACATGCAGAAGTGGTTGGCTGAGGCTATTAAAATTCAACAGAGTAGAATAATGAGGAAAATGTAAATCAGGAAGATAGCATTAGAATCTTTCTGAAGAAAGCAATGTTTATCATACTTAAGTGTTCGTATTTGTTGGAGGACATATAATAAATATTTTGTAATTTATTTTATCAAACACTGTTAATTCCACTTTTTGTAACGGTATAACCCTATCGGTTTCAAAGCTTTTACCTCATCATCAGGGAGCATAAACTAGATTGAGTGCTTCCCTGATGATGAGGTGAAAGTCTTGATACCGGTAGGGTTATACCGTTACAAAAAGTGGAATAAACAGTGTTTGATAAAACAAATTACAATGTCTTTAAACCTCCACAATGTTAATGCCTATACTATAAATAATATTGTATAATAAATATTTCTATGATATATACAAATAGTTTCGAGTAAAATGAAAATATTACTTTACGGAAAGGCTGTATACACAATATTAAAACTTAATTTGGGAATTAAATTTTTTTACATATTAGTGTAGAAGATAAACTTTCGAGAATCAACATTAAGATGTATTCTTAAAAACTTAAATTGTCCATCACTTATTACATACTCTATTAGCTGCTCAATATCATGCTATAAATTAATAGCAGAATGAATTTGACTCTTTTACAACTTGGATGAACAGTTATTTGAATAGTAAACCTTTCATATAAATTATTACCTAATATATTTTTTACTCTTTAAAAAACATATTTTTATAGTGTATTCAAGGTTTGTAAATTATTTATAAAAAAAATCATTTACAATAAATAAATAAATTAACTGCACTGAATGTTTAGTAATAATAAAACTAAATATGGATATTTTCAATTTATTTATAAATCTACAGCTCGAAAATTTTGTTGCAATTTTTTGCAAAAACCAATGTCATGCACTAATCACAAACGCAGCTGACAATAAATAGCCAAATAACCGCATGAAATACTTAAAAAATAAAAAATATTTGAAAATCCACTCACCTTGAAATCAATATAACCATTTTTGTCCATATCAAATGTTCGAAATACATGATCACAAAATTCCTCTGCATTACCAGATGGGAAAAACATTTTATACATTTCAACAAATTTTTCTGGAGTCAACCTTCCATTAGGGCAGTCTTGCTACAAAAAAAAATATGCCTTTTACTATGTTTATATATTTTCATAAATTTTATATATTACCAATATTTTCAAATAAAATCATGATCTTAATTTGCAATATGAAATCAAATTTGCTATGTTTTATTTTAAAATCTGCATTTGCATATAGCGCATATTATGGCATAGAAATCAAAGAATATATATAATTAAATTTTGCTTGTAACTTATATATTACTAGTAAAAACCGAAAAATACCTCTGGAATCGATTCAAACAAAAATGTTTATCGCTTGCAGAAGCGTAATATCTTTTGAAAACAGTATAAATGGTAATATTATAAAATTTATTAAAGTATAATTTAAAAATAATTTTTATATTAAATGATCGAGGCAAATTTGAATTCAACAGTGAATCAAGTCACGAAAAAGCAAAGACTCTCAAAGTCAAATTCAGCTAGTGATATATATGATTCTACATAAACAGCAAATTTTAACTTGAAAAGTCAATTTTTGAAACACTACCATGAATATAATGCCCAATGCATCAAGTCAATTATTGAAACACTACAATGAATTACGTTAGTATGAAAACAATAAACCATTAAACATGAAACCAATTTTTTTTTTGAAATATCAGAAAAATTTCTCAGAATTGAATGAGTAGAAGAACAAAGCAACATATAAAAGAAAAAAAATAGCATTCCTTATAGTCTGACTGATAAATTACAGACAAAAAAATATTTCAATAAGATCTCCAAGTAAAATAGCATTTCTTATAGTCTGACTGATAAATTACAGACAAAAAAAGATTTCAATAAGATCTCCAAGTAAAATAAAAACTTTAAGTGATCTGTTTAGTATCACTAACGGATTTTCCAAGTAAAAAATAGAAGTTTTTCTAAAAAAATGGGATCAACAGTGTACTTAAGAATATTATATTATATATTGATTTATTATAAAAATAATAATCATTTTGTTAATGTATCAAAACAAACAAAATTTAATGTGACCAATAACAAAAAGAAAAACAATCTTAAAAAAAAAAAAAACCGCTTGCAGATCTTATTTATTTTGATGCATCTTTTTTCAGTTTTTGATATTGAACAAATTTTTTCAAAAAATAGTCATAGTTCAGCTTAATTTACGCATTAAAATTTTGTTTTACGTTTAAATAAAAAAAACATTTCTTCTTTTTCAAACCGGTGTTATTTTACTACTTTAATTATAATTTATAATTCTGTTGAAAAAAATAATGACTATCAAATTACAATGTACAGATAATTAAAAAGCATAATTGTTGATCTGATTGGGACCAATACTTATTTAGTATGCTACTAATTAATTCAATAGAAAAACAAGTTAATCACTGGAGATGTTGTGTTTTTGAATGAAATACTTTTTTTTTCACCAAATACCCAATAATTCTCATTAACTTGACATTCATTGATAAAAAGAAAGAACTTTATCATAAGATTACTTGTAATTGACCGAAATTTCTTGACACTCAACTGATAGGGATATTTACATCAAATCAAAATCTCCAAACTGGAGTATCAACTACAAAGAAGATATTATTGATATTTTTGTATACATTATTTTTACATACACAAAGATAATTGTTTTAATACTAGCTGAATGTAATTTTTATTTTTAAATATCTTGATATAATCAACTGACTGTCAAGAAGATTGGTTAATGTATAAATTTATAGTATGGTATATCAGTAAGTACCTTAAAACCTTTGTACCACTCTTTAATTGTGGTTTCATCATATCTTGTATGGACCTTGAGAAAATCCATGTCCTCCTTTGTTAACTTGTCCTTACTTCCAAAACATCCCATGATTGAGATTTAGTCTACAATATAAGAAATAAAATTAGGATGCAAAAAGTATATGGCTTATAACTGAACAAAATTATAAATTAGCATATTTTAAATGATCATAAAAATACAGAATCGCTACATGCTCATTTGCATATACTCATGTTAATAATAATTTTGGAAATAAACAAGCTTAAATAATATTTAGTTACACATAAGTTATAATCTAACAAGAATGGAATTGAGAGACGGTCCAATTTATTTTAATGTTAGATTTTTTATATAATTAATTGATCAAAATGATAAAAATTACTTATGATATTTAAGGTATATATATTTTTTTAATTTCATTATAACCTTTCCTGTGTATTTTATCTCATACACTTGAAAATTTGTTACAATTTTTACAAACGAAAATTGAGTTTTTGCATAGTGTTTTAGGATATGGGAGTATTTTATCCATTCTAAAAAGGACACATGCATTTTATTAAGTTACCCTAATATTGAATGAAAGAAAAACTTTCGCAAATTTTATTTGTTTTTTTTTTTTAATAGGCAATCCACCCAAACTAGGATGATTTGTGCCACCAAATTAAATGTGCCAGACATGAAATTATACGAGTCAATATATTGTAATAAAACCAATTTTAAAGAATTACAATTCTAGATAATTCTAGGTTTCAAACTCATTAAGCTTCAAAAATTTAACAATCGATCTTTAAATGGAAAAGTTCCTCGAAGAAAGAAGAAACGCAACATTCATTGGACGCGGCAAAGATATGGCTTTTGGTAAATCAAATTTATATTTATGTTATTGTCTGTCAAAATCTTGTTACATTAAAGATCGCTAGCAGAAAATAAAGAAACAATGCCTAATTATCGCAAGATCTCGAGATTTTTTTCTAACAAAAAATAATTAGGATTATCAAGTGGTATTATCACAAAACCTATGTAGAAAACAAAGTTTTATGAAGTAAAAGAAACAATCTCGACTATTGAAAGTCAAGAAATAAATTGTAAAAAATAATCGCACTTGAATGTACCACATAAAAATTAAAAATGAAGATGTAAAAATATATTTTTTTCCTTTCAAAATGAAAGACAGATTGAAAGTCATAAAGCAATTCCTCAAGTTTCACATTAGTATAACATAATCCCGAAGATTAAGACAATGGGGTAATAAATACCATTACTAACTGTCTTAGTTGAGATGTTCCAGTTGATTATTATACCTATATTAGCTTCAGAACTTTTTAGCTAGCGATGTTCAAAATACGAATCAATTCAATTAAATATTATCATTAGAAAATTTAACAAAATGAATTGAAAATTTAAGTTTGATTAAATTATGATTATCTTAATATATTTTATCATTATGTGTAACTACTTGAATAAAAATAATTAATACTAAATACGGAAACCACATAGTAACATTTACCTGTCACCAAGGTAAGAAAATGTGGTAAAATTATATTTTATAATGATTCTCGAAGCTCAAGCTGTCGATGAAGATTACTCCAGTAGATAGAGCATGCATAAATTAATCCAGGTCAATAAACACAAGAGCGATGTCACTCATCTAGGGTAGCTTAACCGGAAAACAAATTTTCCACCCCCTCACTTCGATCTTTAAAACATTTTGTATTTAACCAAGATAACATGCTTTTCTCAAAATATGTCAGCTTGTTAAGAATTGACTGTAACAAGGCATTTTCATAATTAAACAAACAATTTTCTAAGTTAATTTTAATGAACTAAATCAGGAAGTATTCAAAGATATATAAATAAATCGGAGGAATCTAACATTTTCAATATTTTATCATACATACTCGTTACTTGATTTTACTGAGAAGGAAATTTCCAATATATTGAGAAAAAAACTCATTTGCCAGTCTAATTTTTCATTTGTTTTTTTTAACATGTCAATAGAAACTTAAACTCCCTACTTGCCCATTCCACTGAATTGCCAAAGCAAAGATACTTTTCAAATTCTCCCCACAATACGACTACGTTTCTCTAGCATACAAAAATATATAAAGAAATGTGGTTCACCCTGCATCCAAATAATATTTGATACATAGCACACGTGTATTCAAATATATATTTGATACATAGCAGTATGTCGAAATTGTTGAGAACATTTAAAATGTCGAAAAATAATTGTACAAATGTTAAAACTAAATAAATTATACCCAGAACAGAACATAGAAAAGTACTATACATTGAACAATCAAATTATATTAAAAGAGCCACAATGCAGTACGAACAAAAAAGAAAATATAGATACTTGTCTAATGATTACCCGCCAATTCAACTTTTTCATTTGTTCCAGAAATATTCATAATGACCGCTAAAAACAATATAAATTTTTGGGTCATTTGAAATATTTAAAAATCCTAAATGCGTGAAAAAATCAAGCCTGTTCAATTGATATTTTATGGTTAAATTTCGTCTTAAACAAGTAAAATGTACGTAGAATAATTTTCACGTAATTACGTGCAATTCGTAGTTAAAATAAAAGCATTTACTATTGGCTATACAGCTACAAATAGCGCAGGTGATTGTGACGTGTCACGATTTCAAACCAGGGATATCTTCTATAAAAACATGTCATATCTAGCTTCTAGTAATCAGGAAGCCTCTCCTACTAAAATAAAGATATTGCATAATTTCCTTCATTCTAAATACGAAATTAATTCTAAAATCCCGGTCAGTTGAAAGTATTATATGCAAACGCTCTGAAGAACGTATAAAGTGGAAAAAAAAATCTAAAACCAGGTGTCGCACAAATACCATAATATTTTCGATAATAATTATGATAGTTCTGAATTGTAATAACAGATGTTGCACTTTTCTTCCACTTTTGTAATAATTTAATTATAAAATTGCAATAATTTATTTTTATCCATGTCCTGTATTGTTAAATAATAGCAGTGAGTGAAAATTTTACAATGGTGACATTCAGCTATCATTTGATATATCAGGGTGGTATTGTTGTATTTAATGATGTCTATAACCGTTCATAAATGTTATAAAAAATCTTAAACTGTGCATTACACAAGTTAATCTCTTAAAAAAATCAAATAGGAATATTAGAAAAAAATTAAAACATTTAGATTTAAATTGAACTATAGTATGTGAAAGATGCGTTATACGAAAATATTGGCGCTTAAATAAAATTCTACAGTATAAATATTTTATATTATGTTTATATGTAAGCATACAAGTTGGAATTTCTCTTTCAGTGTCTCGGAAGACTCGGAAAGTTTTGAGCCCGGATCATGAGATATGCTCGCGAATCAGTTGCAATTAAAACAATTGTATTGGAGGCATGTATAACATAGGTATAGGTACATTAAAAACCTTTGTTTGAAACTTTAAAAACTGTGATTCCACAGTATGTTGATAAATTGTAATTTACTTGTGTATGTATGATTTAAACCAAAGATTCCCAAAGTGGTCTATATGGACCCCCAAGGGTCGATTTCGACTTGCAGGGGGTCTATGTCAGCGAGAAAAGAAAATTGGGATGCACGAGATGTAAATGGGGGTCCACGTGAGCGGATCCAATTTAGGCAGATCATCATCAATATTTAGGCGTTCCGTAAATGTCTTATTACACCTAACACAGATTGTGTGTACGTATACGTATATATTACAAGAATAACTGATTGGAATAAGTACAAACGAAGAACTTAAGGTGCAGTTCAGAAAGGGGTATCAGCAGTTCTGACTACAGAAAGATATTCCTGCTGCTTATCCTGCATTATGGACTATTGCAAAAAAGTTTTTGTTAGATTTTCCATCTTCATACCTCGTGGAAAGAGGTTTTAGGGCGGTTGACAATCTTCTTACGAAAAAAAGAAATCGAGTGGAAATCACTGAATGTGGAGATTTAAGACTATTTAATTTACATTAACAGTATTATTTGTGTATTAATTTTATGTAAGAATTTTACTAGGTTTTGATTTGTTTCGTTCCAAAGCCAAACATTTACTTGTATTTTGTGTATTTTCAATAAAGGTATGAATAAAAATTGTACATGTTTTTATTTTTTTACAATTGTCCACTCGACGAAAAATCTTATCAAGGTGAAGAGCAGGTAGAGCTGTGTCAGCTGTCAAAAATACATTTAAAGTTAATAAGTTTAGGTAAATTCAATATTAGGCAGGCAGGGGGTCTACGGAAAACAAAAAAATCGGCAAGTGATCTACGGGGCGAAAAAATTTGGGAAACTATGATTTAAACAGTGTACTAAAATAATTGGTGTTTTATTCAAGTGCACACATGTCTTTGACTACGAGTTGGCGGCATCCTTGGTCTAGTTGGTTCATTAAACTCGACAGTTTCGGGTCCCATTCCCGGTGGTATAAAAAAAAGGGCTCCAGACTGATGAAAGAGCTCGTCTGGCAACAATGCTAGCACGCTCTAGAAGTGTGCTGTAATGTTACCAAGTCCAATGATGTTTAATGAGTTTCAATCTTACTTCAGTAGTTTAAAATATGAAGGCCTGATTAATGGAACCGAAGACAATATTGCCTCCCATTTAAGTTCTTTAACATGTGCACATCACTAATGCGGATGTGTTGAGAACCATACAAATGAATCATATTACAAGTTAAATCTTTCCATTAGAGAGTATTACACTTTCGTTGTATACCAACCAGAATTGTGTTAAACAATTGTTAAGTGAAAACTTGGGATCAACCCTCGGGTTAGAAGACTTATCAACTAGGCCAACAAGAATCTTATCAACTAGGCACTAGGCCATAAAATGTTTCAACACCGAGACATAGTATCAAAGGTTGGCAGAGGTGATGAACGCTTCCTTCTTGAGGTCCCGTCTGCTAACGGAGATTGACCACCATATTGTCTTTAAATCACACCAGCAAAAGATATTAATAGATATTGAATTATCTAGAATTCAAGAAACGGAAATAAGCGTAGTGGTGGAAAAGTTATAGGTTGAAATTATAGAAAAAAATTGACATTAGAGTCCGCTGAGAACCAACTTTTTTACGAAATTACAATCAAGTTTACTTAAACATATCCTAAAAATACAGAGTTAAGACTTCTAAAAAGGGTTCTCTTGCCTGTATTAGAAGGCAAAGTGCTAGTAAGACACAAGGGATGAACTGTCAAAAGCAGTTAAGAAAATACTAAAATATTAAAGATTCAGGTACCAATCAATAATTATGAAAGAAACCTCCGATGATGACCTAGTTGGTAAAACTCCCGACTTCAAACCTGAGGTTTAATTCTCGTCAGTACCCAAATTTGAAAAAGGGTCCGAGTCAGATTTTCACTAAGGCCTTTTCAAAATCTATCTGGTTGATTAGAAGAGACTATCAAATGGCAATAAATCCACCAGGTAGTACTGTTTACAACGAAAGAGTAATGTTCTAATGCAAAGAAAAGCTAAAGGAATGCGACTGAAGAATCGGGCAAATGGCCACTTCCGCTTATGTTACAGATGACGACTCTTTGAGTAAAATTTTCTATAACGGATACACATAAATGGATACGTACGAGTATATCTGCAATGACACGAGTGATGTTGGATTTAAGGTCATCGATGGTTTTTGGATTCTTGGCGTACACTTGAGATTTAACATAACCCTCAGAGAAAAAAATCTAAAGGGATTAAATCACACGATCGTGGCGGCCAATTTACATTTCCACGACGAGAAATAACATGGTAAGAGAACATTTCCTGCAATAAAGCCATTGTTTCATTAGCAGTATGACAAGTAGCCCACATCCTGCTGGAACAATATGTTTTAAGTCCAAATCGTTTAATTGAATCATGTCACGATATTGATTTCCATCGACGGAAGGTATTATTTCATAGGGTGGCTCAAACAAGAACTGTAATTATAAATTTGCTGCCATTTTTCAGTTGTCAAACGTATATTTATAATGGACATATGTCATCTACATAACCTATAAATTAATCATGCAGCGGTAAGTGACTGCAGAACTTAATTTTAAATTGCAGTCCTTGTTGCGCTATCCTATAGTAAGAGGAAGATATGAAAATTGATTCTCAAATACAATTATAGCCTAATTGACAATATTAACCACTTAAGAGTCGGATTTTTAACACGCGACGTAACACAATGACGAACTGTGAACGAATAAATTCTATACGAAAATATATTCCGTTCGAAGTAAAACAAGCTGAAACAAGCTCTGCTCAAACGACGCTCGGGAGAAACACTCCCAACAAGTCGAAACATGGTTTGCCCGAACGAGGCTCGGGCTCGTCAGTATAAAAAGAAACTTCGTGCCCGAGTCCCGCTCGGGCAAAACTGTCGAGTGCTTAAGAATGGAGTAACTATTATAGATACAAGGAGAATATGCAATGGGATTTCTTGAGCGAAAATAGCATGGAATGAATGTGATTGTGGAACTATACAGGACGCTTATGCCAGTTTGTCCGAACATCGGGACTTCAAGATCTGGGCAAGACCTGATTGATAGGAATGATAGTACGATATCTGTTCCATCCTACTATAATAGAAACATAGGCATAATTGATAATTGATGGTCCAGACACATCTTTATAAATCCTTTGCAAATTGACTATCTAATTATCTTTTTCATTTTCTGCTTAGACCACATTGTTAGACTAAGGCTCTCTTAAAAACTGTCGAGTGCTTAAGAATGGAGTAACTATTATATATACAAGGAGAATATGCAATGGGATTTCTTGAGCGAAAATAGCATGGAATGAATGTAATTGTGGAACTATACAGGACGCTTATGCCAGTTTGTCCGAACATCGGGACTTCAAGATCTGGGCAAGACCTGATTGATAGGAATGATAGTACGATATCTGTTCCCTCCTACTATAATAGAAACATAGGCATAATTGATAATTGATGGTCCAGACACATCTTTATAAATCCTTTTCAAATTGACTATCTAATTATCTTTTTCATTTTCTGCTTAGACCACTTTGTTAGACTAAGGCGGCTCTCTTAAAAAATTACTGATATTTATTAGAAATATGTATAAAAAAACAAAACTTATTTGTTAACCATTTAGTGAATTAATTAATCATTAGGGAAAAATTGCTAATACGAGGAAAAAAATTGCTAATACGAGGAAAAAAATTAATCTAAAGAAGCTAAGCCATGTTGAAGGAGTGAAGATTCAAGATCAGATAAGAAGAATGAAAAACGGTTAAAAATATACATTGTGAATAATTATTCGTTTTTATGTCACGCATTCAAAAAAAAAAAACATAAAAATGACACCTTGACAGATCGAATAAAAGAACCCGGTTTTCAGATCTGTGAAAAGGCAGTTGGTAACACATCGATCAATAAGTCCCTGGACTAACCAACAGATAGCGCCTCTAATAACAAATCCATACCATTATCAGTTAGTACAAACCTTTAGAAGTTACGTGTCAAACTTTCATGACATTCCGACATTATGTCATTGAGTTAGTGGTTTTAGTAACGCTACTTTTGCTATTTTCAAAATAATGGAAGAAACCGAATTTCGTGTGTTGATTAAACATTGATTTTTAATGGGAAAAAATACTGTTCAAACTCAGCGATGGCTTGAAAAGTGTTATCCGGGCTCTGCTCCGTCGAAAACAACCAGAAGAAAAAAGTTCTCTTTCATCAGGACAATGCACCGTGTCACAAGTCGATGGTAACGATGGCCAAATTGCATGAGTTAACTTCGAATTGCTTCTGCACCCACCGTATTCTCCAGATTTGGCCCCCAGCGACTATTGGCTGTTCGCAGACCTCAAAAAGTTGCTCCAGGGAAAGAGATTTGGCTCCAATGAAGAAGTGATTGCCGAAACTAACGCCTATTTTGAAACCAAAGATAAATCGTTCTACACGGCTGGCATAGAAAAGTTAGGAAAGCGTTGGAATGAATGTATCGCTCTTGAAGGAGACTATGTTGATGAATAAAGAAGAATTTTGGCAAACAAATGTTGTTTTAATAGTTAGTCCCGGGACTTATTGATTGATGTGTTAAGTCCAAACAAAAGAAAAAAATCGCTAAATAATAAGTTTTGCACAATAATAAGAAACAGCACAAAAGGCATGGTTGAAATTATCATACGTTTTATTCAACGTTAATTTTATTATATTACATGTTCAGACACAGGGATTTTATAACACGAGCTCGGTAATATGTAAATATTGTTTTACCTATCCTTTACTGAATGTTGGTGAAATTATTTTAATCAATGATAAAACAAAATTCCTTCAAAATCAAACATTTAAATAACTAGCAATTTTCGTTTCAATGTTTATAAATGTCTGTTTGGTATATAAAGTTCAACGAAAAGACTCATTTGTGTATGAAAAGGCATTAAAATTTAGAACTCATCGCGTTCATAGTGACGATGTCAAAGGCATTTTATTCCATGAAAGAAGAAAAACTAGGGCATCTGTATATGTACGTCAGAATAACACATTCAAGTTTCTTTCAACATCTTCGCTCCCTCATCAATTTTAATCAAGATTTTGCTAATTGAATTCTGTTAGAATAAACAATACAAGAATGTTACTATGAGTCATTTATTGATCTAAGATCAAGATCTCCCCGATTTCTTCATCTTGTGAATAAAGGCTGCTTATTCCACTTTATGTAACGATATAACCCTACCGGTTTCAAGGATTTCCCCTCATCTGTTTGTGCTCCCCTGATGATGAGGTGAAAGCCTTGAAACCAGTAGGGGTATACCGTTACATAAAGTGGAATAAACAGTGTTTGATAAAACAAATGACATAGAGGTTTAGCGGTCTTAGTAAAAATATGCCTAAATTTTAACCTAGGGTCACACCGGCTTCAGTATTAATCTCTTTAATGTTTATATACGAGTACATAAATACACACCGTTTGACAAGAACGTCTACGGGGAAACCCGAAAAACTATTTGGGATAAGGCATTAAAAAATACACATATACTACATGATATAAACCATGATGCTTTATTATTAATAAGTTGTCCAGTCGCTTCCACTAGTAATAATTGCCCGGCATCTCCGAAGCATACTCTCTACTAATTGTATAGCATAATAATCTAGGGGGAAAGACTTCCATATAAGTCGAATCTGTCGAAATAACTGCTTGACGTTCCAGATCTTATTCCCTCGGAGCTTGAACGTCATGAGTGCCCAAACATTTTCTATGGGGTTTGCATCTGGTGACTGCGATGGGCAATCCATTACGTTAACGTCATTTGCCTATTTCCACGCAGCACAAAGACGACTGCGATGTTTGTCCACTTGTGGACCATTGTCCTCTTGCAGTAGCCAATTTTCATTTTTTCGCATAAACTACCTTTGGGCAGATAGTAATAAAGCCCTCTGATATATTTTAACTATTTTGGCAGCGTTCAAATTATTTGTGAAGATGTGCAAAGTGCCAAATCCCCGCTTTGAGAAACAGTCCCAGACGTGGACTTTTACCGGGTGTTTAACGGTCCGCTGGATGAGTCTATTGGTGCGGGTACACCAGATATAATTAATGGAAGAACGTGTCCAAAAAGAAACTTCGTCCGAAAAACTAGTAAACGTCTACTAACTAAACTAGTTTTCGTCGTTTTCTGTGCAGTGCCACGAGCTGGTAGGTCATTGACGTTTTTTACGTCGGAATAGCGTTTCACCCACTTACTTACAAATGTCTTCGTCTTTCTCGTGTATTTAGCTGCGGCTCCGTACGACATTTTCGGCCCTTTCCCACACATACACACAGAAACACGGCTTCGTAACGTGATATTAAGTGATTAAGGGGAATTAAGTGATTAGGGATGAATGTGAACTTAAATCATTTTAAATAATTATTCATAGAACAACACCTTTCGGAGACAGGACCGGTGTATTTTCTAAGACGACTCTGCTCCCTCCCATCACGCCAGAAGGGTATTTTTTTTTCATTTTAAATATTCATTGATATGTCTGTAGTCGATTTTTTAAATAAAAAAAAATATTACTTTTTTTAGATAACCAATTTTAAATAAAACATGGGAATTTTGTCGTTGCCGTGACCTGGGAATAGCCCCGATTTATGATAAACCCAATCGAAAACTTGTGGACAATACTTGGGGCTTAAATACAAAGATTGAAACCCCAGACAGCAAAAGAGCTGAAGGAAGCTCTAGAAAATATGTGAGATGGAGAGATTTTGGATACAATTATTCGAAATTTCATTTTATCAATGCCGTCTCGCATTGATGCCGTCATCAAGGCCAAAGGAGGGGCCGCAAAAAATAAAAAAATATATATAATTTGTTATTTAACCGTTTTAGTGCCATTGTTTTTTACTCATACATACTTAAAAATGCCAAATAAATCTTTGTTTTTGATGACATTTACCTCGGCTTAATTAAAAAAACTGTATCTCTTCCAAAAATTGTCCAATTTTTATAATGTTTTCGGTGTTTCCTTTATCAAAACTTGTACAAGGGTAATAAAATACAAAGAAAATTATGGAAATATATATTGTGAACAAAAATTATAACAAAAACTGAAATCTAAAAGTAAAAAAGTTAACATGTGTGCTTGTTCGCACATACTCCATGAAGCCCCTTCTTACAGCGGGCACCAATCAAGTTGCTCCTCTTCACAGCGCTGTAATCCTTGTTGCTGCACTGCAAATTTGCATTACGCAGTGTGAGCGCACCACAATGTCACTCCCACTGTCACTTTCTTCACAACTCGAACTATTTTCGTATTCCGACATTTAAGGTTAAAAAAATTCTCTTCCCCAAATCCTTTTTATATTGTAATTACTAATAATATTATAATTTGAACTTTATGTAACACGTAGAAAGATTAAAAATTCCCGATGCGTGCGAACGACCTTCCCCACGGCCCGCCAAACGGCAACTGATTTTGCGAGCGCTATAGCGCTCGTGGCACTTTTGGGTATTACGCGCACGAGCGCGATCGCGCTCGTTGGCACTCTAACGGTTAAGTATAATGTTTATAGAATTTGTACAAAAAAATAAATGTGTTTAAAACAGTTTGTCTGTTTTTTTTAAATCGATAATTCCATTTTTAAATATTTACTCATTTTAAATAAAAATTCCTAACACGAGAAAAGGCGATTCGATTTTATGTAATCTTATTAAAAATGTCAAAATTGATCTAAATTTTATTTAAAAAAAAATTAAAACCAAGGAATAAAATTTACACTTGACGCAATTTCAGAAAAACCTCAAAATATTAGGTGATGCAATTTCTGTGACCGCTACTGTATATATAATTCTCATATATACAATATTATTTACGTTTCAAAAAGTAACTTGCGTTAAGCAAAAGGTACAAAATAGTTCAAATTGCCAGAAAATATTCCAGTACCAACACAAAGAACTTTTGTTTAAAATAAAACTTCCACTTCGCAAATTTTCCAAACAAAAAATTACTCCAAGCCCGTTACGCCCCTTCGGCGATTTTATGTTTTTTTTAAGCGTGAGTTCGAACAACTATAAACCTTGGCATAAATTGTGAATATTCCCCTAAAACGGCGTACGTTGAATAGCCCCTAAAACGGCGCTCATGACGCCTTTTAAAACAGAGATCTATGCTTTGTCTAATTAGATATTTCAGATTCGTAATATTCCTATGTTTAAAAAAATATATGTAAATAAACCCCAATGAGCGTTGTTTTGTAACGTCAGTCAACCTAAGAGCACTCCAAGAAATCAGACAGCTGTACTATAAAATCTGCCCGGCAATGAACCCACCAATTGAACCTAGTAGCCGCATATTTCCGTTTAAATGATTTCCGATGTTGCGCATTACATGGTTTATTATATTTTATTGATATATTTTATGATTCATGGTGTACGTCAATTTTATTTAATTTGGCAGATGCGCTGAATCAGATATATTAAAAAAACTAGGTTTCGATATTTCTGGTTTATTCCGATGATTCTCGATGACAGTTAAACAGAGTTGTCCCAAACAAGTCAATTTTTTTTATCATAATACACATTAACAAAAATAAACCAAAATTATATAGCATTTACGATCTATTTTAAACGAAAATGGAACAATATATATGAGAAAGTGGTGGATACGTTGCGTAGGTTTCTCGCTCCGTTCGTGAAGTTGACAAAATAATTTGAATTTTTTTTTTTAAACAAACCCACGAAACACAGGTATTTTTAAACAAACCCACGAAACACTGAGGTGTTTTTAAACAAACCCACGAAACACTGAGGTATTTTTAAGTAAAAATGGATGAAATGATCCTTATTTAACCGTTTGAGTGCCATTGTTTTTTACTCATATATACTTAAAAATGCCAAGGAAATCTTTGTTTTTTATGTCATTTACCCTTGTCTTGAAAGAAAACTGTATCTCTTCCAAAAATTGTCCAATTCTAATAATTTTTTCGGTGTTTTCTTTATAAAAACATTTACAAGGGTAATAAAATACAAAAAAAATATGGAAATATATATTGTAAACAAAAATTATAACAAAAACTGGAATCTAAAAGTAAAAAAGTTAACATGTGCGCTTTCCCGCACAGACTCCATGGAGCCCCTTCTTACAGCGGGCACAAATCAAGTTGCTCCTCTTCACAGCGCTGCGATCCTTGCTGCTGCACACTACGCAGGGCCGTAATTGACGCCCGGGTAACTTTTCTAATCCAATACTTCGAGGGGGAGATGAAGTCTGAGTAGCAGGTTCTGGTCTATTTTTGTGGAGCAACCATTTCTCTTCTAAATCATCAATTATACTCGATGTAAATTTCAATCTTTTCATTTTTTTGTCTGCATATTTCTCACTATACAATATAAATGCATTCACCACCATCCTTCCAAATACATTGAATACAACCTTTTTCTAACTGAAATCTGTTTCGTGCAAACATTCTTCCAACCCATGGAATACATCTTGATCCTTTCATCCGATAAGATAAAATAGTTGGCCTCCTTGTGATGCCCATTTCCAGTATAACGGCAATAAATCCTCTCATTTCTGGGATGGTGACTGGCTTCCACAATTTTGTACAAAATTGAGGCTTCAAATTTGGATGATCTTGCAAAAACTGTGCGGCGTAACGGTTAGTTTCAACAACCATTTTATTTATAAGAGCAGCCGTAAAGAACAAATTGAAGAAATCAATAGGTTTTGCGTTAATTGGTGGGGTATGTTTTGGTTCTGGTAGTTCGCAAAATATGTGCGGAGTTTGTTTGCTGTATTGCGTATCCGGTGGTAGGCGTCTGAATTGGGTCGAGGTCACATTGTCATTTTCGCAGTCCGGTATATCCTCCGTATCAGCAAAATAATAGTTATCATCACTATTATCACTCACACTCAAAATTTGCATTACGCGGTGTGAGCGCACCACAATGTCACTTGCTTCACTACTTGAAGAACGATAATTTTCACTCGAACTGTTTTCGTATTCCGACATTTTGGGTTAAAAAAATTCTTTTCCCAAATCCTTTTTATATTGTAATTACTAATAATATTATAATATGCACTTTATGTAACACATAGAAAGATAAAAAAATACTTATGCGTGCGAGCGACCTCCCCTGTTGCGTGCTAAACGGCAACTGATTTTGGGCGCGCTGTCGCGCTCCTGGCAATTTTGGATAGTACGCGAAAGCGCGCAATCGCGCGCCTCGGCACTCTAACGGTTAAACTCGTGAAAGTAACAGTTTGACTTAGGTCTAAATCAAGAGTTCCAAAACTTTTTCCGGCCACAGACCCCTTTACCAAAAACTTTTAAAACCGTTGACCCCCTAGTCATTTACTTTACTTACTCTAATTAATAAGTTTGTACAGTACTCGATATTAAATATTTCACTAGATATCAAACTTTTCATTTTAATCACTTGTAATTCAGGATTGAAAAATATAAAAGGACTACGGATTATGGCATTATCTTGTGCAATATTTCATATTGAAATCTGCGCTGACGAAAATTAAAGC
Source organism: Odontocerum albicorne (assembly GCA_949825065.1). NCBI lineage: Eukaryota > Metazoa > Arthropoda > Insecta > Trichoptera > Odontoceridae > Odontocerum > Odontocerum albicorne. The sequence continues at coordinate 31,060,050 of OX463843.1, read as the reverse complement.
AAAATAATACGAGCATTGTTTTTTTTTTAATTTTTGACATTTATAAAATAAATATGGAAATTCAAAATAAGTACAAATATTGACAAATATTCTTAATTATGTTAGGTATCTATTGGAATCATAGATATTTTGAAGTAACAAACAAATAGAAGTAGTAAATGTAGGGTATTATTATTTTGAGGTCGTCATTTACCATGGATGAAATACATAAACATTAGCGCATGCTCAGCAAAAATGTATAAACTCATATTATTTGGAAATTCGCATGCGATTGTTGGATCTTGTCTAGCAGTCATAAGCGTTAATTATGGTACATGGTTAATTTACGAATAAACCAAAAAAAAAATATGTGTTGAAAAAAGAAAATGTGATAAATGATGAGAGAAAGGATTAAACGGTGGCCCAAAACAATACTCGAATGGCGGTGATAAAACGGGGAATCGAGTATTAAACGTCTTCGCTGATGATACTTTGTTATTTGGTCCCATTGAGCCATCCATACTACAATTTATTCTAGAAAAAGTGACTAACGAATGCGTTAATCTAAGGACATAAAAAAACACTGAAACCGCTGCTCTAAAAAAATAAACATCCGGAACAAATTCTATGTCGTGCCAAAGAAAGACAAAAACTGTGCGGAAAATTTATCTATTCTAATGCATTAGACCACGGCACAAAGTGGCATAATCGGTCTTCTTAGAGCTAGCATGTTATTGGGTGTTAACATAAGTTGTGTGCGTTTTTTTCCAATTTAAAACTGAGCACCAAAAGTAAAACAAAATGGTAAAGGTTATACGTCATTCGAAAAAAAATCTGCTCTACAAGATATTGTGTTTGCTCTTACGTTACATATATTATTTTATTTGATTACAAGTCTTTAAAATGGAATGTCAAGTAGACGAAAGTGAGCATTTTCGACACCTCTCTGTTCGCGTTCAATCGACAATTTCTGCTGGTTTTCTCGCGCGTCATCGAGCTACGCTTGGCCACAAGCAAAGGTTCCTTTACCGCATCATTACTGGGGATGAAAAATGGTTTGAAAAAGGTGATGAAAAATGTTTGAATGGGATTTTCATGAGTAATATGGTTTAAGCGGTCCTCATCAAAGTCCACTGGTCGTCTGGAACGCCCCATGTCTTTCAGGTCGAAATTACCGTCTTTGAAACGCAAAAACCATCGACGAGCTGTCCTTTCATTCATAGCATATTCACCGTACACTTCGCAAATATCGCGAGCAGCTTTATTCCCTCGATGGAACGCGAACAGAAGGAGATGTCGAAATAGCTCACTTTCGTCTACTTGACATTCCATTTTGAAGGCTTGTAATCAAATAAAATAATATATGTAACGTAAAAGCAAACACAATATCTTGTAGAGCAGAAAGTTTTCTTTCGAATGACGTTTATATAACCTTTACCATTTTGTTTTACTTTTGGTGCTCATTTTTAAATTTAAAAAAAAAACGGACACAACTTATGTTAACATCTAATAGAAAGCGATTTCGATCAAGTTAGAACGTGTGCAGACTTGGATAATAATGAATAAATTAACTGAAAATATTAAATAAACATAGGGTTGATTAACACGATGTTAAATTTTTCAAAGAAAATCACGCGACGCTCTCAATCCCCGCTATTGATAATGCTTCTTATTAAGATTCTTACGAAGGCTCGTAGTTTGCCTTGTCTCGCGTAGCTTTTCTCCTATCCCTTGTCAATTTTATATTTATACGCGCGCCGCGTTGATCGCGCCATTACCATTACACTAAATCCATATAGAAAGACGATAGTCTTTTATCTTATTAGTATTACATATAAAAAAATGCTAAAAACGTTGTCCACAGTTGATGTCTCTGTGTCTGATTTTTTTTTAATATTTCAATAAACAAAATTAACGAGGCAAGAGGTGGAAAATAAAAGTACTTGGAAGAACTTGATGGGCTTATTTTGTATATACGCTTAGTTTCTAATCAACCAAAAATATGTTCAAAGGTCTGCTTGTAAATAAAAAATGAACTAGAATATTTAAAAGTTTTTCGTCACTATCAAGAATCGAAATCGAAACTCTGGGGCAAAAGATGAGGGATCTAACATAAAGCTTGGCCAAGGAGATAGTTTGCGTTTTAAACAAACTCGGGGCAAAAGATGAGGGATCTAACATAAAGCTTGGCCAAGGAGATAGTTTGCGTTTTAAACAAACTCGGGGCAAAAGATGAGGGATCTAACATAAAGCTTGGCCAAGGAGATAGTTTGCGTTTTAAACAAACTCGGGGCAAAAGATGAGGGATCTAACATAAAGCTTGGCCAAGGAGATAGTTTGCGTTTTAAACAAACTCGGGGCAAAAGATGAGGGATCTAACATAAAGCTTGGCCAAGGAGATAGTTTGCGTTTTAAACAAACATAGATGTATGATAATTTTCAAAACTATTGCTTCATGATAAACAAGACAAAAATTCCAAGATTTCAGACAGAAAATATAAGTCGTTTGACAATAAATTATAAGATAATAAAACAAACTGGAAAAAATCGATATTTTTATCAATTTTAAAGTAAACTCGAATATTCCTATATGAATATACGAGGCGTATCCAGAAAGTAAGTGTACTGAGGCTCTCACGACCGGGTGGATTTTATTTTCGACATGTTGGCTACACTTCCGTGTAGCCTGACCCTTCCCCTCCGCAACGAGACCGGTTCGAGGTCAGTACGTTGAGAAGTGTCGACGCGACAACACGTTTCGTGAAAAATGTCAAACCAATCTCCCGCCAAGTGCGAAATTTTGTAAAAAGGCAAGAGTTTTTGAGGCGCTGCAAACTCCATGGAGATGAATTTCTCCGCTCCATTGTTACTGGAGATAAAACTTGGGTTGCACACTACACGCCTGAAACCAAAAGGCAGTCTCAACAGTGGCGTCACACCTCTTCACCCTCCGCCAAAAAGTTCAAAACCACAATTTCAGCCGAGAAAATCATGGCATCCGTGTTTTGGGACTGTCAAGGCATAATTTTAATTGAATATATGCCTCAAGGGGAGACCATCAACTCTGCAAGATACTGTGAGACCCTAAAAAAATTGCGGAGGGCGATTCAGAACAAGAGGAGAGGCATGCTGACAAAGGGAGTCTGCCTGCTGCACGACAATGCCAGACCACACACGGCCAACGCCACGAAGGAACTGCTCGCCTCGTTTAAATGGGATGTCCTGAACCATCCCGCGCATTCCCCTGACCGTACGAGTATATTTCACAGTTATATAAAAAAATGCACTTCAACCTACTTTCATAGAGAGTAAAATCACTTAAGACATTTAAAAAAAATTAACCCGATAAAAACGCATTGATCAAATATTTATTACGTTATAAATATAAAAAGTCGGATAGCCGGTTTCTAAACAAAGTACTTTCACTCGATCGCTGAAATGTAGTGCTTGGACAAAACTTGAATATTTTACCGGGCAAATAAATCAACTTCAATGTATTTATTATATAGGCCAAATATATTCAACCATTTTTCGTTTATTAATATCAAATGATGAAAATTTAATCTGGTACTCTAATTAAAATCAAACTAGAGAAATGTATACTTTATAGCAAAATAAATTCATAAAAATATTTCATTCAATACAAGTCTGTACTAACAGATAATACATTTACATACATTATCTTTTTTCGCACATAAATCTAACAAATATAATATATAAAAGATTTATTACTAGGCACGGATAGTTTCCCAATCTTTCAATTGATAAAACTTCGGCGACGTCTTGATTATACGAGTATGTGTGTCGTGTCATCAATGGTTACGGCATGTCAAAATGTCAATACTTGTTACAAAAAGCGACCGAGTAAATTGAAATGTTACGAGTCTATACCTACATCAGTGGTTCTTAACTGCTGTTCAGCGTAACTGTGATATTTCGTGAACTTGCACCGCAAGTAACCGTTAAATTGTGAATGTTTTTCCTCCCTTCTTTGAAGATTTTTCTCTATCTGAGAAGGTGACAAAGATAAACCTACTTTCTTTGTAGCTAATGCGTCGGCCGTCTAATGCATACTATAAGAAAAGTTTTTTCATTATTAATTAATAAAATCATTTTTGTGTTTTATTTACTGGAGTTAATAAACTAACTTTTACAAATTCAAAACATGAGCGCTCTTGAGATAATATTTTATTAGTTATTATTGTAATCAATCATATTATAATAAGGTCTTATAATAATACTAAAAGATTTTTTATAACGTTTCTGAATTGAATACACGGTTTTTTTATAACGTTTCTGAATTGTTATAAAACGATGCTTGTACAGGGTGGCACATAATAAAATACACTTTTGTTTCTTTTATTACTCAAGAAAACATGGAGAGATAAGGACGCGAAAGATGTCATTCGCTCGATCGGTTCTGGTAATTTTAGTCGCCATGAATCACTTCAACCACTATCAACAGCGCGCGTTTTGCAGCCTTACGTTTTACGAAAACAATGGTTCGTAGTAACTGTTAGACGATTATTTCGAGTTGAGTACTAATTACACAGTGTCCGAGCACCAACTTAATTAAGCAGAGGGTTAAAAGATTTGAAGATCTGGTTCCACGCTGCAATCTCGACTCCAACTTTTCGAACTGAGCTAGTATATGGGAAAGCAAGTCAATGAGTTTGTGTGCGTCAATGCAACGCTATCAGCCCGCAAGTGTTCGTCAGTATTAGCCGTGTCGCATGCTACCTTGCTGCGAATTTTATCGCTTGACTTAAAACTCCATCCCTATAAAATTCAATTTGCTCGAGATTCAAATGAAGCATACTTTGTTACAATGTTAGATTTTGCGACTAAAATATATAAAGAGTTCTCCGGGTTTAACAACATACTCTTTTCAGACGAAGCATATTTCCATATGAATGAATGGCTTCGTTAATAAGCAAAATTGCCGCTATTGGAGTGATGAAAACCCAAGACTGAAACACCAGAGAGCACTCCATTATACACGAATAACAGTTTGGGCACCCATGTCACCGTCGGAAACCATCGGTCCTTGTTTCTTTGAGGACGCCCGAGGCCACGAAATAACAGTTGATTCGGAGCATTACGTTCAAATGCTGAGAGTTTTTAACAAATTACAAGGTTTTCCGGGGTACAATTCGAGGACGTGGTTTCTGCAGGATGGGGCCACTTTTCAGAAGGCAATAATATTATAGTTTGGAAGTGGTTCAACAGATGTTCCCCGGAAATCTGGTCTCACGAAGGGGTAGCATTGTGCGTCCACCACGAAGATCTGATTTCTCCCTACTAGATTTGTTTGTAGGGATACCTAAAAAGTCGAGTATACGCAAATAATACAACGACTACGCTGCAATTGAAAGAAAACATTCGTCAAAAGAACGAAGCGATATCTCAGGAAACACGTAGGCGTGTGCTTCAAAATTTTCGAGCCTGATTATACAAATGTCTTCGACACGACGTTGACCATTTCGACGTAATTTTTTTTAACCTTTTTTTACATCTTTGCAGTAATCACAGTTGATTACAACAAACCAATTGTTTTATGAATATTTCGAAAGTGATTTTTTTTCTGGGCCAACCTGTATATACAATATTCAAGGGGTTAACTTCTTACTACTACAAACACATTTTATAGATCCGTTTCCCAAACAAAATGCCTTATTAAACACAACAATACCTCCTTGACACATCAACTGTCAGCTAAGTGTCAAAAGTATAAAATCTTTACTAGCGACTATTATTTGTTCAACACTACATCGGTATGTGGATTAAAAGAAATAATTCAACTTCATAATCAAATTATTACAGCGCAGCCTCAATTTATTTACAAAAGTGAAAATAATGACACATCTGTTCACAAAAATCAGAATTAATCTAAATTATTATCGACAATAATGTACTATTTTGGGCGACACTTATATTTAGATTTCACATTTTTTTTACTTCGGAGAATTCCGGCTAGATCGGAGTAATTATTATTAAACTGGTTATGAAAATAAAGATGAGTGTAAGTTTATTAAAAAATACTATTCCTCAACAAACTGTATGATATACAGCAAAATCAAAATTTATGTTGAGTTTTCAACGAAATAAAAACGATTTTAGTGTTAATTACGAGTATATGTGTAAATAGGGTAAATTTAAAATATAGCATACACATATTCTAATTGTGTTCAAACAAACATTATCAGTTTTGCTGCATTTCAAATATTTCGTCTAGTGCTCGTACTATATGTACAAAATGACTAACTTACTTGGGCGTTAAACACGCTTAACTTCTATGAAGAATGTCACCAGTTCAAAACCCGCAGTGAGCAATATTTTCCACGAAGAGGCGTCTTTTTCGCAGTTTTTTGGAGATATAATGACACCTATGATTTCAATCGTATATAATATTGAAAAAAAAAAAGACAAGGAAAATATGAAATGTTACGCGTGTCTGAAAGGGTGCGGAGTCTTATCGACCGGAACACTCCTCGTCTCAGAATATTTATAGTGCCTAACATTTTTTTATTGTTTGTATATGGATCTATTATATCGGTCGCGTTTTTTTAATTGTCTTAAATGAAAAACTCGTTGATTCTTCTGGAAAAACACTTGCGTGTACGAGTTCATCACGAAACTAATTACATGCATAGGGGCATCATTATTTCAGTTCTCAGGTAAACCAACAAGTACATTCCTGAGAAGTTTATCCATTGTTTTTGTTGTACAATTATTTACATAGTTTGCAGAGTTTTTAAGATAGTATAAAAATCATACAAAATTAACATGCATTATAAGTCTAAATAATCAAAGATAATCGTAACGTCAACGTTTGATCTAGTTGGTAAGACATTGTCTTCCAATCGACGGACAGCGAGTTCGATTCCAGCAGTTACCCGTTTTTTTAATGGTTTCAGTCTGGTTTTCATTTAAGGCCTCTTTAAATTTTTTAAAGTTAGTTGGAAGAGATTGCTACATGGCAATTAACCCACTAGGTTGTACAGTTTAAAACGAAAGTGTAAAGAAAAATCAGGAATGAAATACGTTATTTTACTGACTAGAAATTAAGAGTTTTTTCAGTCGCTTCTTAAAGCATGTCAAGGACAGAGCGAGTCTTATATTGGATTGTAACTGATTCCAGAGTCTCACTGCATGGACAGTTAAGGACGACGTAAAGAAAGAGGAGTGGTGAACTGGAAAGGCCAATAGACAATCTCTGTTTGAGCGTAGCGCTAATCCATGATTGGAAAGATGCTGAAAATTTTCGGCGAGATAAGAGGGGGCGGCGGGATAGTTAAGGATATTATACAATAGATAAAGTATGTGAATTACTATCTATGTCTGACTTAATTGGTGGATTAATCTTTCTTGGTGGTTGTCCGTGATTCGTGATCTTGTCCAACATTTCATATAGTTCATCCTAGAGAACATATTTTCACAAAAATATGATGTGTTGTATTAATGAATATTTTATTGTATTAATGAATTCATGTCGAATTTATTTTCCAAGTCAGAATCAGACTGGAAGTCTATCCCATTTGAAGGTCCTCTGGAACCTCATTAATATCAATAGAAAATGCAGATGATTTTTTTTAATGTTAAGGCTTTCCTTTTTAAAATATTGAAATTTACTTTCTATTTCTTCTCTTAGCTCTGATAATTTTTTTTCGATTTCATCTCTCTCTCGTATGTAGTATTGAGATTCTCGAATATCGCAGAATAGTCGAGTTGTGAAATGCACGAAGTTTTAGTTCTTCGGCTGTAATTTAAAAAATACGTTATTCTGCTTCGTAAAAGGAATGATATGGCCAAACATTGCGTTATTTAATTGATCCTTGCCTTGGAGAAGTACCCTTATTTTCTGCATACCATTGCAGGAGAGCTCCATCGGTTTTAACACCTGAGAGATTCGTCAAATTCAAGTCGAGTCGCTTCAAGGTTTACATTAGTGCATCGATTAAGTTTTCGGCTTTTATGATGCCTTTTAATGGAATTAAGACAGCCATTTCTTCAGTAATAAAAAAACAATAGCCACCACGTACACATATTGCCAACTGAGCAATGCGGTTTATATTCGTATATACTCGTATATGTATTGTACATTCATCAATCGCCATAGAATAATATTTAAATGATCAAGCTTTTGATTTTAGGTGTTTTTCTACACTAGTGGCTATTTCATCAATACATCGAGTCGTCTGTCATGACAAACAAATGCAAAATCGGATATTTTCTCAGGACATACTACCTTGATCAAAAAGTTTTAGGACCGGCCACCGTGTGGCGCTGTCAGCCACCCGATTGGAATTCTTTTTTTTTTTGTTAGGTTACCACATCTATCACTGACACTTCCCTCGAAATTTCAGCGTCATAGCTTGACATTTGTAAAGTTACGCTGTACTGAGTACATCTACCTTTGTGCGTGTTTTCGATTTTTTACAAGTTTGAAAATGGCATCAACTGTGAATCGACGAGTTTGCATTAAATTTTGTGTGAAAAACGGATTTAACGGTCCGCAGCCTTTGGAAATGTTGGAGAAGTATTTTATGGTGACACGAACGCTTCAGAAGTGGGTGAGTCGGTCGAGGATGACGAACGCAGTGGCAGTCGAAAACCGATGAAAACATCGATGAAATCAAAGAAATGTTGGCCGAAAACCGCAAATTGACCATCAGAGAGCTGGCAGAGGACTTGAACATCGCTTATGGATCCGCTCAAGACAATTTTGGTTAGTGATTTGGGCCTCAGACGTGTCGCTGCAAAACTGGTGCCGAAATACCTCAATTTCATGCAAAAAAAGGACCGCGTTGAAATCGCGAAAGACATGATTTCCATGAGTTTTTGACCAAAACAACACGACTACTATCCAGCAGCCTTCGAATTCACCTGATCTGGCTCCCTGCGACTTTTTCCTGTTCAACCGACTTTAAAAACCGCTTCGCGGAACGCGTTAGAACACCCGAGAGGATGTCATGAAAAAATCGAAGACGGCTCTGATGGACATATCGAAAATTGAGTACCAGCGGTGTTTCGAGGATTGGATCAAACGCTGGCGTAAGTGCGTTGCAGTCGATGGGGAGTACTTTGAAGGCGACCATATCGATTTTGATGAATAAACTTGTATTTTCGATTTTATGAATTAAGTCCTAAAACTTTTGATCAAGGTAGTATGTCTACAGCACTTTCCAAAAAATATTTAATAAAATCGCCGTTCGATAACTTTTGACATCTTGGGCGGATCAATTTAGCTTCTGCATTACTCCATTTCACCATTGATTTGAAGTAGGATATGCTCTTAACAATTGATTGCTAGTCTAAAAGTATTATTTTTATTTGATAATTTTGTCTACACGAAATTGCCCTTATCAAATGTACGCTTTGTATTGTACTCGTACTGACTTTTAATGTACTCGTAAATTCTTTAAGAATAGGTACAGCTTTGTTGCAAATCAAACTGCCGGCGTATTATTTATTTCAATAAAAAATATTGTCATCTCCACTTGTCAATTTTTATATTTACAAGT
>OX463843.1:30943535-31050347 GCA_949825065.1 Odontocerum albicorne | reverse complement strand
ATATATATATATATATAATATATATATATATATATATATATATATATATATAATATATATATATATATATATATATATATATATATATATATATATATATATATATATATATATATATATATATATATATATATATATATATATATATATATATATATATATATATATATATATATATATATATATATATATATATATATATATATATATATATATATATATATATATATATATATATATATATATATATATATATATATATATATATATATATATTATATATATATATATATATATATATATATATATATATATATATATATATATATATATATATATATATATATATATATATATATATATATATATATATATATATATATATATATATATATATATATATATATATATATATATATATATATATATATATATATATATATATATATATATATATATATATATATATATATATATATATATATATATATATATATATATATATATATATATATATATATATATATATATATATTTCTGTTTAGGCTTATACTTTACGATAGTAATAATTCTACTATATTATAGTTTACGCTACTCAAACATTGTACAATATCTTACACGATAACTGGTTACGTAATCATGTCGGCAAAATGAACTTTAAATATTGAATACAGTAGAGCTACGTGGAGTATTTTACAAAAAAAAAATCGTGAAGAAATTTCAAATAATATATAGAATAAATATCATAATTATAAGTCTGCAATAAAATCCATTTGATATTTATGGGGAAATTGGTACAAATAGAAGAGCTGTCATTGCCTTCAAAGCCACTATTTGATAACCATCCATAAGACGACACTGAAAAGGAACCTAATTTTGAAATTATTTTACTAAGTACTTTTTTAAGCGAGTTATATACCAATAGTTAGTTCAGTTCGATGCCACCTCCACCCACGCTGTTATGGGGGTGCACAAGAAGATTGAAATCTACTTCATTTTTTTATGAGCGCGACGTCACATAGTGACGAAGAAGGAACTGCCCAAAGGGACTCCTTCTCCGTGGCGACACACCCGAGTGTGAAAAGAATAGTGGTGACGACGAACTTATGGTCCGACATCACGGGAAAAGTGAAATGACTCGTATACCAATATGTGTTTCAAACCAAATAAATGTAAAAATATTGTAAAAATTCGAAACAGATCTTTATTAAGAAAAATGTTCTTGCTTTCATTCCAGCAGAAGCAGCCAATCGAATAGTGCACGCCCGGAGTTGTTGAAACAATCGAATAGTGCACGCCCGGAGTTGTTGAAACAATCGGAATCCGGAAATGCATTTAGGATATTCATCAGTCTCTCCATTCAAACAGCAATCAAAAATAAATTAGCAATACACACGGCATAAACTGAAGATTATCTGTGAATTGAAGTGATTTTCTATTTCAGTTTGCAAAACAGTTATGGCAAACGTTAATTAAAATTTTCTTTGAGTCGAAGATGATTATAAATGTATTAATTTTTATACTTGCTCAAATAAGGTTAACATCAAAATACAAGTATTCTAAATGTCCTATAATTGTTGAAGATAACTAGATAAAAATTATGTTCATACGCTCAGCTGGTTCGATGAACAAGACAAAAAATAATTTGCCGAGGGCCTAAACAGCTAAGCATTTATCGAAAAGTCCTAAACTCAAATAAACATCTATAAATAAATGTTGCCAATCCTGGAAGAAACTATCGTCTATAAACAGAAATCGTAAATTTATGGGGGTCCACTAAAATATAGTCAAGATATGATAAACCATATATTACAGCTACATTACAGGTACGAGTTGACGCGGCGGCAAAAAACATACAAGGAGTCAGAAATTTCCGGAGATCCGGGATGTTATCTATGAGCGATCGAATGCTCTACGAGTATGTGCGGGAAATACTAGCAGTTGCTCCGGCAAAATAGAATTTCCCGAATAAAACTTGTTGCACTAAGTGATCCGGAAAGAAAGCACATAGACAAGGACAGGGAAGACGTTTAAACTGATTCAATAAACAAGAAAATACAATATCGAAAGAAAAAAAAGTGACCTATATCCAAATGAGGCAATGAAGATGGCCCGAGAATCTTCTGTGATAACATTAGTGGTGAATAATCGATTAAAGAAAATAACGTTTTGGTGCACAGATTTTAAGTAATAAAGAATAAAATGGTGTCTTCCATGGATCAGGATATCTAAGTGAGGAGTTACAATATGTATTATTTTGGTTACAATACGTAGAACATGCGTGAGAACCTTTTAGCAGTATTTATAGAGAATGAAAAAATCTGAGGAGGATTTTAATAACTGTTTCTGTACACTGATTAGAGGCTAATTATTATTTTGATTAATTGATTCTTAATAAAATGTCCTCGCTGGGATTTCTTGTGTAAATATTGATTAGAAGTTTTTCAACAAAAAAATAACACAGTAAAAATGTTTACATACGCTGTACCGTGGCAAAAAAACACCAATTACATTTTTAATGAAAAAACCCAATAAGTGTTTTCGTACTGTTTTTTTTTTCTTAAGAAAAGTTTTCGGTAATTTATTTCAAATTAAAAATAAGAGCGATTCGATAAATATGATTCAATTATTAAAATAATACGTACATACATACCATCACGCCATATCTCTTCAGGAATGAGAAGATAGGATACATCGCATTTCTACCCACGCAGACAGTCCTCGCCTCGTCCATATCCATACATCTCGTCAAACATGTTCTTCTGTTTCTCATACTTCTTACTTTTCACTCAGTTTTAATTTCCCCAACCTTCCATTATATTAATTTAATGGTCTTATATAAGTATGACTTTCCATTAATTTCAGTCATGTATATGTTTATTTTGTAGATCTTACACATAACCAATACATGTGTACATATAAAAACTCAAATATCCCAGTATTCAGGATATTGTTTGACTTGGGTTATATAAAAGCGGAAGAACTGGTACTTATACAAAACAACGCATAGCATGAAGAAAAAATTGATAATATAAAACTATTTTAAAATTCAACTGTGTAGAATACGGTTTTGAAGGAAAACTGTCAGTACACTTTATATTCTGAGGACATTTCTCGCTACATTTTCGGTTAAATTCTTCTCAAATTATGTAAATTATACGTTAGTTGATGAAAATTACAATCAGTTTAGAAATATCATGCGTATTTCTTGTATTCGTACTGTTTTTCACGATCTATTTCTTTTTTCTTTCTTAAAAATGCAGAAAAAATAAAACCTAAAATACACCACAATTTTCAAGTCAGATATCTTATGATATCTACGTAAGGAATTTGCAGGACCTTAGTCTGAGAATATTCCCAAGGGTAGGGGGGAAGAGGACACTGCCCTGGAACCATATCATGGCAGACGAAATTACTCTTAAACAAAGTTAATTCGTCTACGATTCTCGGCTGTCACACCGGCAATCCATGCACAAAGAGAAAAACTCCATTGTGGTGCCGATAAAAATAATCTAAATAATCAAAACTGAAAGGTTTTGCATCATATAGCGGATCGTAGACCTTACATAACCTTTCTTTATCATTTAGCTTGTGTTTTATCTAAAACACAATCACTCCTGGTGCAAAATAGATTCCCAACATTTTGTGGAAAATGTTATTCCTAATCATGAGCCAAAATTTATTTGTTTCGCTGTTCTCTGTCGGTGGACAAAGAAAGCGCTATAAGGACAGTCTCCGAGAGTCACTGGCTTTGTGCGGGGCGCCTGAGGACTGGGAGCCGGTGGATCAAGACCGCGGAGGGTGGAGAGCCACTGTTCTCGGGCTGACGGCGACTCAGCAGGAGCCACATGTCTGCGACATCTGGATGACAGTGGCAACCGATCCATAGTATGTATTAATATAATATTAATTGACAGGTTTGGAGATAAAATAAAATCATGGTTGTCTTAAAACTACAAATTAAATATAATATTTGATCAAGATGTTAGATTTAAGATTTTGGTAGAAAACCGTTTATGATAAACATGTTTTCAATCATACTCGTTATGAAAATATATTATAATACGCTTTGGGAAGATCTTATAAATCGAAAAAGTAATACATCAGAATATTTCACTACAGATTGAAGTTATAAGATGGTCATGAGTTCTAGATACTCGTAAATGAAAGTTGATGTCGATTCGAATGAGCAAAGTTTAATTTTGAGCTCACGGTTTGCTCGTCGGTTGCGCAGGTGGGTGGCGCAAACATTGCTTCAAGTGCCCCAGATTGATTCAACATTCGCAAAGTCGAAATGGTGAATATTGCCCGATGGATCGACTCTCTACCTGAGTGAGGAGCAGTACGTGCGACTGTATCTTGCACTGATGAGGACCCGATTCAAGGAGCACCCGATGCGCTTCAGTACGTGCGACTGTATCTTGCACTGATGAGGACCCGATTCAAGGAGCACCCGATGCGCTTCAGTACGTGCGACTGTATCTTGCACTGATGAGGACCCGATTCAAGGAGCACCCGATGCGTTTCAGTACGTGCGACTGTATCTTGCACTGATGAGGACCCGATTCAAGGAGCACCCGGTGCGCTTCAGTACGTGCGACTGTATCTTGCACTGATGAGGGCTCGATTCAAGGAGCACCCGGTGCGCTTCAGGCGACTGAATTCTAATGATTTAGTACCTTCGACACAATAAGAAACTCCCTAATAATAAACAATCGAGAGTGTAGTATTTCGCATACTCGTTTATATTTTTTATAATTAAATTGGTACTAGTTTGTAAGAAGCCTCAAACTGTAGAAAGTAACCAAAGAAAAGTGATAGTTATACGAGTAGGAAAGTTTTTAACATTAAATAACTCTTTAATGATGCTAATTAGAAGTTATTCTTATGGACAAAATTTGTTATTGATACGTGTGTATTAATTTAAGAATAATGTTGCTATGATGAGATTTAATATCCAACATTGATACTTCTTATGACTCGATTAACATAAAGAACAAAACTAATAAAAAAAAATCATTACAAAAATATGTTTCAGGAATTTTCAACGTTGATTCAAGTTTAAGTAAAAATATTTTCTAGTGGACATGGTAGCAATTAAGTTTTTTTTTAAATATAGGTAGTATTAACTTATTCATTACAAAGAATATAATACTTGATAAAATACTAGCAGAGATGTGTGTTAATTTAATCATGAAAATAAGGACAAAGAACAGTTTAGCTTGACCGCGATAAGCGTCAATAGAACGGATATGTTATAAGAAGTGATCGGGTTACTAAACAGTAATATCAATATCAAGACAAACCAACACAGGTGAGACGGATTATATATTATGATTTGACAAATATTATACATCGAGCAAAATTGATTCAAGCGAAATTTCTTTCGACCCAATACGGAAGGTGTCACTATGAGATTATATTTTAACGACATAATATTTTGATACATTCTACATTGATAAAATGGGTTTCAAGAGCCCTCAAATGGCTCACATTCGATTGGAATCACTTGGATCAGTTTAGCTCCACACTGGATGTAAGGCATTACAGTAGCAACGCATTATTTTTCAGATACCGTGAAAATAAAATAAAAAAAAGCGAATATCAAAATATAAATGGTCACATCAAGTATTATATAAGTAATGTTTTGTTCAATGATAAATATGATTCACAATGCATTTCAAAATGCTCTCCACTACACGAGTCTAGAATATTAACACTTATAGTTAAAATTATTTTAGGCAATTTATCAATTTGGATTATGTGAGTGAAATAGAGAGCACTTGGGTTTGTAAGTGATACTGTAAAAAGAGAAAGGTTTATCTTACTTAAAAAATATTTTCAAATTGCAAAAGCGCTAGAATGAGTTTGTTTTTCTTTTACAATGATTATATGAGTCGTTGCTTTTATATTGGTCAAATTGAATAGCTTACAATATTAATAAAATATTTCAATTAAAAAACTAATTCATCAAAATTAAATGTGTTTTTTCAGTGTCCTTTAAGATAGTATTTAAGACGGTAGATTAAGTATTAAGGTATCTTTTTATGCTAAACGTACTTATCGTATTTATCGGTTGGGATAAATGAATTGCTGCGATGATACGATACATTTTATCAAAATAATGTTCGGCAATATTTCTTTTTGTATTGCGTTTAAGTAAATGTACGTATCTTCACATCAAATTTATTGCGTTGGCGAGGTTAAACGCGAGGAAAAATAATGTCGGGTGACGTCATATTTGGCAAAGGAGGAAAAGGGTACGTACGCTCCAAATACGAGCAAAGAAAAATCGATTAAATTCAGCTGAAAAAAAAACATTTCCAATGAGATTTACGGACAAGTGGGTCATGGTGTATTAAACTTACACACTGACTTTTTTCCCCTAAAAATAACCCCTTGAAAACGATTCCTTGCAATAAAATGGTAAATTTACAAATACTATATAGAATAATAACTAAATAACAAGGTAAATTTGAAACTAAAATTATATCATGAAGAAAATGATTGAATTATTTGTTAACTTTCACACGAATCAAATATGAAGGAAGACTTTTGGAGCGCAATATGTATATTATTTATATTCCCTTATGAATGATCATTTTCTTGATGTGCAACAACACTAACACAATTGCTGATTAGCGACCCTGTTAATACCTCACATAATATATCCAACTGTATAAAATGTTTGTTTACCTTTCCGTGGAGAAAACATCAAATCGGTTTTCTATAGAAAATATTTACATATTACAAATAATACTTGTTACCTCGCGAAAAATTTCAATATTTCTTTCCTCGAAAATGAGAAACGAGTTACATTTTAAAGAAAATTATAAGCCGATCAATGTTCAAGATTTGGTTGCTACGAGCTCCGATAAACAATGAAATCTAGCAAAGGCCAGGAAACGGAAATTAGTTAATATTCAGTATAATGCATTCAAGGAAAAATAACAATTATTTTGGTCACAACCGCAGACAAGAAAGAGAGCGCCGGGTACCTGTGGCCAGCTATAAAAGTGATAATAATCAGTCGAGCTTACCTGGAAATCCCTTCTCACCTGGAAACCGAGTCACTGCTCGCGAATTACGGTACAATATCAAATTCACAGCACCGGTAAAATTACTTTCAATTCACGAAATCGATCCCGAAGCATACAGCGGCGATCAGAGCAGCGCAACGATTGTTCACACCACGGTGTGCACGGCCTGGGCGTATATATTTTTTCTACCTTTAGCTGTACCCTGTGACGGGTTGAAATGTAAAAATGTATTGAAATGCAAGTACGAACAGTAGGGAGGAATAGGGGTCGAGACGTGCGAGTGGCACGCGGCCAGCTACAGGGCTTAGATCAATATTGGCAGCCGCGCGCCCCGCGCCCGCCGGCTGAGCCGCGCGCAGCGGCCCGCGCCGTCCGCCCGCCCGCCTCTCGCGCGCGTCCCGAGCCGGCCCGCCGGGCCGCCAGGCCGCGCGGCCCGCCGGGCCCGCGCCTCGGCACGGCCACTCGCCATCCGGCACTCTACGGCGCCGTATCTGACACGTCCGGCGGACTTCTTGAGGACTCATGCCTACCTCCCTTCCTGGTATATATTATATACTCGTATGTACTTCAACTCATTGAATACATCCTACGAGTATGATCAAGTTATTATAGGAAAACTGATATTTATAATAGACGATAACAATAAATCAGTATTGATGGCTTAATATAAAACAATGAACTGTTTGCCTACGCGGAAGAGGAAACAATATATTTCTAAAAAAAGGAATTTCCTTTTAGACACTGTCAATTGATGTTTGTATAAAAACAAATTATTAATTAACCTGTTTGCCCTTTCTGCGAAACCTAAATTACTATACCTGCTCGTATAGGATTAGGATACCTGAATCTGTCGATAATTTAGGTAGATCATCATTTAGAAGCTAAAACATAATTAATCAAAATACGAGTAGATTGTTACTTAATAAAGACTCGTATCTAACATATACTCGTATACGCATCAGAATTACGATATTTCAGGAAATCGAATATTGTCAAATACTGGTTTCGATCTGATTTTTCTGAAATAATATCCAATTAGACCATGAAATATACTACCTTGATCAAAACGTTTTAGGACCGGCCACCGTGTGACGCTGTCAGTCACCCGATTGGAATTCTTTTTTGTTAGGTTACCACATCTATCATTGACACTTCCCTCCAAATTTCAGCGTCATAGCTTGACATTTGTAAAAGTTACGCTGTCCTGAGTACATTTTACTTTTGTGCGTGTTTTCGATTTTTTACAAGTTTGAAAATGGCATCAACGAGTTTGCATTAAATTTTGTGTGAAAAACGGATTTAACGGTCCGCAGCCTTTGGAAATGTTGGAGAAGTATTTTATGGTGGCACGAACGCTTCAGAAGTGGTCGTGAGTCGGTCGAGGATGACGAACGCAGTGGCAGTCGAAAACCGATGAAAACATCGATAAAATCAAAGAAATGTTGGCCGAAAACCGCAAATTGACAATCAGAGAGCTGGCAGAGGACTTGAACATCGCTTATGGATCCGCTCAAGATATTTTGGTTAGTGATTTGGGCCTCAGACGTGTCGCTGCAAAACTGGTGCCGAAAGACCTCAATTTCATGCAAAAAAAGGACCGCGTTGAAATCGCGAAAGACATGATTTCTATGAGTTTTTGACCAAAAACAACACGGCTACTATCCAGCAGCCTTTGAATTCACCTGATCTGGCTCCCTGCTACTTTTTCCTGTTCAACCAACTTAAAAAACCGCTTAGCGGGACGCGTTACAGCGT
Source organism: Odontocerum albicorne (assembly GCA_949825065.1). Classification (NCBI taxonomy): domain Eukaryota; kingdom Metazoa; phylum Arthropoda; class Insecta; order Trichoptera; family Odontoceridae; genus Odontocerum; species Odontocerum albicorne. The sequence continues at coordinate 31,041,552 of OX463843.1, read as the reverse complement.
CCGAGAGGATGTCATGAAAAAATCGAAGACGGCTCTGATGGACATACCGAAAACTGAGTACCAGCGGTGTTTCGAGGATTGGATCAAGCGCTGGCGTAAGTGCGTTGCAGTCGGTGGGGAGTACTTTGAAGGGGGCCATATCGATTTTGATTAATAAACTTGTATTTTCGATTTTATGAATAAAGTCCTAAAACTTTTTGATCAAGGTAGTACATTTCAGCTGGATATTTATGCATAGATATTACCATAAATATATAGTCTTATATGATATACTTATTTGATATATTATAGCCAAAGCTGTATAAAAAACAGAATACAAAACTGGCATCACAGCCTTTCCGTAAATAAGTCAACTTTTAAACGGATCAATCGACATAAGTGAATTCTTTAAACTTCTTAATAACGTGAATCTACTACAAAAAATAAATCCACTGGAAGAGGTGACATACGTCAACTTTCTGAAAATTATTCTAACAACTATTTTGTTCCTTTAACCGTATAATTAAATTTTCACTTGATTGTGACTTCTTTCCAAATTTATGGAAATGTGCACACATTTTACCATTACCCAAAAATGTGAATATCCTATCACCAAGGACTACCAGCCTATCTCGATCCTTCCTGTTTTATCCAATATTTTTTAGAAATAGTTCAAGAACTATTTGTATGGGCGAAAACAAGTAAAATTCTCAAGCCAATGAATTGTCATATGAGGTTCTGCTGACTACCGATGTTCCGCAACATGTAACACTGAGTTTCTATATCTATTGACTACATAACTAAAGAGACTAAGAAGAGCCGAATGAATGCTAAATGAGTTACATGTACAATAGAATGCGGAATGAAGTGACAGAATGAATAAGGAATGAATGCGAACTCAAGGATTATATGTTAAGTAAGAAGATGAAGAGCACACCAAAATGACATGGGCAGATTGAACGAATCAATAAAGAAAAAAACTAACAAAACATATACATATATACGAGTATATAGCACAAATGTGAGTTGAAGGCGTGAGAGGAAGACCAAGGAAATTATGGTTGGATCAAGTGAATGATATTCTGAAAGAATGAAACGTAGAAACGAAATGCCAGAAAGATCAGGGAAATTGTATAGGAAGGTATATGGATGTGTAAAAAGGCGAAGGATGTGTGAGATAGAAAAGTATGGCGCTCAATTGTCGAGGGAAGTGGGCGTCTTCTATCAAAAAAACCTTCCGAAAATTTCCTCTATTCAAATGGATAATTTTGTGATTCTGTAATTATCACAAGTCAAAAATCTGGGGATTCTCATAGGTGAAAATCTGAGTTGGCATAATCATACATCCGAATTAAGCGGCAAAATATTTGCTTATATCATATAACATCTCATAAGCAATCTCAGAAGCGCCAAGTACGTCTGCTAGTATTATTGCATCTTTATGCGTAGTATTACCAACACATTTTAAACCCACAGTACCGATTACTGGGACAGACAACAAACTTGTCTACCGGCAACGCAACGCTCTTCGAAAAAAGAACAAAGCATAAAATCCCAGATTAGAATAGCGGGAATACAGCTTCATGTCGTTAGCAAATACAAAATATCGTAGAAAAAAAGTACGTTTTTATTAGGAAACGTCACAAAAAACATGTTTGAAGAAATTACATTATTTGTGTTACGAAATAAATGATACAATGGGAGAATGATAAATATAATGACAAATAATAATAATACGATGCTACCAAAATCAGGAATGTAGAGGCAAAGGAAAGTATGCTTAGATCAATTAAATTATATTTTGAAAGAAATGTAGAAAGTATAAATGCTAAAAGTCAGAGAAATTGCAGACATTGTATGAGACAGTGCATGAATGTAGAGGAAGCGAAAAGCGTGTGTCGCAATAGAAGTCTGTTGCTCTGTCTTATCTGCCTACCCCGACAGGGAAATGGCGTGATGGTATGTTTATAAAATAATTGAAGAATGCTTGTTTTCTTTTCAATAATATGATTTTCGAGTTTCTTAAAATTATGTTGTTCATTGTGATTAAAACTCTAAAATAACGCATAAAAAATTAAAAGATTTTAATTACTTATAAATAAAAAAATTCATTTCTTACCAATCTTTGCTATTAAAAGAAACGGTTTTTAAATATATTAAATTTATTTAAATTATTATTTATCTACTATGTATACGCACTTGAATATTAAACATAGATTATTTAATTGACAACGGAATAATAATCAAGTTATAACATCAATTAATGGAAATAGTAAGTAGACTTGTATCATTTTCTTGAGTATTAATAAAGAAAAAAACTCGCACAATTGTTTTAGTTGTCTATCTATAAAAAGGTGTAAAAAATACAACACATTGCTGAAATTTCGTTCGAATATTTTGAAAATCGTATTTTCAAGTTTGTAGATACACGTAGTGGAGTCATCGAACAGCATTTGAACATACGTTTTTTAAGCGGATTTGGTCAGTGAAGATCGATGAACATCTTTTCCAGTAGAAAAAACACATATGTCCGCTTTCCAAACACAAAAACAAGAACATAACTATTATCTTTCGCAATAATATACATATTCGACATGTTTGGAATGAAGCTAGCAACGAAATTTTTGTTCAGACGACTTATATCCGAAATACAAAACTGCAACGCTTTCTGAAAAATCCCGATGCATTTGATTAAAAACTGAAAAGTAAAAAATCGGCAGTTTTATTTTAAAAAGATCTTTGTTTGATATCTTTACAAAATGTTGTCATAAAACGAAGAATAATTTTCTGAACAAGGAAGCGAAAATATACTAAAATTAAATATTCCATCATTTTACGTTACACCAAATTTTCAGAATGTTACCTTTTGAAAGATTAACTCCGTTTTAAAAGAGTATCTTTCATAAAATACATTTTCTTTCTTTTAACGAATTTTCTCTGCTTCGTACTAAATGCAATTAAAATTAAATCGCGCCTTCAAGAAAATCTCTTTTCCGAGGCTAGCTACGCTATGAAACAAGATATATATGAACTGGCCTTAAGCTTCTGTCACTCGGCGAGGTAGGAAGGTATCAACGGTGTTGACCTCATGGCCGCGGTAAGCAATTGAGAAAGACCGCAAAGATAAAATCAAGGCTTTTCAACTCGAAACATTTTCCCGGCGCTGTTGCGCAAGGCTTATAAGAAATCCTGTTGTACTCTGCTTGTTTATATTCATATCGTGTTCAAACACCTACCCAATTGCGATTATCCACACGCTAGCGTACTCTAGTGCTCTCTGCAGCGCGCCCTCGTCAATGTTGATTACCTCCCGTCTCATCAGACATGAAGACATTTAGTTCAAAATGTTGACTGTCGAGCACTGTTACGATACATCACTTGATAATTCTTAACACGAACCACAAATGTCTCTGAATGAGATAAACTGAACTCAGCTATAGAATATATAAACAAAATCGAGAAACTAAATAATCCTTTGATCCTCCACCTCATTACTTGTCAAACTAACAAAATCGTATAACTTATTGTAAAAGGTGGATTAACCTGATGATGAAAATGAAGTATTCAAAAACAGTTCATACTTTTTTACTAAGTATCTCTAAAATGAGATATTTCTAATTAACTTAAAAATAATTCATAATCGGTGAAGAACCTGGCATATTTCTTACGATAAAGACACCACACACCACTTCCAACTAATGGGACAAGAGGTTTAACGAATAAACCATACACTGCAGCAATCAGTTAAAATGTGTCTTTACCAAATAAGTATTATTTGAATAACAAGAAAATGCACTAAAATTTAAAAAAAAAACCTTTCGACTGAAACTAAAATTAAATTTAGACAATGATGTGAAAAAGTAAAAAAAAATATCTGCCATAAATAAAATCTATCATAAAATTCAGACTTTTTTACATGAGTATAACAAATATACACAAAGTACTATTTTTTAATTAGAATCTCTGCAATATCTCATCATCAAATGAACCGTAAATGGTTTTTTTGGCAGGAAACCAAAATCGAAATTCGTTCAGAACTAACATACAGTGCAATGAAAATCAAATTTCGATAGCATTTAACTCGTATATACTATAGTTTAACTGTATTCGAAACTTTTTTGAGCTGATTCAATGAGCTGTTTCTAGTACAGAAACCGTTTCACTAATATATTAACTGCGTTATGAATCATTTACTTTCTTCCACACGACCCTTTAGCTCTTCGTCGCTAAATTTTTTTTACAAACTTTGGTGTGTCACGATAGTCTCAACGAGGCAGTTGTTACATCGTCACTGCGTGACATGTTATTATTTATTCATTAATATCTACCATATACACCTAGTAAATCTATTACTTTGTAGCAATTTATTTCAATCAAACAGATTTGGTTCATATATACACAGACGTGGCCAAATTATTCGACTCAAGTGAAATAACTACTATGACATGTGTAAATATGCTTCTAAATTAACATTACACCTTTTGTTAATCCAGTTAAATTTTATTTAAATTATGTTAACATTTCTCTACATATTTAATTTATTTTGAATGATGGCAACACTGAATAGCGCATGGAATTTTATTTTATTCTTAGCAACATCGCGTTCTTGATGTTTAGTTGAGCGACCATCCATTCTGTCTGCTACTTTGCTCGACGTAACACGTGTGTTTTGGTGTGCTTTTTCTTACATTTTTTAAGTTTAAATAGTCTTCTGATACTATTATTAACGTGTTAAATTTCATTTTGACGTACATAAGTATAATTTTTGTATGTGATTTGTACTGGCATAAAGCAATTGTAAAAACATTGTTATTTTTTGTATAATTAATGTGGAATGGGGAAAGTTAAGGACTTATCGCCACGTAAAGTTGCAGAAGTACAGATTCTTGAAGGAAAAAATATATTCCCAAAGATAAATTGCAACAAAACTCAAGGTTCCGCCGGAATATGTGAGCCGCATTAATATGGTTTTGGGCCGTAATGAGGACTATGCTCACACTCGAGTGGGTAAATGTGGAAACAAAATAATAACTCCTCGAACGGAAAAAAAACTCGTGAATAGAAATAGAACATGCACATCAACTGACCTGAAATCATAACTTCACTCCTTGGGAGTCGACGTCTAAGATATAACTGTTCGCAGAACATTATTTAACGCAGGACTATCAGCTCGAAGACCACGAAAGAAGGCCAAAATCACTCCTGCGATGGCTAAAAACCGACTTGCATGTGCAGAGGAACACAAAGATAAGACAATCGAGGACTGGGAGAAGGTAATATTATAATCCCTATGATGTTTCTTTACAATACACTTTTAAACCATATTTCTTTTAAAAAAATACTAAAATGAATTCCCTTAGACTTTTTCTATATTCCGTTGTGGTGCAGCTAATATTCATTTTTTAATGTCAAAATGTTAATGCTACTTCCAGGTGTGTTTTAGTGATGAATCCATTTTTAAAATATCAGAAGAGACCAGCCAATATGTACGAAGGAGGTCAAATGAAACGTTCAAAGAAGAATGCATCCAGCAAACGGTTGAACATCCAACATCAGTTACGGTCTAGATTGTCATCTCTGTTAAAGGTCCTGATAGATTATACATTGTTCAGGACACAATGCGGCAGGATCAATATAAATAAGTCCTGGAAACCAGGTTCTTGCCCCAAATGCAGGCGTGGTTTCCAGATAAAGGTGTAATTTTCATGCATGAAGGGGTCCCTTGCCATAAAGCTAAAAGTTTTACAAGGTTCTTGGAAGAAAACCAAACAAACATTTTGTCATGGCCAGGGAATAGCCCTGACATGAATCGAATCAATAATATGTGGGCGATAGTGAAGAAAAAACTAAAGAAATTGACAATCACCACTAAAGAGACCCTGAAAGAAAATCTCATAAAAAACTGGCGTCATGATAAAGATATTAAAAAAGTGTGTAGAAGTCTCATAGAATACATGCCCAATCATATTAACATGCTCAAAGACGCTAAAGGGATGCACACCAAATACTAAATTTGAGTAACAATATTTTGTAATAGATTTATTCATTAATAAAGTTACTTTTCACCGAAAAAAATTTTGAGTCCAACAATTTCTTCACGTCCTGTATTTAAAAGAAGAACAGAAACTAATCTCAAGTAAAACACGGACAAGTTTGGAAATTATAAAACAGTTGAGGTTAAATAACATTTTAAATGAAGCAATGTTTTTTTCGTCTGTTTTCTTCAAAATAGGCTATTTTGAAGCACGTCTGAATGAACCAAAAAGATCACTCAAAAGTCGAGCCAAAAGAGCCGCAAAGGACACGAAAGTGTGGTGGTAAGGTATAGTAAACTGAGTTTATTAGGAGAAAAACAATACCGTCGATTAAAGTTTATTTTTATTTATTTTACTCTATTATAATGTTTAATCTCCACCAGATGTATGAAGTTTGAAAGTTCAAAAGTACAAAGAGAATAAGGTTATAAAAAAAAACTTATATTTATCTCAAAACAAATACCATGTCTGAAATTAATAGACAGCAACGAAGAGGAGGACCGAGAAGATAATGGAAGGAGGTTATTAGACAAGTTTGGGCAAAGGGAAAGAGAAGAGTGACAAACTGGAAAAGAATTACGACGAGATGCTCTAATTAGGATGAGGTAAAAATTGTGTGCCTATTTAGGAAGATGTGGCGATCGTTTTTTTTTTAATCATAGTGATGAAGATTTTTTCAAGCCTACATCGAAAGACACTACGTATTTATACAATAACATTTTATTTAACATTCTGTATTAAATATAAAATGTGGCGTACATATTATGATCTGATTGAAAGGTGCTTTCATTTTGTAAACGTTATTATTTTATTGTCAGTGATATAGCAGAAAAATTCGAAAATCATCATGAATAAGTACACACCACAAGAATGATCGAACATAGTCACCGATTTATCGTTTAATTCAAATCGTTCAATCTCGTGTTTTAGTTATATGCGCTGGTTACCAGTATCACCCAATTTAACAACCCCAGAAATTTTTGTGATGTTGTTTGAAAGGCTAAGTGTTCATTAACAAGCCACGGATTCTGGAACGGCTCATGGACAGTACCCGCCTAAAAATAGAGAATCTACAGGTCAGAATGTTGAAAATGCCATGTTATATAAAAAAGAGCTTTACACCATTTCCACAGATGGTTTCTTAGTCTACATATATGTTGTTTTTGAAAATTTTCAATAAAAATTATAAAAACTAAACCAATTTTAAAACTAAAGGCACGCCAAATTCAATGATATTTTGTATAACGAAGACAAAACTCTATCTAATAGATGACGAAAAATCTATATAATGCATTGAAAATTGAGTAATAATTGAGTCAAGCATTTGTAAAAGACGGCACATTTCCATGTCAAGTATAACACAGCACTCCACATTACATTATGTCAGCCAGCTGAGCAAAAAGCTCGAGGGGGTTAAGTGAGCCGACCCGCCCGGACCGGCCGCGCAATGGCGCGGGATTGCCGGAGATTAGGGATTAGGCCTCTCCGAATGGTATCTCGGGAAGTGGGCTGCAAAATTTATGGAGTATTATTCTGTAAACTTAGCAAATGTCCTTGGATAAAATCTGTGATTTTTTTTCAGTATCAAAAGTTAGTAAGCTTTCGCCGAAATGCAATGTCCGCGGATATTAACTCAACATGGCTGAAAAATACAGAATCCTATCTTCAACGTTACGTTTAACATAAAAAGCTTTTGGATTACATGTTTGAAGTGCATTCACAGTGTTGACGTTTTTCAAGATGTTAAAAAGTAAAATTAATTACTGAATAATTAAATAATATAAAAAATAAGGAACATTTATAGTATGTATGGATGTAACGAAAATGAAATATATGCCTGTGATTTAATTTAAGTTGGTGAAGTGGAGATTTAATTAAGTTTCCCACAACAGAGACATGGCGATGATGATGGTACGAGTGTGACACTTCTAAATGAATAAAAAAACGATTCATATAATTGCATCCCCCCACATGATCTAAGTTGAAAGTGAAACTTTCTCAATTACTTGACACGTTTCGAGAGAGCCCCTAAAAGTTTTAAAACTTTTGCTCGGTAAATTATATTTTTGATTTTTCTCAAACTAAAGGAAATACGCTCATATTAGGCACAGCTGCGTCAAATAAAATTATTAAGCCAAGGAAAAAATAAAAAAAATAGATTCTCATTACACTTCATATATGGCTTCAGTCCATCGCAATGTATTATAGTTAACGTAGGGATGAGTCGAGAAAAGGCCAACACGTTTGGGGAGACTTCTGAATTTCGCATAAAAATATTTATAAAACTTCAATACATAAATAACACTTAAGATGAACTATTTGTATTGTCTTTTAGTTTTTGATGTCTTTAGAAACAATCGATAAGGAGAGCATATTGTAAACAAATTGAAACCGATCAAGTCTTATTCCAAACGATTTTAAATAGAAGAGATGACGGTTAAATAAAAATAAAAAATATAAATTGGACAAAGACTAGATCATTCTACAGCTATTGAAGGAAAGGAAAAAATCTAAATATTGTCCTGTCAAAATTCTTCATGCACTGCTTCTTTTGCACACCAATTTGATTTGGCAGTTTTCTCCCTTAAATTTGATTTATTTTCTCGTGCTACATTTTCCTCAGGGAAACAATGCATAGTTGAATAATAATGAATATGTAGCGTTTTAAAGAAAGAGGAAAGCTTTGAGGCGGTTAGGAGATGTTGATAGTACGAGTATAGATGCAAGATTCATGAATAAAATGAATGAAAATAATGTTAAGTATGGATTTTCAGCTGGTGTTACGAGGCATTATGTAAACGATCTACTTTCACGATTTCCGTCCGTACATTTTCCAAATATTAAATATTTCCTGGGATATACGGTAATAATTGCTAACCCATAAAGCATATTGGTCACGAATCAACGAACGAAACATTTGGTTTTTCAAGCGTTATAAAACCTTTGGCTTCACAAATCATTCCTAGCAGTTTATTGATTAATCATATCGAGAAGGTAAGACAGAAATTCATAATTAATTTCTAACTATGAGTACCATTGGAAGAGCTCTATAACTTCTACTCCACAAGCGACCTCCTTGGTATCATATTTGCCTAGATCCACGCTAATTTGCCCAAATAACGGCCCAAAAACATTACACGGAAAATCCAGTCCCACCACGAGCTCCGAACCCACGAGAAATTTAAGCAGGTGTAAGTAACATTACTGTTGTCTAATATATATTTGAGATGTAATCCATTTTTGAAAATCCAGTTAAAATCATACTTTTAGACCTTAGTGCATCTAATTTATTTAATGGCGCTTATATATACTAATATTTAAATAGAGAGTAACTAGTTACCTTGGAAGACAGGTGTTCCAAAATAAAACTTGAAGTTTTTTGCTAACCTTTTTTGGGGTTAAATTGTACAGGGAACGAACAGTTTACAATTGTTGTATTTGATAACGAATATGAACTTGAAAATGTTCCATCACGTACATTTTAAGAGAAAAATTTGAAATTAGTTTTTGACAGAAACTGAAACTTTTGAAAGATGAAAAGTTCGAAAAAAAATCGAGTGTTGAAGAACTAGAAGCTTGGAAAGCCTTTGGAAGAGTTGTTAGTGCTTTCCTAGGTAATAATAAAGCTGACAATTACGACCAGCTTGTACAAGAACTCTTGCAGTTACCAGAAGCTAGGATGTCGAATGTCACTGAAAATACACTTCCTGCATTCCCATCTAGACTTTTTCCCAGAGAACTTAGGAGCTCTAAGTGATAAACAAGGGGAAAGATTCCATCAGGATATTCACAGAACGGAACAACGATATCAAGGAAGGTGGGATTTTAATATGATGGGGGACTACTGTTGGTTTTTTTTTAGAGAAGGTGACACAAAGTACAAGAGGAAAAAATAGCTGTAAGTATTTCATATTTTAACAAAAAAATGTTGGTAGTAATCTGTACATGGCTGTTTACTGTAATGTAGGGGCTCCTAAGTGATCTAATTTGAGTTTTCATTCAATTTAATATACAATCTCTAAAAAAAATGTTAATTCGATCAAATTTATAAAAAAGGCTATTTTTTAACAAAAAAATGGTATATAAGTCCATTTTTCTTATAGTAATTATTTTTTATTCTGCTTTTTTTATTTTCCTATGTTACGCTCCAACAGAGATTGTTTATTGGCCTTTCCAGTTCACCGCTCCTCTTTCTTTACGTCGTCCTTTACTGTCCATGCAGTGAGACTCTGGAATCAGTTACAAACCAATGTAAGACTCGCTCCGTCCTTGGCATGCTTTAAGAAGCGACTGTAAAAACTCTTAATTTCTAATCAGTAAAATAACGTGTTGCATTCCTGATTTTTCTTTTCCTTTCCTCTCCACCATCCCTTCCTTTCCTTTTGATTGATGATATCTCACTTTATATGAAAAATAATGTTCGGGTGATTGTCCGTCTTTGTGGGGTTCGTAGGCATGTGCTCACGTATGTGTTTATAGATTTCGTGGGGATCGATAGTCATTTGAATGATTTATGCGACCATGTAACTTGCTTCATTTACTTTTGTCTGGTTGGTTAGAAGAAATTGCCGCCTGGCAACAAGCCCGCCAGATTGTATTGCAATAAAAGTGTTAAATAAATAAAAATAACAACATTGTATTCTGTGTCTAAATTTAGTATTTCAGGAATTTATTTATTTTCATTGTTGTAATTACGACTTTTGAAATGCGCTAAACGTACTTATTTTAATAAAACACTTCTGTTACACAAAAATGTTACGTGTTACAAACTCTTCGCTGCGATTTTCGTAATCAGCAGGGTCGATTTAGTAATAATCAGCTAATTTAATCTTTGTTACAGACAAAAAGTTAAAATTTGTTAAGTAGTGTTATTGAAGAAAGGTAACATAAAAACTCTTTTTTATTTATCGAACTCTAGTGATATACCCTGAAATATATTTTTACCGCTACTGAAAAAATACGATTGTTTCAGGTAGATTCCCTACTGATTGGTCATGTATTGATAATAATCAAGCATGCGTTCGGCGTCAAGCTACACGAGACTGTGTGGAGCTAAAGCAATTGTCTATTTCTATTACTATCACGTCAGAAACCAGAATGACATCCATTTTACATTAACCATCGAGAATGGCATATGAGAAACTTGGAAAAGATGTTAACAATTTATAAAATATAACTAAATTTGACATCTTCATATTAGGTATCAAAACATTCAATGAAATGTTTTCTGATTTTTTATTGTGATTTAACATTTTTAAATATGCTATTAAAAACACAACTTGATCCCCACGCGGAAATTTTGGTAAGAAAAGGGTAAAAAAACTATTGATTGTTCATTATGGGGATGAGGGGAGATCTAAATGTAGGAGCATTAAGTTAGTTCCCAGAAATCTTGGAAATATAAAAAAGGGGAAAATGGCCACACCCCTGAATGTGGAGAAACAGTGTAGAGGTGCCTGCATCAAAGATGCATAATATAAGAGAGTAGGGAGAAAATTATAAAAGCATCGAAGGGGTGTAATAATTCTCGCTAGTAGTGGCGCATTGTAGCGCTATCATAATAACGCGGTGTATGGTAACCTAACTACATCTACTCGTACTAGTAGCCGAGAGAGAAAGTCGCACTGCCGCCGGGATGTGCTAAATTAAATATTAAACATTTTTAAATTGGACTTATGCATATGGACGTATAAATTAAAACGATACATACGATGTTTCAACAGTTTCAGAATATTTAAGGAAACGTGCCAACAGATGCTATATACTCGTATAGATAGTTCTATATTTTAAGGCTGAATTCAAATGTTTTTTACGACTGAATTCAAAATTCAACCATCTAATACGCACTTTTTTCGGTTGTATGCTTTAATTTAAACGCGATGTGATAATTCGAAATTTCTTATAAACTAGGGATATTTTTTCGCATACGAGGGGAGGTCATAAATTCGCGAAATGAAGAGGAAAAACATTTTTTCATTTTTCCTTTTCAATGTATTCACCATTAACTCTAATACATTTTTCAGGTCTTTCAATAAGGTTATTTATATCCACGAAAAAAAAATGTATCTATCTCTTGTTTTACTTTTCACCTCATTTATGGTAAATGCACGCATTTCTACAGCATTTATTCGGCTGCTATCGGTTTTTTCCACGTCCACGTTTCAATCCTATACATCAAAGATGGCATCAAAATACTATTGTGGACTATCATCTTAGCAAATTTTGATACTACCCGGTTCGAGTTTGATGTTTTACTGTCCCGTTGACTTTGTTTCCTATCGCTATACGCCGTTCGATATTCCTCTTAACTCGTCCATCATCTAAGAAAGTACTACCCAAATAGCAAATTCCTCCAATTGCTTAATTCAAATTTATTATTTTTCCTAAAACAACCTCGATGGCCTGATTGGCAAGACGTTTATCGGGGGTTGCCTGTTCGACTCCCATTGGAAACAGATATCTTTAAAAAAGGATTCGAGTCTGGTTTTCCTTAAGGTATCTATAATATTTTTATGATTGATTGGAAGAGATAGCCACATGGAGATAAGTCCATCACGTTATACAGTATACAACAAAGTTAATAAAATACAAGTACTGTGCGTTGAGATTTTATTTTGTAGTGGAATCAACTCGACTTATTTGATTTTTTCGAGATTTTAGAAAATGAATAATATTTGCACGTTGCAAGATATACTTGTACTCATTCTAAATGTGCGAAAACAGGGACGTTTTATTCGAGCGTTTCTCAAACTTCAGTAATAAAATTGCTAGTTACACTGGTAGCCAGAAACATTTTATTGCGGTTTTATACATTTTTAAAAGCACACAGCTTATGTCGGGTCGGAAGATGTTTTTACTAGAGTAAAACAAAATGAATACGAGCCTTGCGGCGAATGGCGAGTAAAATATTGTACTTGATGCAACTAAGTATTTTCAAAGCGCATATAAACGGTGCAGATAATAAAATAGCCACAAAGATTTGATCTTAAATTTAATTATAATTTCAGTGAATTGTATTTCAAATGAACTGCAATAAAACAAAAATATCTGCGGAACGTAAGCTTAAGTTAAACTGAATCAGGAACAGTAACAGGGTTGAATATTTTAAATAGTAATTCGCATATTAACGTATAAAAAAATAATGTGGAAAAAGTAATTGATAACAGAAAACGCAAAATAGTTCGCAAATGAATTCCCACTAGATCAAGTGTTGCGTAAAATGAGACCAGTTAAGCTTTTGTAACTTCTCACTCAGTACTTGCAAAAAATTAATAAGTTTTTTTTTGCAAGGCTTGGTGAACATCTTGGACGACTGTTCAACGTTTGCACAGCGACTAAAATTGAGGGAGCTTCATCACCTTTCGTCGAATGTGGTGAACTGTTTGGTAATGCTAAGTGGCCTATACGAAAAAGAGGGATGGTTGGTCGTAAAAGATTGTCGAATGAGAATAATCTTATAAATTTGTAAAATAAATTGTTAATAAATATAAAATTTTGTTTTTAATTGGTTTAATTTAAAGTAAGCAAATAAAAACGCAGCATTATAAAGTTATTCATTCATTCATGTTTTATCGTCATTGGGACGCGGACATGTTGAAAAGCGCGGCCTGGAGAAAATAAATCTTTGGTCCCATTAATTTAGCCTTTGGGTTTAGAACTACTGGAGAACGTATTAATTATCCATCATTATCAACGATGATCTTGAACCTTATATATTGATCGGAAAAACAGAATAGTCTACAATTTTCTGTACAAAACAGAGAAATATAAAAAAGAAGGAAAACATTAAGGCTGGCCTTGTTCCGGCATCGTGTATAGGGGCGGAGCTGACATAGATTGCATGGATTGTCATGGTCGACAGACTTAAGTGGCAACTGCATGTGTTTTAGTGTAATGAATGCCTCGAGTTTTAAATATTCATTAAATAAGGAATAGCCATTAATTTGGAAACTCTCATATGACAGACCTACTGCCAAAAGTTAGCTAATCCCAAAAACATTTATATGATGGGTATTTGTCCTGCGATATTAATTTATAACTTCGTTTCAACTAGAAGTTATTCCATTCAGTGTGGATTTTTTACTTATCTAATTTAAATTGAAACGCTTGTTAATTTGGTATTTTTATGAATTCTTTTTTATTTCTACATCATTTCTCAGATTTTAACTATTTGGTTAAATATATATCTTACACGTGTTTATTGCCGCCCGGGCTCTTGATAACCCATATAACACAAAAGTTTACAGGAACTTATATAGAGATATTGTTTATTTTTTTAAATTTGATCCTGTTTATTCTTAGCCGTTTTAAATCTTAACTTCTGACAGAAATTTATTTTTGTCAAATCTTATTACTTATAGTGTATTATTTATTATAGTCTTGAAAAAAAATAATTGCATGGAAATAAAAATTCCACATGGGTAAAACATATATCTAAAATGAACGGAGGAAGAGGAAAACCGATGAAAGAGCGGAGCTTTACAATAGTTAAATTATAACTGACGGAAATATGAGAGTACGAGAAACGGAAGAGTGTGAATGACGAGATGAATTGATGTTGACGAAACAGTGCGTGGATAGAAAGGTTAGATATATCCGCTCTCCCAACGACACAAAGGAAATGACTTTATGGTACGTATGTATGTACTTACATCCTAGATGCTGATTTACCGAGATTAGTTCTTACAAACTTGAACCCGTCTATCACGATTTAATATGAATGACATTCGTGGCCTAGTAAGTAAGACACCTGTCTCCTAGCCTGCAGGACGCGGGTTCGACTCTCGTTGATACAAAGATTTTATTAAAGAATTTCAGCCTGGTTTTCTCTTGAGGTTTATTTAGCACTTTAATGATTGGTTGGAAAAGATTGCAAGTATCAATAAATCCGCCATGTTGAACTACAATATATGCAACAAAAGTAGAATATAACGATGTGGACTTAGCACTTTTGAACACTACCGTAAATAACTTAACGATAAAAAGAAGTATCTATGACATACTGATTTCCACAGTGAAATAAATGGGTAAATTAATAAAGCAATTGTCATATTAGTCAGATGAGCGGTAGGTCAACTAGCAAACTTAAAAAAATTAAAGCTTTAAAGCAAAAATAGCTGATAATGATACGTGTAACACAATCTTAACACAGATGGAGAGTCTAAAAGGAAAATTATTACAGGGAAATCATCTTCAGCATCACGCCATGTCCCGATTGAGATAGGCCGTCATGCAAACTCTTCGATTATAAAGGCTTTTCATTCTTCCTCCTTTACCCGAATTTTATTCATTTGGTCGTTCCACATTTTTACAGATCTTCCTAAACTTCTCGTATTCATCTTAAGCACTACATGTTCTTTCAATTCGTACTATTTCTTAATGTCCTCATTCCTTGCAAACTCCAGAGTATTTGCTGCTAGTGATAAAGCAACATAATAACTTCTACAAAAACAAAGGAGACTCCAGGAAATGCGACAACTATAGAAGCATCAAGCTAATATCCCACACTATAAAAATCTATGAGCGAATCATAAACTCGAGAATCAGGAATTTGGAGGAAATACATGACAACCAGTGTGGCTTCGTATCGGGAAAATAAACAGTAGACGCCATTCAAACCGTTCGACTTCTTGTCGAAAAACACCGTGATGCCAAGAAAGATCTTCATATGGTATTCGTCGATCTTAAAAAGGCATTTGACAGGGTCCCTAGAAGCCTAATTTGGGCAGCACTTAGAGCACATAGTGTACCAGAAAAGTATGTACTTGCCATCCAGGACATGTATGATAACGTGACAACGCAAGTGAGGTGCACTTCGGGAACTTCACCAGAATTTCCTGTAAAGGTGGGGGTACATCAAGGATCGGTACTCAGTCCGCTACTGTTCATCTTAGTCATGGACTATTTAACTAACCAGGAAATGAACAGTCTCCTAAAGATCCTACTATTTGCAGACGATATCGTATTAATAAGTGAAAAACACGAATACCTGCAAAATAGTCTGGAAATGTGGAGAAGAATCTTGGAGGGCACTAGATTGAGACTGAGCAGAAAGAAAACAGAGTATCTGTACCTACCATTCGAGAACACAAATGATGTCACTCCCGTAATGCAAATGGATGGAGAAACATTACCAAATTGTGACTCCTTTAAGTATCTTGGGTCACTCATCCATAGCGATGGAGGATGTGCAGCAGATATAACACATATAATTAGTGTGGGATGGATGAAGTTTAGATCAATGACGGGAGTTCTATGTGATCCGAAAATGCCAGTAAAGTTAAAAGAAAAAGTATACCAAACGATTGTCAAACCCGCACTCCTCTATGGCTCCGAATGCTGGACGATGTATAACTCTTACTCTAGGCAACTAGAAACTGCTGAAATGCGCATGCTAAGATGGTCAGCTGGTGTGTCCCTAAGAGACAAAATAAAAAGCTCACGCATTCGTGGAAGCCTAGGTGTTACAGACATCAACAGCAAGATGGAGGAGAGGCGATTGAGATGGTATGGGCACGTTGGACGCAGAGCACCCGATCACATTGTGAGCCAGACAATCTCCATGGATCTTCCTCGAATAACAACCAGAGGAAGACCAAAGAATTCATGGGTGGTGCAAAAATATAACCTGATGCAGAGGCACGGCCTGGGGGACGTAGTTCGGGACAGAATAGCATACAACCCGAGGACGAGGAGAGCTGACCCCAATAGTCTTCGCAGACAGTGAGTTGGGATAGAGCCACGGCGAAGAAGATAAAGCAACATAATAAATAATAAAAATAAATAAGATTCCTTAGATAAATTCCCATGAAAACAGTGGTCAAATAAAAATGTATCATGATTGACTGTTTGCTGACCTGTGGTATAATTAGATAATTGGAGAATTCGTATAAAAAAATAAATGTAAATCAGAACACATGGCACAGTTTAAGTCTATCAAACTTGTATAACGTCACGTATACCAATAATGTACGTGGGCATTGAAGCAATGAGTTCTAAAACAGAAATGACAATACAAAATATTTTTTAATCAAACAAGATCAAAACCCTCAAGGACAAAACTAAAAAAAACCCTTATCAGTAAAATCGACGTTGGTTTCATGCAACGAACTTTCCTTGTACAATAATTTTATCAACATTAATTCAGCACTTCCAAAACAAATGCATGAATCCATCTTCATTAATCTTCATAGTCTTAACACTAAAAAAATAATATAATATTAAAAAATAATATAAAATTAAAAAATAAATATCAAATTTACTGTTACCGTATTCAAACCAAGTAATGTCAAAACACAAAAGCGTATTAGTGCCAATATTGATGTATTGGAATGAAAATTTAACGTGGAAAACGAACGAGAGGCGAAAATACTAACGCAAAAAATGTAGTTATTCGGAATGAATATGAGCTAAGGTCAATACGTTACGGAAAGTGGAATTTGATTAAAAAAAGTGTACTTTAAGGTTGTGAATGTTAAACGGGTGGATAATGAAAAACTTACTTTAAAAATGTACAATGCAAATATGAGTAGGAGTCATAGAAAAGAAAGACTGAGAAAAATTTCATTGAATCAAGTGGATGAAAGTTCGAAGGAAGAAAAGAGGAAATAATTCAAGAAACAGATTGAACTGTATACACCTGGCGAATGTGGAGGAAGCGTAGAAAGTGTATCGTGATAGAACAGTTCAGCCCTCTGTCCGTCTGCTTACCACAGCAGGGAACTAACGTGATAGTATGAATGTATAGTATAATTTCTTAGTGGATTTTGATTACCGAAAGGTACTGAACAGTTTTTTATTGACATTTTTTTCATCTTTCTTAGAGTAAGGCTTTTATAGCTAGACATATAATTAGACATGTGGCCTTCGTGGCCTGGTTGGTACGGCACTTGTCTGCAAACCTGGCGATTGCGCGTTTAATTCCCGTTGAACCCGACTTTTTTAAAAATAATTCCATCCTATTTTTTAAAAAAGAATTCCATAACTTAAAGTATCTTTAATACTGATTGGTTGGAAGAGATATACCTGCCAGGTTGTTCTGTATACAATAATAGTGTTTGGGGAACACTATTATTGTATACAGAACTGCCAGGTTGTTCTGTATACAACAATACAAGACATTTAGTGTGCTAAATATAAAGATGGTTCATCAATATAAAATACTAAATCTAATTTCAAATTTTATCTTAAATTGCCTTACCTTGATGACGTTTAGCAACGGCCAGTATGAGAAGATAACAAAGACAGCCATTGTTTTGTTTTATTTTCCTTCCTCACATCTGTAAATATAAAACATACTTGATAATAAAAACATCAAAACATACACCTACATTGAAATAATTAGTCTGTGATATGTGATTTATCTTCTTTCGTTTGGTACCTTTCAACATATCAGAATTAGTAGTTCGGACATATTTAATAACGTAGCCGGGAGACAATAATATATGCAGCGCCAGCAATCGAATCGTCAGGTTTAGAACCACTGGAGTAGGCACGATACTCGCGGTTCCCCAAACACGTGTTGGCAACACTACTGCACGTGAAGAGACAAAATTTTCATACGTACTTAGTGCATGCGAGTATTGCTACCAGACGAACTTTTTTTACCAGACTGCCCCCCTTCTTTTATTTTGGGCACCAACGGGAATCAAACTGATGGGTGAAAATTCTGCTGGGTGGAAACCAAGCATCTTACCAACTAGGTCAAGCAGGTCTTATTTATGCATTAAGTATCCATAATTAATTGTTAAGTATGAAATATACAAGTATACTTATTACATAAAATTGCTCGCTATGGTAAATTCATAAATTAAATACATCCAAAAAGTTTGTTTAAGGCGAGACATTTTGTATTATAGAATTCCGATTCTCGATCTCTAAAATCAGAATGAACTGAAAATAAAAGGCAAATGTTTATTTTTATTGAATGATTTTAAATTACATTTTCAACCTATTTTTAGTTTTCAAATGTTGATATTGGATAAATACAGCGCTCAGAATTTTGTAGTGGGTAATGTATGTGTAATGTTCATACTCATGAATTTTAAAAAGAGTCAACGTCCTACCCCTGTCGGAAGCAATCTCTCTCAGACACAGGTCTAAAATATACATAGCTGAAAGTCTCTCGAGTGCCTTAAAAACAAAAGACATAATTTGAATCCAATTATCCCACGGCTATTCAGCCAATGCAGATTTCGGACCGGAATAATTCGGCAATTTTGGTGAGCGGGGTTATTCGTCAATCACCCACACTTGGATGATTTGTGTTATCGCTGTTAAAGCGCCAAAATGCAAAATGCAATTATAAAAGAATCAATATAATAATTTCTGGAAATATGTATTGTATTGTAGACGGAGACGGAGACGGTCTAAAGCTTGAGCTGATAAAACTACAGAGGAGGGAGGATGTTTTGATAATGCTACAGTGCCGATAATATATCCACTGCGTCACTTGAATGATTTAATATCTCGAAACCCAGCGTCAGTGAGTGTTAAGCCATCGCATTCATTCTGTAAGTTGGCAGACATAATAGATGATTTCTAGAACGGTTGTAATTGTCGAGAACATAAAAACTAAGTCCAACAAATACTAGGCGCGTCCAGAAAGTAAAGAACGATTGCGCACCACGCCCTGCGCCGATCCCCCACCACCGCTATCGTATGCGCGCCAGTTAGCTCTTTCCCTCGCTTCACTGCGAGCCGAGTTTTGTTGCTGAACGGTCGTGCGTCTTTACTCTGTAACCTTTCACCCATCGAAAATCCCGCCAAATGTGAAGTGCGTAGTGTCATTCGTTTTCTGAACGCACAAAATGTTCGGCCTATCGAAATTTATAGACAACTTTAAGCACAGTGCATGAATCTTTCCCACAAATTTCACGATCGCTCCTACATGAAATAGTGACAGAGCACCTTTGCTACAAAAAAATGTGTACTCGGAAAATAAAAACCGAATCTCAACACCAGAAAAGTGATGGCAATTGTTTTTTGGGACCGAAAGGGTTTGATCCACGTGGAGTTTATGCCAAGAGGACACACAATAAACTCAGAGGCCTATTGTGAAACTCTTCAACGACTTAGATGCGCCATCCAAAACAAGAGACGTGGAATGTTGTCGGGAAAGGTGGGTTTGATTCATGACAATGAGCGGCCTCATGCATCAGCACGAACACAGCGAGAACTTCAACGTCTTAAGTGGGAAATTTTTGGGCATCCTCCTTACAGCCTTGGCTTGGCACCGAGTGATTTTCCCTTACCATATTCCCGAAACTAAAGGAATTTTTGGGTGGAAAACAGTTCGCAAACAATGAAGACCTCGAAAAAGAAATGACATCCTGGCTCAAATATTTGGCGGTAGAAGAGTATAACATCGGAATTGAAAAATTTGTTCCACGTTACAATAAGTACATTGA
Organism: Odontocerum albicorne; assembly: GCA_949825065.1. Lineage (NCBI taxonomy): Eukaryota > Metazoa > Arthropoda > Insecta > Trichoptera > Odontoceridae > Odontocerum > Odontocerum albicorne. Next base: position 31,021,130 of record OX463843.1, on the reverse strand, counting down.
CAGCTATGGCGACTACATTGAAAAATAGAGTAAGGTACCGTGACTTAGTAAATAAAGTTTTGTGTTGATATCTTTCGTTTTTATTTAGTTATGCCAAAACGTTCTTTACTTTCTGGACGACCCACGTACGAGTATTACGCAATAGTTAAAATTAAATTGTAGTACTCGTACTTCAATATAAATAGCGCGATAGACTCTCACCCTTTTGTTTCGATGCTTAAGTTCGATATAGTGTACATACATATTTTGAATATTCGCTATCTGATCTATACCATAAATATCTCAGGAACTTTAATTCCAGCATATTTTTATATTTTACATGGTGGGTCTTAACTTCCGACATATATTCTAGTTTAGAATGAATTAAATAATTGTACAAATTTAGCAGGATATCAGTACTAACCAAGTCTCGAGATATTCTAATTATTAAAAGCTAGAGATTTGTAACAATCCGATACCAGTTGCGAAACATGGTTAGCAAATTTAAGTCCAGTATCTAACGTTATCCCTAAATCCTTGAATTCGGTTACTCGACGTAGTACTTCTACCTATATTATATAATGATGAAGATGATCAACTGTAGGATACAGAAACACATTATTGATATTGAAATATAGGTCATTGTGCGCTCAGACCAGAAAACTGATTCAAACCAGAAAAATTATGTATATCGTGTTGTGATTTTACATAGCCCTGAACAGTTGTTATTTTCTCGAAACTTTTTAGGTCATCAGCAAACAGCAATCGAGAAGGAAAATTCCAAGTCTTGCAAATAGTCAATTATTATTAAAAATATTAAGGAACCTAAATTTGATACTTGCGATATACCAGACCTCGCTAAAAATTCTGTGGATGATTTCGAACTGTTATATATTGAGATATTTATTTCAAGTAAGATGCAAAGAACTCGATAAGATTGTTTTTAAAACTCGTTTTATAATTTTTTTTATCAGCAATATGTCATAGCCAACTTCGTCGAAGGTATTTTGAAAAAAATGTATATTACATCAGTTTTCAAAAGTTCACATGATGAGAAATAGAAAGAATGTTGGAAACCTTCTCGATTTATATCTAGAATCCTTATTTACACCAATTATAATTCAATCCAAAGCCCGTCGGTGACAAATACCGTGTCTCCTGAAAACAAACTAGCAGTTATACGAGTATCTAGCAGATTTAACAATAAAGCGAGGAAACGTTCAAGCTCATATATTTTAAATGTCTAATAAATAAGACGTATCCGATGTTTTCTTAAGATCTACTTTTGACGAGAACCCCAATTGCCAACCAATATGAGAACGTTAATTACAAACATGTCTCTCACCATTTGCAGAGTGTAACGACAGTTTATAAAACCGCCAATTACTGACGCAAGTAACGAGTTATACAACTCAACTCTGTATACCAGTATTAGTTACAATATTAACCAAGGTAGCTTATGTTTCTATTAGGTCCTTACATATGAAATTGGCGTTTTGTTTGGGAGGAACATAAAGTTGATTTTTTTTTAATATAATATATTTATTTAATCAAAGTATGTACCATTGCTATCTATACACTTTTGCCATCTCATAGGTAGTTCATCGATCCCTTTACTAAAAAAACCATTCGGACGGGAATCAATAAAATCTTTGAAGTCGGTTTGGACTGCCCCATCGGAGTTGAATTTTTTCCCTTGCAAGAAGTTATCCAAATTTCGAAAAAAATAGTAATCTGTCGGGGCAAGGTCCGGAGAGTACGGTGGATGTCTTAGACATTCCAATTGAAGCTCTTCTAATTTGGTAGCCGTCTGTTGTGCAGTGTGTGGTCTAGCGTTATCATGAAGCAGCAGTGGCCTAGAGCGATTAACCAGCCTCGGTTGTTTAGCAGCTAGCTTTTCCATCATGGTTTGCAGTTGCTGACAATAGACATCTGCCGTAATCGTCTGGCCAGATTTAAGAAAGCTGTAGTGAACGACACCAGCACTAGTCCACCAAACGCTCACAAGTAACTTTTTTGGAGTCAATTTTCGCTTGGGGCATGGTTTGGCTGGTTCGGCAGGGTTCAGCCATTGCGATGAGCGCTTCCGATTATCATACAGGATCCACTTTTCATCACAGGTAATGATTCGATTCAAAATCCCTTCATTATTGTGCCGGTTGAGTAATGCAACGCAGCAGTCAACGCGCGTTTGTTGATTTGCTTCACTCAATTCGTGAGGTACCCACCTTTCAAGCTTTTTCACCTTCCCAATTTGCTTCAAGTGGATTAAAACAGTTTTATCACTAACACCGCAGCCTGCAGCTAACTCGGACGTGGTTTGCGATGGATCCGCTTCCACAATAGCCTTCAATTCTTCATTATCAACTTTGGTCTCCGGCCGTCCACGGGGCTTATTCTGCAGGTCGAAATTTCCAGAACGAAAACGTTGGAACCAAAAACGCACTGTGTTTTCTTTTGCGGCACCGTCGCCATACACATCATTAATCCTTCGAGCCATTTCTGCAGCACTGGTGCCACGGTGGAACTCGTACTCGTAAATAACGCGATATTTCAAGTTTTCCATTTTGTAAACTGAGTGACGCAAAGAAAAAAAACAATTGAGGAAAAAACAAATGAATTATAATTTTCGAAACACAAATACTTGAGTAAATAGCTGTATAAATTTGAATTTGGAATTCCTAACCAAAGAGAAGATATTTGAGATCAAAGTTGCCAGTACGGCAAAACGCCAATTTCATATGTAAGGACCTAATATTATAATTAAATAAAGAATCCAAATATATATTGTCATTTGATAAACGTGGTATTGTTTTAAATTTAGATAGCGAGCGCTTACTATGTGAGCTACTAGAACAAAATATGTACAATATTTCCTATGAACGTAATCAACGTAACATTGCGCATTGGCTGGGAAACCAAATTTGGGTAAATAGCCATTTAAAAACCTTTTAAATACAATACATAGTTATCGTTCGTTACACAAATAAAAACACATTTAGTTCATTTGAATGTGTGGAGGTCAATGAACTTGTTAGCGAATTTCGCATTCCTAGTTAGTTAAAATATTATACAAACGAGTATTAATATTATATTAAAAGTAACTTAGGCAACAAAATGATGCTAATTATAAAAAAAATATGTCTTGGACGATTTTAATTCGACATCGTCGAAAATTTTATCTTGCAGTACACGAGATAATTATACGTTGGGGATGTACCCTCTGGAAGACATGCTTCACTATGGTCGGTAAGGTTAGTCGTCTGTGGATCTGACGAACAGCTCGGGATACCTCGATCAATATTTTGAGGTTGCTGACTATATAGTATGGAATATACTGCTTATGGAAAATAGGCAGGCTGATGGCATAGAGATAAATATAAGGACTTTTAAAATAACTGCTATTTGAGAGAAACGTTAGCACCCACACTCGTGGGATCTTTCCCCACTAAATGGCACTAAAAAAATAATAAACATACATCAAACCCAAACCATAATACCCAAGGATTTTTCAACTAGGTACAAAGGTAAAGTTTAAATTATTATTCATGTTGCTGAAACTAGCGTGCCATTATGTTGACTGTGCAAAAATCCTCAAAACTTCGATCCTTTTCAAGCAAGAATTCAATTATAAATTGTGTTAAAAACACGATATTATTAAGTCACGTGCCTGCATTATATGTATTAACACGAGTGGCGCGAAGAAAAAAAATAACATGGCAACGTCACCTTGAAAAATATAACAAAAGTTTTAATATTTTCAGAGATGCCGGGCATTGAAACGTGCCAGGTGGCGTGGCGTCAATGCCAACATAAGTCTCATTTTTATTCTCCTCAAGGTTTTACAGGCATGCGACATGTGAGAAAACCAAAAAAAAAAAAAAATCACGTCTCAATGAGGGGTTGCAATAACGGAATACAATTGCGAAATCGGCACTATTGTAATATCTTGTGTAGATAGTGAAAGTTAGTCTTTAAAATATGAGGCAAAAAATTATATTAGAAAATGATTTTTATTTGTTTACCCTGAAAGATATACGACGTGGTGATTTTTTGACAATATGATGATTTCTAGACGTCTTGATTTCCAGATGAATGGCGCCTGTTCAATGGTTTACAGATTGCTTCTACGAAAATCAAAATAGTAATATTCCCCATCAAGTACCCTACAAATCAATAAAACTAGAAAACATCGTCATTCCAGTTTGTGAACAGGTTAAGATTTTAGTATCGTTCTCAATAAAAAGCCCTCATGGAACGCTCATTAAAACCACATTGTTTCAATCTGTGCAAGACACGTCAACCCCAACCCCAACCCGTTAAGAGCAGAGCATAATCTGGCGGGGTGCACATCCTTCTACGCGAAAGCTGTTTTAGAACGCTTTTGTGCACGGTCACTTAGACTACGGATATTTTCTTTGAAAGACAGCAAAAATGCCACTTTACATGAGAAAAAAAATCCTTTTTTTTTTTATAAAAAGATTTCTTTTGTCGGGACACCCCTTTCAGGGGCCATAAAATCCTTAATGATTTTTATTAAACTAGGGTAGAATGAGCACATACCTTCCCTTTGTAAAGGCTTTATCATACATATATCTCATCGTTACCAATTATCATCCAGAAATTAAGTCTCTTGAAGATTTTTTATATTCCATTCAATGCCATACGAGGGTTGCTACTTAAGTTTTGAGATATGGCAACACCAATGTAGATACGTCAAGTCTGACATCAGCATCGTAAAGTTTGACGTTTTTAATGGTATACGTGCTCAGTAAGTTTTGTCATACGAGTGCTATTTGTGTTGTTTACAGTGACTTGAAAAATTCATCTCGGCCAAAAATGGAATTAAATCGTGAACATTTTCGTGCGATGATTTTCAACGTGGTCTAACTCAACAACAGTGTGCCGATCAACTCGCTTCGACTTTTGGTGATGAAACACCATCCCGGGCCACTGTGTTTCGCTGGTTTTCCGAATTCAATCGTGGTCGTAGTTCGCTCCAGGACGAATTTCGTGAAGGTCGTCCAAAATCGGTTGTTGTGCCAGAAAACATCGATGCTGTGCGTGAACTGATATTGCAAGATCGTCATGTGACTTATCGTGAGATTGAGGCATGTTTGGACCTTAGTTCCACTCGCATACATTCAATATTGAACAAAGATTTGTTCGCGTTGGATACCGCATAATTTGACAATCGCTCAAAAAAAGGCTCGTGTCGATTGGTCCAAAGAAATGTTGAAAAAAATCGATCGCGGTGCTTCAAAAGACGTCTATAAGATCGTGACAGGCGACGAATCGTGGATCTACGCATATGAGCCACAAACTAAACAGCAGTCGACTGTATGGGTTTTTCAAGACGAGCCAAATCTGATAAAAGTTGTTCGCGCACGAAGCACTTCGAAGCAAACGGTGGCTTGTTTCATCGGTATAAATGGTCATGTCGCAACAGTGCCTTTAGTAGAACGTCATACGGTCAATTGTGAATGGTACACAACCATTTGTTTGCCAGAAGTGTTCGGAGAAATGAGGAAAACCAACCGCCGAAGACTGACCATTCTCCACCACGACAATGCGAGCTCTCACACATCGGCTCAAACAAGTGACTTTTTGAACACTCAAAACATCGAATTGATGGGTCATCCGCCGTACAGCCCTAATTTGGCACCCGATGACTTCTTTTTATTCCCGAAAATCAAAAATAAATTGCGAGGTCAACGTTTTTCGACGCCTGAAGAAGCGGTTGATGCGTTCAAAACGCATGTTTTGAAGTTACCTCATTCGGAGTGGAAAAAGTGCTTCGAAAATTGGTTCAAACGCATGCAAAAATGTATTGATCTTCATGGAGAGTATTTTGAAAAACAATAAAGCCATTTTCGATGATAACTATTTGTTTTTACTTGTCTGTCTCAAAACTTAAGTAGCAACCCTCGTATCGTTTATCTCTAGGACCATCGAGGAATTAATAAAAAATACATCTTCCTCCTGTCATTTTCAATAACTTTTAAGAGTATTCTGCATAGACTTCCATGGATTCATGCCAAATGGAGAAATATGATTATTGTGGAGCAGTAGTTAATATCCCGGAAGCAGGCACAAAGCCACTTCTTGTTTTTCCTCCTCACTATTCAGTATTTACGGTTGAATGTGCGGCAGTAAAGGAAGTGTTCGTTATCTTCTCTGATTTCTTAAGTGATATTTATTATATTTCCAGTAATTGTTGGAGTAAATCTTTCAAAGAAACTAGTTGTCCCATGAAAAAAAAGGTATTCCAATTGATATCAAATAACATAGACGTGTTTGTACCTGGAATTCCTTCACACGTTGGTTTCATGGGTAATAAATGAGTATTTTTCATTACACATTGTAAAAAGAAACTTTTCCATTTAATACGAATATATCGTTTGTAAAATATTAAAGCTTATTTTGCTGTAATTTTAAAGTTTATTTAAGTCTTCAAGTCATTAGTTTTTTTCACACAATTTAGTTTATTATATGGATTCTCTTATTTGGCTTAAATACGAGTAGTGTGATTCGCCTTTTTGGCTGAAATAGTGATATCGCAAACTATTCTATATTTGAAAAAATTAAAAAGGTTTTTCTACAGAAAATTTGAAAAACTTAATCTACGGATGTATTCTCCGTTTTTCTTTTTCATTCAATAAAATTATTATATTTCTTGATTCATTTAACCGGGGAAAGCGTCTAAAGAAAAAACTTGATAAGAATAAAACAAATTACGATTTAAAAAAAGTGTCTTTAAATAAATCGTATAGAACAAATCCATTCGACTTGGACGAAGCATGATAAAAAAACTCACGGAATGACTTTTTGTTTCCGAAATATTTTTAGGAAATTTATAAAAAAATTATATACCATTCCAAGCAAAGATCCAATCAATAATTTTACCCAATCCAACACCTCTATTAATTTCAATTAAACTAGATTTACCTACTAGTTCTAACTCTTAAATAGTTTTCTTAGTTATTTTTCTACTAAGAAAACAAATTATTGCAAAGATTGTAAATATAGAAAGCGAAATATATGAGAAAAGATCCGAATTCCAGAATCACAGTCGATGAGTATCCAGACTCAACATCACACAAATAGACTTTACACGTTCACTTTTTATACTTTTAAATTGAACATTACCATATACGGGTATATACGAGTATGTATGATATAATAAAAATAAAACAACTCACTAAAATGCGATAAAAAATAAAGCTCAATTTCCAAATTTGATTTTTTTAATCGCTTGTATAGTTTTCAATTACGATATATATTTTTTTTTATTTCATGACTTTGAGCTCTACAATAGTGTGTGTGTCTTGTTCTTCTCGAAGGAGTCTCGTACAATATTTATTCAATTTCCAAAATTTATTTCATAACACAATTTAAAGTTTTTTTTTAATTTACAGAAAATAGCAACAGTTGCCCTGCATGTCTCAGAATTTTACAGGCACACCTCTAAATCAATATGCGGCGTGCGTCTCGACTTCCTTTCAAAGTCTGAACAATAAAAGACTGAATTATTAAGACGTATAATATATATTTTATGAATCTCTCTTGGTGGTCGTCCAAGCGACGCTTTTCAAATATTAAATACGTTACACAAGACTGGCGGGTCTGTTGGATTTTACAAGCTAAAATACTGTTGCGTATCTCCCAGTACGCAGCAATGTAAGCGGTAGGCTCGGAATCTCAAACTGACATCTGCAGATACGCAATAAAAACAAATCAATCACAACAAAGCTATAAACATACCGATAAATACAAGTGAACTAAGAAAATATATGGCTTATCGTTCATAAAAGGAAAAAAACACTAAATGGCAATCCCAGTCAACCAATTAGTAAAAAATCAATTATGACATATTCCGATTAGTACACAAAAATATAATATTAAATTAATCGAATGGTGTCCCTCAACGGTAAAGGTATGCTGAAGAGCGTGGCTACGCTACAATACTCTTCGAGTTTAGAACCACTGGAATAGGCACGAAGCTCGTAGTTCATCTTACGTGTTGGAAATACTATCGCACGTGGAAAGGCGAAAATACTCGCACACGTCTAGCGCGTATGATAATTGAATGGTTGAATTAAAATAGGCACTAAGTACCAAAAATAAACAAAAAAAAAACTAAGTATGCAGTTTCATTATATATGATATATAGAACGAAACTGCATACTTAGTTTTTTTTGTTTTTTGGTACTTAGTGCCTATTTTAATTCAACCATTCAATTGTTACCAGACGAACTCTTTTACCAAGCTGGGACCTTTTATCTGCTTTTGTTTGGATACCGTCGGGAATTCAATCCGGAAACCTCAGGTGGTAGACGGGGTTATTACTAACTAGATCACATAGATCATCACGACACATACACACATATTCGAGACGATACGCTAAAATTATTTTTCGTAATGTGACCAAAATTATGATCTGAAACGGACGAGAATTATAAAAGAAAGATTACTTCAGAAGTTGTTGAGATTACTAGTTGCCAGATTTAAAAAAAAAAACAAACATATTGGGTTGATGTAAAAGTTCGTCCCGTTTTTGGCGCTAGATGGCGTTGTATCGTAAAACCGAAGTGTTATTAACTTCACGCGTGTCAAGTTTTGATATTGTTTGACAGAAGAAATGTTAGCGAGTACTTATTGTTACGAGAAATAAATTGTGTTATTTGGTTGTTTTATTTACATTGAGTTAAGCATTAAAAATTGCAAAAAATAAGGAACATTTTTGACATATTATGCTTTTTGAAGAAGGTTATGTTATGCATTTTGTGGGACTGGAAGGGAATAGTTTATTATGAGCTGTTACCTGAAAACCAGACCATTAAGTCGGAGAAATACTGTTCACAACTAAGTTAATTAAAGCGAGCAATCGACCAGAAGCGGCCTGAATTAGCCAACAGAAAGGGTATTGCGTTGCTATGATGACAATGCTAGATCACACGTGGCTTTGGCCACCCGACACAAACTTTTACAATTTAACTGGAATGTTTTGGTATATCCCCCGTACTCTCCCCGACCTTGCGCCCTCCGACTATCGTTTATTCAGATCGCTTCAAAACAGCTTAGACGGCAAAAACTTTTCTTCCTTGGAAGACTTGAAAAATCACCTGGATCAGTTATTTAGCCAGAAACCTCAATGCTTCTATGAGCGCGGGATTATGCAGCTACCAGAGAGATAGAGAAAGACCATCCAACAGAACGACACATACTATATTGATTAAATGTAGTTTTTAGTAAGTACATAAATTTTTTCTTCAATTTTTGTATAAAAAGTGGTACGACCTTTTGCATCAATCCAATACAAACATACATACTATATCATCGCGGCGTGTCTCTTGCGGCTCGGCAGAGAGAAGAAATTTCCAAACTTTTCTTTGGCCTTTTGGACTTTGGCCTTCTCCACATTCATACATTTCGTCATGCACAATCTTTTATTATTCATATTTCTCACTTTACCTTCTTTCAAAATCAAATTCATTTGATTAAGCCATGTTTTTTTTCGGTATATCCCTTCCATGCGCGCATCGTACTTCTGACCGGTATAATTTCTTAGTTATTCTTTCGTTATTTATTTTCTCTACATATACAAACCATCTTCACACTTCTTTCTTCATTTAACTTAAAACATCCATTTTATCCATGCATTAATTTCTCATGTCTTCATTCCGCCTTATTTCATACATTGACACTCCACTCTTTTTTCTTAGTGCACGCATTTACACCGCATTAATCATACATGTATCCTACTTCTGCCATTATTATGTTCTGTCTATTTTGCTACTTTTAATATAGCGTGGTTGTTGTATATTACATTATGTGCCGATTTTAGCTTATTCTCTGTCGCTACCCTTCTTTCAACATTCCTTTCAATTCGCCGATCACACATGCTCAAATAACAGAACTCAGTAAAAAAAAAGCACTGTTCTCAACCTTTCGCGATATTAATCGGTAAACAACATGGCGTTTCATTTGTTGTAAGCATTGTGATTTTAGTAATTATCAATTAAAAACGCTTCTGTGTTATTATCAGTTGCGGTAAAATTATAGTATCAACTGCGGTGGAGGAACAAAATATATTCTATGATACATTGTTATCGTCATAAACGTTAACAAAAAAAGTACTGCTATGAACGTTTGTATATTTTTATCTTTAATGATTTTTTTATTCTTCCCCGTCGAGAGTGGTGTTGTTGATTCAATAATTGCACTTATAAATATCAATAAATTTAAACACGAAAGTGGTGTTAATTCGATATTTATACTATACTTACAAAATTCAATAAAATTAAGTCTTATAAGGTGATCTAAAAAAAGTCAAATAATGATAGTTATTTCTATTCTAACGTATAATTAAGGTACTAAAGTACCAGTACTGAACAATTCAGAGCGTCTATGTACAGATAAAATGCCCATCACATGGTCAGGCGATATAACCGTTAAAATTTGATACTTCTGCCCTCAGTAGTGTGTCAACTAGAGCCGATATAAGAAGTGTTTTTTTTTAATATTCTGAAACGTTAAAATAATCATGCGATTATCAAGTTTCAATAAAAAAGAAGGAAAAAGTGAGACAGAAATTAATATAAGTTTAGACGTTATCTACAGAGAATCTTCACCGTCATATTCCACAGTGAAAGATTGAGCTAAACAGTTTCACTCAAGCAGATAATTGATTGAAGATGACCCTCGGCAAGGCAGATCAGTAGACGCACTGACTCCAAAAACAGTTACATTTGTGCAAAAGCAAGCGTTAGAAAATAAAAACTAAAATGAAAAGAAATAGCAACAGCGTGTGGGCTACCAAAATCATTGTGCTTCGGAGTATGCACAATCATCTTGGCATAAATAAGGAGAGCACAAGATGGATGGCAAATATCTTGAATGCTGTCCAAAGGCATCAACGTTTTTAATGTTCTACGATGGAAAAGAAATCGATTTTATTGTCACGAATGAAATTATGGTTTTATACCATGATCCTCTGTTAAAAAGGGACTCGATAAAATAGTGCCGTCCGGGATAACCACAGTCCAAAAAAGATTGAGGCAACATTTTTTGGGGGATTGTCAGAGAATTCTACTCATTAACTTCAAAGAGAGAAACACTACGGTTACTGGCGAGCATTATGCGTCATTAATGTACAAACTAAAGGATGCCATAGAAACCAAACACCAAAGACTGCTATCACGAACTGTGAGATTATTACCCAAGAATGAGTCAGGGCACATTTCTGTTGCTGCAAAGGCTGCCATTCAACACTGGTTTCCATGAATTAAATAATCCACCCTATAGTCGACCCTACTAGGTCCTAAGTCATTATATTATATGCAAAACTGAAATTCAATTTGCGTGAAAAAAATTAAGAGACGAAGTGATCTTCGTTATGTGTTATACTATTCTGAGAATAAAACAGCAAACTATTTTTTCAGTAGTATTGAAACACTAATACATCATTTAAAAAAAACGTGTTGAACTACGAGTATATGGTGACCATACTCGAAAATCAATGTTTCGTATTACTTTCTTTATATCCTTGGGCCGTAAACTTTTGGACCTTTATTAATGAATAAACACGAGTATAAGGTGGTTACGAGCACAACAGTTAAGAAAACGCTTGTATACTTATATATATATAAACCCCTAAGAACCTATTACATCACAGAACTTTTTTTGGTAACTGATGTATGTCTTAAAATCATATTTTATCACTAAAGTAAGCTGTCATATTCTGCTGCAAAATAGATGTTTAAATAATACGTTTGTGACAATTTTAAGTGAGGTAAAAAAAACGAGATCAACCTACATTACGAGTATTAGTAGTAAACCATGTTTTAAAATAAACATCAAAAGTAAATTAACTCGATTAGTATAGTCCCAAAGTTACTGCATGTACACATAGCAGAATATAAACGGTGTTCTCGAAAAAAATATATCATCCCGGCTTCCCTTACTAATTATTTTGAATTAAAAATTCATTTACTTATCTAGCAACAAATTTTTCACGCAAGAATATTATACTCGTACGTAAAAGACTGAATTAAATGTCAAAAAGACACATATTTTCAAACTTTTCTTAGATAATAAGTTTATATTAAAAGGTTTTATATTTGATAAGCTGAAGCCGGATTATGATTGAAAATGGGTGACTGGTTAAAATAAACATATTATCAAATCAAACACATAGTTTGCTACTCGCACAATTTGCAAAATAATATTTAACAATTGGCAAACTCGTGTATTTTTTCTAGCGAAACAATTTAATCGAATGCTAATGCAAATGGAAGAAAAATATGAAACAAGGCCAGGAACGTGCGAGTAACCTACATAGTGGCGAATCCCAAAGTAAGTTATGAAAATGTCGTACATAACATAAGTCATTTCCATTTTGAATGTTGCATACATTTTATTATGTTATACATCTATTATTACTTATAAAATTATTACATTAGCAAGTTAAAATGTGATTGTTACGAATTTAACGTCACAATATTAATTTTACCCTATTTTAATTATCAGCGCACCATCTCTCTTAAGAGACACGGAGCCTTTTTAAAACAGTCTATCCCTCCAAAGAGACCATAGCAGAATCGAATAGATTGCCGGTGAACTTAAGTTGATTGTATTACACATCCATTGTACACAATAAATCTGGCGGGTTTATTGGCATGTGGTAATGACTAACCAACCAGAAAGATGTTAAAGAATTACCAAACTCATTTAAAAAAATCTGGGATACAACGGGAATTGAAACCGCAACCCTATAGTTGGGAGACAGGACTACATCTTACGTATAATCACCTCGTCTAATCGTTAATCGAATTCTCGATTAAATTCAAACAATCCAAATAAAGCTGACATCAAATGAATACAAGGAAAAATGTATTATTGAAACTTGTAAAGCAAGACTGAAGATTAAACGATGTTTAGTTTCTTTACCATAAAATATTAAAAATTAAATTGAAATTTAAAAGTAAAATTATAACACCAATATATGGATTATTTGGAGTTGAATTCAGATTCCCGTCGAGTATATTTAGATAGTTAAAATGTATTCAGTAGATTTTTCATAGAAAACAAATTCAATTTATACAAAATTGTTTAACTCACTAATCGTTGCACTCAAATAATAAACTGCATACAAATTTGACCGAAAAGCTAGACGTTCTGTTATATCTGCCTACTCCATAAGGGAATCAGCATATTTTTCTTCTCAGAAAAAATAAACTTACAAGTTGCAATGTGTATCAACGTTACATGAAATCGGGCATACATTATCAAGCTATTGGTAATATATTTTATTTTATTGTTTGAAGAAAATAGTTAAGGCCAAGACCAGATAAATATCGAAATAAAATGGTGTAGAGTCTTATATAATACTCTTTAATATCATGTTCCCTTTGGGATATGCAGAGAGGACAAAGCTTCACGTTTTATTATCCACGCAGAGAGCCTTTACTGCGTCGACATCCGTATACTTCGTTATAAGTATTTTTCTGCATATTTCTTACATTTCCCTTTGTCAAAATTTCTCCAACTATCTTCTTCCATTATTTCCTCAGTCTGCCTCTTCTTCGCTCTTCATTTATCTCAGACATATACATAGTCCTGCCATAAATACTGTTACACAAAATTAGACACTCATAAATCTAAACAATAGCAGGTAGAAACCTAAAACCTTTTTTTAGGTATTTCTCCATCCCTTGTGGTATTGCTATAATCAGTTAGTCACTGAACGTTGACCAGTAAACATGGAGTGGGGTGGTAAAGAAAACTGTATCGCTGCAATTGCGTTACGTAAAGTTGGAAAGACGCCGGGAGACATTTTAAATTCTTTAACATCTTTGGGTATCAATCGTCAGTTTGTATATCGTACTATTAATCGATTCTAAGATACTCAAGGTATTGAAAATCGGCAAAGAAGTGGTCGACCGCGAATCGTAAGAACTCCAGCAGTCATCAAAGCCGTGAGTAACAGAATCCGTAGAAATCCACTCCGCAAACAAAAAATCATGTCCAGGGAAATGGGTATTTCGACACGGAGTATGTCTCGTATTATCAAATCGGACCCAAATATAGGGGCTTACCGGAGAAGCACTGGACACTTGCTTACTCCATCTTTGAGGGACATCAGGAAGATCAGAGATAAACAACTGATTTACCGGTACGCAAACAATATGCATTGGAAAATCCTATTTTCCGATGAAAAAATTTTCAACATTGAAGAAAATTGTAATATGCAAAATGATCGGGTGTGCGCACATAGCTCTCGAGAGGCCGCTCAAGTCATTCATAGAGTTCAGAGAGGTCATCATCCAGGATCTGTGATGGTTTAGTGGGGTGTCTCATACGAAGGGGTTACTGAGCTACATTTTTGTGCTCAGGGTATGAAGACAAGTGCAAATTCATACCAAAATGACATTTTGGAAAAGGTCGTCAAGCCTCTTAATAAGATCATGTTTAATTCAGGTCATTGGATCTTTCAACTCGATTCTGCTCCAGCCCACAAGGCAAAGTCCACCCAGTAATGGCTAGAAATTCATACACCAGAGTTTATTAGAGCTGAAGATCGGCCTTCTGGAAGCCCAGATTAAATCCACTGGACTACAAATTGTGGTCAGTGTTAGAGAACATGGCCTGTAGCAAACGACATCCAAATTTGGAGAGTCTGAAACAATCATTGAAGAAAGCGTGGCCAATTTTCCGATGGACATCGTGCGTAAGGACATTTTGAAAAAGATATATGTTTTCATTTAAGATGATATGTGTGTAAGTCTAACAATATAATAAATCATTTGTAAGATGCGCTGTTTTTTTATTATAATCCAAACACTTTGTAACAGAACTTATGGCAAGACTAGGTACATACATAATTATATTGGTTTTGTAAGTATTTCGTAACTCGTTCTCCCAATATGGGCAAATCATCTCAAAATTGATTTCTTAATTATGTATATAACACGCACATTCATCGAACTTAATTCTACATTTAACACCCGTCTCGAACAAAATTATCACTGATTCGGTCGTTGCTTACTCTATCATACATTGTATTACTACATATTTTTTAATGTCCATGCTTCGTTTCTATACATCAAGATTGGCACTAGCACATCACTGTACAGTAATTTATGTATCAATTGGTGATAACTCGGACATCAAATTTCTCACTTTAACACTTGCCTTACTGTGCTAAAAAAATCTGTCAGCCACGGTGCTGGACGCTAAGCGTCCAGTGAAAAATGTATATTTTAAATCAAAATTATGCAAAATTTGATAGGTTATTTTTTGTAATTAGCTATAAAAATCATTTTATAATGTATTAAAACGTTGAATAATCAAATGAAATATAAGTCCTGGTCACTCGCTATCCATCACAGGGTGGCAAGTGTTAAATATGTAGGACCGATAAATAAATATATATTAAAAAATAACAGCCTTTTAAGTCACAATCTCTGATTATTGAATATTTCCTTTGATATTAAAATATTCGCAAGGGTGGATAAACTGAGAAATACTTAAATTACATGAGGTCAACTCCTATGCTCACTCATAAAAGTTATCATTTGGACTTTTATCCAATGTACTCAAAATTTACAATCCAAATAAAACCTATTATTCGAATGAGTAAATTTATAAAACAGATTTGAAGCAATGCGATTATTTAACATTTGAAACATTCAAATGTCATGTTACACAGTCGGACTGACGGTGTCTTTGTTTTTCTTCCACTGTTGTGCATGATGTATTGTGGGTACGAGAAAGGGTATATTCAGGTGACGATGCAGCAAACAGTGCGAGTTACTCTCTGTCATTTTCAGAACAACAAAAGGCAACACACGCCACCCTTATGAAATCCATTATTTCTGAGTGAATACTACAACTGTTGCGTCACACGAGGGTGAACAATACAAAAAATTTGCGGGAGACGACTTTTTTAATAAAGTTTTATATTTTGAAAAGAATACATTCATTTTCATTATTCTGTGTACATGATTATACATGGTACATCGTACAACAATTTATTCTAACCAACCAGCGCATCTTGGATATATTCAACTGTTTTTATCCATGAAAATTTTACATAAAAAAAAATTAATAATCTCTTAAAATAATGGCAGAAGTAGAGGAAAACCATTCGACAAAGGATAAGAAAAGGGAACAAAAGAAAATTAAGATAAAAAGATATTTTGAGTACTGTTATATTTTTTTAATTCTCTCTTAAACGTAAATAAGGATGGTGCACATTGATAAATCTCTGAAATTCGTTCCATAGCCGCGCCGTGTGAATCGCATAATACGTGTATGAAGATGTGTAAAATGAGGTGTGGAATGTTGGTATGCAAAGGAGTCTTTCATCAAAGTGAATGTCCGTGTTCTGATAGAGGTTTTTTCGCGAAGATATAAAGAAGAATCGGGATTGTTAAGCACGTAAAATAATGTCGACAACACGTGACGATTCATTCGCTGTCTAGTTTTAAGTCATCGAAGTCTATTCCGAAACTGATACGTGGTCATACTTTTTTAGATTAAATATGAATCGGACGCCACCGTAATCAAGAAATGGAAGCATAAGACATTGGGACAGTAGTATTCGACATAAAACAGACAGAAAATTGTGCTGTGTTCTGATATGAGAATAGGCAACGAGATTTAGAACTCGACCAAGCTTATGGTGGGTATTCATTTATTCAACACTTGCCTTACTGTGTTAAAAAAAATCCGCTAGCCACTGTGCTGGACGCTAAGTGTCCGATTAAAAATGTATATTTTAAATTAAAATCTGCTAGGTTCATTTTTATGATTAGCTATAAAAATCATTTTATTATGTATTAAACGTCGAATAATATAAAATCAGTGCAAGAAATGAAAAAATAAGGGCTGAAACAGAGAGCCGTCATTCCAAGGCGGATATCATTCATACACTGAGTCATTTGCGTGCAGCCGATCAGAATGCCTGTGGAGAAAGTCTATCGCAATTGAGGCACGAAATAACTTATATTTATATTCTATGTACTAAACACACAGGTTTTTGACAAATATTACCTGGTTATTTTTCTCAATTTTTTAACAAACCCCACAACTTCCTCTTTTGAGGACGTCACGGGGTGCCAACAAGGTATTATTTACTGATTTTTCGGGTATTGATTCAACACAATATGTTAAAACAGTGTTGAAAGCATCTTGTTGTTGCTTTGATATTTGATGTTGCTATTTTTACTTTTTAGGATATTGGGCTTTGCCAATTCCAAACTTAAGTTCTTATGAAATGTTTTCGGCGGCATTTATTATTTTGTTTCCACTCTGGATATTTATTTATCCATAAGAGGTGTGCATTCAATGCAGCCCTATCTATAATTTCCATAAAAATACAGAAAGGCGATCTTCTCGTTGACCTTGAGCAAGAGTACTCTTTAGTCATTTGGTCTCCCGTATCTACCCCAATTTTCGTGTTATTATAATGATTTATAATCAGTGGCTTTTGTTTTTCTGAATTATCAATTTCTGTATCATTGAATTGAGTGGATAGTAATAATACTGCTTTATTTCTTTATTGGTACATACGAAACAAGTATTTTATTTTCAGCAAAACCAAATATACTACTATGGATTGTTTTCTCTCTAGACGGTTAATTATGTAAGACACTGTTCAGTTAATATTTATTCGAGGCATTGATAATGACTTTAATATTCATGAAGAATCGGCCATTTAATGTTGCTTAAAAGAGCACTACAACAGGTAATGATTTGTTAATAAAAGTGAGGGAAACTCTTGATACTTAAGAATAAGGTTGGGAAAAGTGACAACCAGTGGTGGCAGAAATATTTGTGGCTCTAGCTCCGGTGTACTAGGCCAAATTTGCACGGAATTACACAGTATAATATACTGTGTAATTCCGTGCAAATTTGTATTATGTTAAATCATGATAATATAATGGTATTTCAATGCATCATTCACCAGGTAATACTTTATTATAAAATTTTATCATCGATGTTATGGCAATGAGCACATACATTTGCGAACAAACATTTTCTGCCACGAGTTTTAGAAAGAATAAATTTTCTTCTCAACTAACTGATGTACATCTGCATGCTTCAATTCAAATTTGCACCTCAAGTTTTAAAGTGATCGATGATTTTTGGTTAAAATTCATTTCATGAAGCTTCTGAAAATGTCCAATTACTATGAATGGTGTGGAATTGAGGTTTTAGGATTTTCGGCAACAGTTTCGTTGGAACAAAAACTGCGATCGCGCTTGATGCATCAAGAACCGAAGCGAAAGTCTTAAATTTACTTACTAATGGTTGCGAATTGCGGCGGATGGTACATGATTTCGACCAAAAATATCACGAAGTTTGCAAATCATATTTACAACAGAAAGCAAATTTTAAGTAATAAGTTATTCCGTTGTGAAACGCTGAATGGTGAATATGTCTGATCTCTAGATAACAAATGTCAAATAAAACAATTTTTGTTTGACAGTTCGAAAATGGCGCCCAAATTCAAATTAACAAGTTCAAAATGAGAAACCTTTACTCATTAAATTGCATAACGACATAAGAATTCAATTTACTTCAATAGCCACGGGGTTGATATTGGTTTCACATCAGGTCATTCAAGCGTCTAATAGCAGGTCAATTTGTCGACGAGAATTAAATGAAATAATAGGTGTGGCGCGCCAGCAACGGGTATCTGTCACATTTATGAATTATTATGCAGCGTTGCATTATTCCAAGCGCGGAAAACTGGACACTTATAATTATCATCCTACGCGTATTTTTCAGGTAAATACTGCCGTAATGAATTACAGTTTGTACACTGGGAAAGATTACTCATTTTATTTTTGCATAAACACCAGCGCAATCTATGGATGAATAAATGAGTTAACTAGCGACATGTTTCGTCTATCTTCTATAAAAGTTTCAAAGCGCTGGTTTTGCTGGTTCATTCGGAATGACGTAACAATTGACAGTACATTGAGTCTCGGTCGGAAAAGGAACAATGGAGCAACGAGCCAACATTAAATTTTATTTGAAATTGGGTAAAAGTGCCACAGAAACTTTTGAAACGATTCAAACTGTTTATAGTAGTGAAACAATGAGCCGTAAGAACGTTTTTAAGTGGTGTGCAAGATTTTGTGATGGTAGAGAAAGCATTGAAGATTATCCATGGCCTGGACCATCATTGACAGTTCGAATTGAAGAAAATATTCAAAAAGTGGCTGAAATTCTTCGAAATGATCGTCGTGCGTCTACTAGGCTCATCGAGGAGTTCACTGAAATTCCTAAATCCACTGTTGATCTAATTTTAACGGAAAATTTGGACAAACGAAAGGTCACACAGCGACTGACGATCAAAAAATTTGCTGAGTGGAGCACTGCAGAAACATGAAAATAGAGGGTGATATAGATTCAGACTTCATGTCAAGCATTATAACAGGTGATGAAACAGGGTGGTTTCAGTATGAGTAACGTACAAAGCGCCAGAGCTCAGAATGGAGGGGTCCACAATCTCCGAAACCGAAAAAACTTCTGGCTATTCCCGAAACTGAAATTGGCGATGAAAGGAAAGCGTTTCGACACGATTTCAGAAATCCAGAAGGCTTCCGACCGCGATTTTGGAGGCAATTCCGAAGAATGAGTTTTAGGAGTGCTTCAGAAAATTTTACAACCGCTTCCAGTATTGTATTGACTTACAAGGAGAGTATTTTGAATAAACTAAAAATTTCATTTCCCGTCAGTCACATTTCGCATTGGTCAGATAGTGTATATCATAATTGCATGCGGAGTTCTACAATCAATTGCGGAACAACCTTCAAGGATGTTTTCAGTAATTGTTTGTAAACATCAATGAATCGTTAACGTCGCCTTCAAAAAACAATTATCCTCTTGCCATACATAGACAATTTGCTATCTAAAATGTATAAGGTTAAATTACCAGTCAAATTAAAGCCAATAATCACTTTTATGATACAAAAACAGGAGTTTTACCTAATCAATGCATACGTTATTAAAACAACCCACAAGACAATCGGCGTAAAATTATTTTTTGTTTCTTTCGTGTGGTAGCATTTAACATATCCTAATTGGTGATTCAGACATATTGATGAACGTACCCGAGATACAACATTGTCTTTGGCCCCAGTAATCGAGCCTTCGGATTAAGAACCATTAAAGTAGGCATGGAACTCTTTATTCAACTTGAAGACATAAAAACAGCCGCACACGTGCTCTGCGAGTACGAATATTGTAACCCAACGAACCAAATATTTTTACCAAACTTGGACCCTTTTGTTTTGATTTTTTTTAGGTACCTTCGGGAATCGAGACCGAAACGAATTCGAATACCCAACCCAACCCCATTCACGACCATTACATTGCAACAGGATTGACCTTTTCGCAACATCATCATCATCATTGTCAACCAGAGTCGATCCACTGCTGGATGAAGGTCTCGCCAAGTTGACTCCAAATAGTTATGTTTTTTGCTCGTTAGCGCCATGTGATCCTGCCATGCTTCTTGATTTCATCTATCCAGCGTACCTTCGGTCTTCTTCTGGGTCTCATTATGCCTCTTGGGTATCTTCTGGGTCTCATTATGCCTCTTGGGTATCATTGGATTATTTCGGATGTCCATCGGGAGTCTGACATTCTGGCTACGTGTCCTGCCCATTGCCACTTCATTTTCTTGCACACCTTTATAACGTCTTCTACCTTTGTTTTGTTGCGAATCCAAGTGTTTCGTTTACTTCAGTATATTCCAACATGCACCTCTCCATGCCCCTTTGTGCGGTCTGGAGCTTTTGTGTGTTTTTTGCTGTGAACGTCCATGTCTCGCAACCATACGTAAGTACTGGGAGAATACACTGGTTGTAGATCTTTCGCTTTGAAGATATTTGGATATTACATACTTTTGAAGATGTTGTTCAAACGTCCAAATGAGCTCCATGCTAGTTTTCAGCAACATATTCAGACTGAAATAAACGAGCGTGGTTATGAAACTCAATTTTCATAAACAAATATTCTTCTTTCGAATGAAATAATACCCGAGGTGTGCGGGTCAATAATGGCCGAGATTTTTGGTCTGGAGAAGGAAAACCTGGATCACGTATTTTGTAACTGTTCAAATCAGTCCTCCTCGATCAGTATGTACAACCTCCTTGTTAAAATGACTCACTGTTACCCCCTCAATATTGCAAATATTTAGTCTTTTAACAATCCAAATGTTTTAGCCGTTTTTCCTAAATTTATTTCCGACATTAACATCGAAATTTAACAAAAAAATTAAATCCTGTATTCATAACATTAATCATACAAAATGTACAATGCATTCTCAGGGTGAATTGCCTAAACCAAAAAATCAGCTACAAGAACGAAAGAGATAAAAACTACTATCGACGCGTTCAATAACTTATTCACTGCATGACGACCCCTGTGGCCTGGTGGTAGTACGCGTGTTTATCACCTGGGGGGTTTTGGGTTCAACAAAACTAAAAAAGTGCCTATCTGTTTTTCCCTTACAAACCTAATAAAATATATCGGATTATTTTAAAGAAAGTTCCACGCGGTAATAAGCCCGTTCTATTGTACTATACACAATGAGATGCAATCAAAAAATATATGTAAAGAATCGAAATTGATTTTTATTGTTCAGATAAGATAGCTTTATATTTATTGAACAATCTTTTGCTTCGTAAGGAACTCAGAAATGTCACAAAACGTCCCGACTTATCGCAGCCCGGTTTTCTAAGTCCCTCCACATTAGGCCTAGACTACGAAGCC
Source organism: Odontocerum albicorne (assembly GCA_949825065.1). NCBI lineage: Eukaryota > Metazoa > Arthropoda > Insecta > Trichoptera > Odontoceridae > Odontocerum > Odontocerum albicorne. Next base: position 30,999,356 of record OX463843.1, on the reverse strand, counting down.
AAACTTTTTATATCACTAGTGGATGGTGTTAAATGGACCTCCGATTGATTCGTCGTCTCCCCGGTGAGCGAAAAAATAGCACAGCTCTTGACCAGCTTCGTATATACTCGTAAATGTCAGAAATTGAGTGTGAGGAAGAGGACCGAGGAAAAAAATGGAAGGTGTTAGTGGGAGAAATTTTAGCTGAGGGAAAAATGATAGATATGAGAAAACGAAGAGAACGTATGGATATACAAGGCTAAAAAGGTGTAAAATCCTCATTAATGTACAATTAGTAAACCAATTACGGTTATATTTAAAACTATCCGATTGTAATTGCAACTGTAAAAATTATTAATGGTCGAAATTAACCGTAAATAAATAAACTACCATACTGCTGTGAGTGAAGTACGTTTCGTTTCGAACTACCAGGACATTCATTCAAGCATTATTCAGTTAAAATTTACTAATCATTTTATATTCGCAAATGTATCATTAAGAGTATAAGTTAACATGAACGAGGAGTGTTTTTTCCCATTGAAACGCTTTAATTAAAAAAATATTTTCAAGGGTTCCCCCTCTAGCCTATTTTTGTTTACAAATTGTCATAAAAAATGTCATCAGTAACATTTCCGACCTTAACCTGGGATACAAGATGGGCGACAATATGCTAAACATCATATGCTATGCTGACGATGCCACCATCATAGCCGAATCAGAGGAAGACCTGCTACAAATGCTACATCGATTCCATACTGCTTCCAAAAAATACAACATGTCTATCTCCATCAGCAAGGCTAAATGCATGACTGTAGCCAGAGAGCAAGTTGGATGCAGTATGGCGATCGACGACACACCAATTGAACAAGTAACAAAATTTAAATACTTGGGTGCTAGCATAATGTGCAATAATGACATCTTTGGCGAAGTGCTTGAACAATCACAAAAGGCCGCAGCTATTTCCGGATGTTTAAAGAACACTATCTGGAAAAACAAGTATATGAACATCCAAAGCAAGGTGAGGATATACAAGACCTGTGTACGCCCCATAATGACATACAGCATAGAGTCCAGAGCCGACACTGTCAGAACCAAAAATCTCCTTCGAACCAGCGAAATGAAGGTACTCAGGAATATCGCTGGTAAAACCCTTCGTGATAGAGTACGAAACACAGAAATCCGAAGGACGTGCGAAGTTGAAGATATTGTCAGATGGGGACGACAAAGAAGAAGGTTCTGGAACGAACACGTATCCAGAATGGCGGAACCAAGAGCCGTAAGAATGGCCAGGGACAGTATCCCCCAAGCGAGCAGACCTCCAGGACGACCTCCCAAAAGATGGAAAGACAGCTGGCAGTCGACGTCACAAGAGGCAAACAATGATGCAGGACCATAACAGGCCAGAAGGCCTAAAATAAGAAGAAGCATTTCCGGATTATGGGTATACAAAATGTAAACGATGATTGAGAGGAAAAGACGATGATTGGAATAGTTACTAATAATAATCAAATCATTTATTTTTCTTTTTTAACAAAGGACAGTAAAACAATCTAAGTAAAATAAATGAAAAAAAAGTTTAAATTACTCAAAAATACATATGAAACGAAATTGCGTTATCAATAAAAACAACGCGAAAATGAGAGACATAAAAATGTGATCGCATAATAAATAAGATGAAAATACGCCATAACTTCTGTAAAATCTGTAATAGCTTTGATTTTCCCTTATTTTTAAGAAATGACACTGGTAGACAGGAGGGCGAGCAAAAGGATTTACCTTAAATGAGTTCTTATAAACAGAAATAAATCTCTCCCGGTGGTTAGCTCGACAGTCAATTAACGATACTGCACTCTTGCAGATGACACATGTCTCTTAAAGATACTGCATTCTTAAATAGAGGAAAACATTGCGGGAAGATGCACAATTAGATATTTAAATCCTTTCAATTTTAACAAAAATGAGAAAAGATAATATACGAGCATGCGGTTGTGGTTGTGACAGATAAAGAAATGTTTTCACTATATTCTTTTTATTTAGTATGCATTGTTTCATTTACATATTTAACATATAATGATAAATATCGTATATCCTATTATTGAGCACATTTATTTGCCATACAACATTTCTGATTTGTTCCTAAATATTTCAAACAGTTTTGTGGCCGATCGTATTTTATATACTAGTATTTCGATAGGTTTAATCATTTTAAACCTGATAAGAGGTCAGCCAGCTCACTTCAGATAATAAATTAACACAAATAAATAGAATTACAAATTATAGCGTTAACTATTCAAAATATGAAATTCATCTCTTTACAGCTATGTTAACACTTGCCTTACTGTGCTAAACAATTCCGCCAGCCACTGTGCTGGACGCTTAGCATCCAGTGAAAAATGTATGTTTTAAATTAAAGTTATGCAAAATCTGCTAGGTTATTTTTTGTAATTAGCTATAAAATTATTTTACTATGTAAGTCCTGGTCACTCATTATCCATCATAGGGTGGCAAGTGTTAACACGGAGGACCCCAGTTGAGACGATTCTATCTCACGGCTGCTAAAGACGATCCAAAAAACGTGGAATTTTCCGGTTAATATATTTTAGAGTGCGCACTATTTTCTTATTTAATCCACGATCGATGCCTACTTAAAAATAATATCCCACAAATATGTTATCAATCAATGAAATTTAAATAATATAAATTGTATGAAGTATATTTATTCAACACTTTTATTGCAAATACAATCTGGCTGGTTTTTGCCAGGCGGCAATCTCTTCCAACCAACCGGACAAAAGTAAATTAAGCAATGACTATCCATCCCCACGAAATTCATAAACACATACGTGAGCACATGCCCCACAAAGACGGGCAATCACTCGAAAATTATTTTTCATATAAAGTGAGATATCATCAATCAAAAGAAAAGGAAAGGATGGTGGAGAGGAGAGGAAAAGAAAAATCAGGAATGAAACACGTTATTTTACTGACTAGAAATTAAGAGTTTTTTTCCGTTGCTTCTTAAAGCATGCCAAGGACGGAGCGAGTATTATATTGGTTTGTAACTGATTCCAGAGTCTCACTGCATGGTCAGTAAAGGACGACGTAAAAAAAGAGGAGCGGTGAACTGGAAAGGCCAATAAACAATCTCTGTTTGAGAGTAGCGCTAATCCATGATTGGAAAGACGCTGATTTTCGGCGAGTTAAGAGGGGGCGGCGGAACAGTTAAGGATATTATACAATAGACAGTATGTGAACTTGGTGTCTATTTCTAACATTCAACCAGTTCAATGCCTTCTGGTTTGAAGTTATATGATCGTACTTTCGCAGGTTGAAAATAAATCTTAGACAAACATTTTGAAGACGCTGTAATTTGTCCAGCTGTTCCTCTGTAACATCCAAATAACACACGTCCGCATAATCCAGAACCGGAAAGAGCAGATTGTACGAGTAAAATTTTGGTTTTAGTAAGCCGGAATCTTTGTAATACTTTAAGAAAATGAAGGCTGAAGAAGATCCGTCGGCTTACCTCATTTATTTGATCTCGCCATGAGAGAGTGTTATCTATTAGCACTCTTAAGGTTTTTAACAGTTTTTGTAATGGTATGATAGAGCCATCAAGTAATATTGGAGGGAGTAAGTTTGTGTTGAATTTACCGAGAAGCATACCAAGAAGTATAGCATCGGGTCAAAAGATATTAAGAAACCCGTTAGATATATTCAAGTTTATACAGTTAGAAAGTCGATACGATTGCATGGTTGCAAGACGTGGAGCAGTATGACCAACAGGAAATAGTGTTTTCCAGTTGTCCCTCCTCCTCCCACATTGGCTAGAAACGAATTAGGTTTTCTTACAATGCGATCGTTGTCCCCGGGGAACCCCTCTGCTAACGCCACACCGGAGTGTGAAAAGGATAGCGGTGGCACCGACAAAATATATGATACCACGGACAGAGATAAAATTTAAATAAAGTTAGAAAATACAAATATTTATACTACAGAAGGATTTGGTCATCATTTTTTTAGCAAAAATTGAAGAAAGCTGTAAAATATCCCTGGTCACCAAGCCAGGAAAGAGCTATATTTTTTAGCAAAAATTGAAGCTGTAAACTATCCCTGGTCACCAGCCAGGAAAGAGCTATATTTTTTACCAAAAATTGAAGAAAGCTGTAAAATATCCCTGGTCACCAGCCAGGAAAGAGCTATATTTTTTAGCAAAAATTGAAGAAAGCTGTAAAATATCCCTGGTCACCAGCCAGGAAAGAGCTATATTTTTTAGCAAAAATTGAAGAAAGCTGTAAAATATCCTTGGTCACCAAGCCAGGAAAGAGCTATATTTTTTACCAAAAATTGAAGAAAGCTGTAAAATATCCCTGGTCACCAGCCAGGAAAGAGCTATATTTTTTAGCAAAAATTGAAGAAAGCTGTAAAATATCCTTGGTCACCAAGCCAGGAAAGAGCTATATTTTTTACCAAAAATTGAAGAAAGCTGTAAAATATCCCTGGTCACCAGCCAGGAAAGAGCTATATTTTTTACCAAAAATTGAAGAAAGCTGTAAAATATCCCTGGTCACCAGCCAGGAAAGAGCTATATTTTTTACCAAAAATTGAAGAAAGCTGTAAAATATCCCTGGTCACCAGCCAGGAAAGAGCTATATTTTTTAGCAAAAATTGAAGAAAGCTGTAAAATATCCCTGGTCACCAAGCCAGGAAAGAGCTATATTTTTTACCAAAAATTGAAGAAAGCTGTAAAATATCCCTGGTCACCAGCCAGGAAAGAGCTATATTTTTTAGCAAAAATTGAAGAAAGCTGTAAAATATCCTTGGTCACCAAGCCAGGAAAGAGCTATATTTTTTACCAAAAATTGAAGAAAGCTGTAAAATATCCCTGGTCACCAGCCAGGAAAGAGCTATATTTTTTAGCAAAAATTGAAGAAAGCTGTAAAATATCCTTGGTCACCAAGCCAGGAAAGAGCTATATTTTTTACCAAAAATTGAAGAAAGCTGTAAAATATCCCTGGTCACCAGCCAGGAAAGAGCTATATTTTTTACCAAAAATTGAAGAAAGCTGTAAAATATCCCTGGTCACCAGCCAGGAAAGAGCTATATTTTTTACCAAAAATTGAAGAAAGCTGTAAAATATCCCTGGTCACCAGCCAGGAAAGAGCTATATTTTTTAGCAAAAATTGAAGAAAGCTGTAAAATATCCCTGGTCACAAAGCCAGGTAAGAGCTATATTTTTTAAATTAAATACCACCGAGGACCCAGATACACGTAAGAAGAATGCCACAAATCGCAGTTTGCACTAATTGGACAATCATTAAAGTATGCACAAAGTCAGTACCTGAGTGTTGAAATGGAAGAAATGCTATAATTTTAAAGAGTTCGAGATGATGAAACGAATAACTTAAGGAAAAGTGATGCTTCCTTTTAAGAATTGCGTTTTTTTTTAATATCAATTTGAAGGTTATAGACACTTGAAATATGAATTTTATATGCATCATACCGTTAACTGTTGTATTTTGAGCTTCTGTAAAATAAAACCTTATTACCACAAACCGATAACGAGAGAGAAGCATTTTGTTCTAAAAATTACATTATCTATAAGCAAAATACAAGTATATAGTCATTAATATTTTTGGTTTAGCCCTAAAAATCAATGCTTACGAAATGTAACGTAAGCATCGATCAAACGACATACACGTGTTTAAATCTAGATCGTCAATAAAGCAATTTAAGACTGGAGAACACTGGTCTACAAATTTTAACTTGCTCGTTTTTTTTTAAAACTAAAGAATAGTAAATTTATCATACAATATTACATAGATTTTGGGACGTTGAATACGAAAACGAGTCATACATAATTGGCGATTGGCTCCAGTTTAAAATATAAATTGGTCATTTCTGTTTTAAAATGCAGGTCCATCCTTGTTCCATTATTTTTATAAAAGCTTTTATCAGATCCAGCTATACGTGTATGTGGGTATGTGGTGGTGGTGACAGTAAAACGTTATTAAGATTCAGTAAAGGTTTACTTACATATTGTATATCCAATTCACATAAAAAATAAAGAATATTAGGTGCACCAGCCTTGCAGGCCAACTAGTATCGCGATGACTTTCAAATCAACCATTTATGTTTCCTTTAGTTTCAGCTGCTTAGAATACGTTTTCTATTTTTGTAATGATAAAATTAACCGATCCTATTAAATAATATGAAAACAAGAACCAATCAACAAAAATATTTTCGAATTCAGTACCTCAAAGTATTTAAAGAATTGCCATTTTTAATTCTGTAAAAAAATCATTGTTTAACAGTCTAATATTCGTATTTTAAAATCAACTGTACTCAACCAACTTTAAGAACTGAAACAAGTCACAGTATAAATAGGCCAAAACCCATACGATGGTTGTCGTCGAAGAAAGAATACGAAAATTGAATTTTGAAAACAAGGCGAGAGAGGAATATTTGGATTCTCTCCGAAAGTAATTCGAAATTTGAATCTCGGTGGGTCCGTGATACTGAACGAATTTTAAATGCCTAGCTAACAATTTTTGAACCAGTGTAAAAGGGGACGATCTATAAATGATATATGTAAACAAATTTTACATTTATGAATACATATTTTAATAAATGTAGAATTTGTTTTACTTCCGTGAATATTTCACGGGGTGCAACTATTACTATATTAAGTATTATTCAGCAATTATATAAATCCCTCCGATCTAAACTTCGCACGACACTTATTAATACGATTTATCCCTGCATATTAACACGAATTAATAATTCAGCCCCTATCATATCCAAAACTTTAATATCACATAACTGATAGTTTTAATTATGACTGACTACTGTTGACGTGTGATAAAGGTCAATATACGCGCAATCGGCCGTAACAATATTATTTATAGTTAAGGGATTAAATGCATGAAATTAATCAAACATTATTTGTTTATGGCACTTCTCAATTTTTCACCCTATCCATACTACATATTATGGCGTTTCCCCGTCGGGGTAGGGAGAAAGTAGAGAGCGCGAGGCTTTCATATCGCAACACACATTTTCGCCTCTTGTACATCCATATACACGTTCTCTTATAACTCCTACGATTCCTTCGACTTTATATTTTCTTCTTTCAAAATATAATTAATATATTCCAACCATAATTTCACTGTCCTTCATCTACCACACCTTCCACCTACATTTGCAGATTACAAGAAGACTTAAAAAGAAGTCATTGAAACATTAAGTTCATTTAATACTCAAATTGTACTGCTTATTTTAAAGTAAATGTTAGCGTAGTTTAATCCAAACAAAACTAATAGAAACCGCATAACTAATACACATTATTCTAAAGCAAATGTTACCGTAATAGAAACCACACAAGACATTTTTCCACGTGTAGAGATGGGGAAAGAAATATTAACTAATTAACTCTTGTATACACAAACAACGTGTATTGTCAACAAACAAGTTAATCAATGTATCGTAAGTTTTGCCAGAAAATTGTACCTTGTGTTTCATATATTCATTAAGCTAATTGGTATTGGTTGTGGACAAAGACATTTAAATTTACTTAATAGTTGTTTTATAATTAATAGCCGCTTACCAGAGACAGCGGACTTTCAACACTCGCCTTGGGTTCTTCATAACATGTTCTATTGGACTTGCCATACGTCATTATCAAGTCATGATATCGTAATTTATTTTATCAAACACTGTTTATTCCACTTTTTTGTAACGGTATAACCCTACCGGTTTCAAGGCTTTAACCTCATCTTCAGGGGAGCACAAACAAGACTCCCCTGAAGATTAGGTGAAAGCCTTGAAACCGGTAGGGTTATACCGTTACAAAAAAGTGGAATAAACAGTGTTTGATAAAATAAATTACAATGTATTTAAACCTCCACAACGTTAATGCCTTAACTATAAACAATATACAAGTCATGATAATATACATATCTGCCTAAAAATCAAAGGCAAATATATCGGCAATTTTCTTGATGATAATGACTGAATGGATTTAAAGTGTAAGTTGTCTATGTTAAGAACTCGATACTCCCTGAAATGTTCGGCTGTGAGATACCGGGCAAGAAGTTTATTCACTATTTTTAAGATTCATTTTTGGGAAATCTGAAGTATGTATGTGCTTTTGTATTCAAGTGCAACAAGGATGTTTTTAAATAACATTTGACACACAGATCACTTATTGCATCGTCATACACTGTACATATCGTATTTTTATTTGACTTTTGCTACATTTTTCCTTTGTTGTATAAAAAAACAACTTATTCAGTTCCATGACGCCAAAAGCCTATCGAGCAATTAAGATAAACAATGAAGCAATTAAGAAACAATAGCCGAAGAAATACGCTAAACGATTATCGTTCGTAATAATATATGACATTAAACATGTTTGGAATGAAGTTAGTAACGAAAATTAAAAAATACGGAAAACATATTAAAATTAAACATAAGACTATTTACATTAATTTATGTTCAAAATATCATAATTGTATATTTTTGTATACGAGTATTTTGATTTATCTTTATGTGTAATTAAAATAACTGAGTAATATCTTGCCCATCAAGTGGCACAATTCTACTTAACTCATCTGGTCGGTTCAAAGACATTTATTTTATTTCTCAATAAGACATTGGCTCTTAGTAACTACCTTGAATATTACGTTCAGCGTCGGCGCCAGTGGTTTAATGGTCAGTTTGCTTGATATTGTTTGAATATCCTTGTTCAGTTCCAAGCGTAATCCGAGATGGTTTTACGTACAGACTTGGGCCTGCGTTTAATTAATATGTTTGCGCAATATATGATTTTATACATTCTACGACCAATGTGAAGTACCAAAAATAGTTATGGTTATCTAACCGGCGAAGGCTACAACATATTGATTCAGTGTGATCATTTTAGAACGTCCGTCATCGTAAACTTAGATCCGATATGACAAGACTGTGAGATAACTTAAATAAAAAAACACACATTCAATAAACCAACACACGCACAAGCGTCATCCATCTATAGGATGAATAAACAGTGTTCTTTGGACTCAAAGAACAGCTTATAATAAATATATATTATTGTAATTTGTTTTTTATCAAACACTGTTTATTCCACTTTTTGTAACGGTTTCAAGGCTTTCAAATCATATCTTCAGGGAAGCACAAACAAGACTGTTTGTGCTCTCCTGAAGATGAGGTGAAAGCCTTGAAACCGGTAGGGTTATACCGTTACAAAGACTGGAATAAACAGTGTTTGAAAAAACATATTACAATGTATTTAAACCTCCACAACTTTAATGCCTTAACTATAAACAATCTATAACTATACAGTTCTATTAAAGCGAACGTAACAAAAACTTTGCAAACCAAATTATGAAAATTTGATTCGTACTCAAAAGTTTAAACTGGTGTATTCTACGTTCATATCTCAAATTATTTGACTTTTGTAACACTAACTTATAGTGTCAAATTCGGTACTGATTATGCTACTTTAATACGCCGATAATTTTATAAAAGTCTTTATTATCCGAAGATATTTAATTATTTATAAAACACTTGTTAATATTATCTCAAATAAAATGTAACTTTTGTAAGCAAAAATATGTATCACAGCCGTTATTTCCCTTTTTAAAGTATATTGATCTAATTACTAAAACTAATAACAAATACATACTTGCATATTACGCACGATTGCACTGTGTTGATGTTTGAACACGTGAGCATGTGATTGGCTCTCTCCTAGTTCAAACAAGATAACTTTATATTGACGCAAATTGCAGTGTCGTGTACTGCCAGCGCAAAAAAATATTCACATGTTTCTATTAGCTGCCTAATCTTTCCATCAGCCGAGTTCTGGAAACGGTGACATAAGAGGCGAAGCTTATTCACAATACACATCATTCCGCCACGGCCGAATCTTTAATATATTCCTGATCTGTTGGAAGAGTTTGCCATGTGGAAATTAAACCGCTAGGTTGTACTGTACCCAACTCAAGTTTAATATAATAATAAAAAATCTTTTTTTGCGAATTTTTAAAGCTATTTACGGTTTCCACAAAGAGCTCACGGTTTTTCAACACATTAAGCTGATTATTGTATAGAATTGCCAAATGTTTCATGTGTAAAAATGTGTTTATTAACTAAATTGAAAAGAATTTTAAATCTCAATTGGTAATATAGTTATTAAACGGCATATTTTGACGAAAAATAATAACGTGAAAGGCATTTCGCTGAAAATGTCAATAAAAGTGGAGGCTACCATAAGTCGATTGCTACCTGTTACGGCAATTGCGTAAGACTACCATATTTAGCTTTACGGCCGAATTGCACACGTAGCCTGATAATTAGTTGAAACGTTTAATGTTTCATTTATTTTATGGCATCATTTTTGTAGTGCTACACGATAAGCCCGGGCAATAAATATTCGGTTGAGGAAGGCAATATAGTGCGGTAAACATTGTACAAAAACATGTTATAATCTGACAACATATTTTTCTCTGTAGAAAGATAATCGACTCGTTATGCAAAGTCTGCCCAAGAGCGGTATTGTTTATGCATTATATTGAAAATAATGAATGAATAAAGACTAACAAACCAAATATACAGTACAAATGTGTGTAGATGGCGCGGTAGAGGAAGACCAAGGAATATATTGTATGATTGGATCAAAGGAATGATATTTTGAAAAAAGAAATGTAACAAGTCAGAGAAATCTTAGGACGTGTATGAAAAGGTGTATGGATATAAAAGAGGCAAAAGATGTGTCACTAAAGTAAAATCCGGCGCTCTGTCCTCTCTGCCTAACCTGAGAGATGGGTGTATATGCAAGTTGTTAACGTGTTTGATTGATATAATTCCATAAGTTTTTTCAATGTTTTCATATGCTATCATCAGCTTCCCTTATTAACTCTAAAAATCCATGTTTCGCTCAACTCCCGAAATCGAGCAACTCAAAACGCTCGCACTCTTATCGCTGTAACAATATGGGCATTGACCATATTTGTCAGGCATTGTTTAAACATCCTTGAGTACCATGTCACTTTTATCCTTTTCATCGAGCTATGACCATCAATCTATTTGCAATTATAAGACAAATTTTCATCGAGCTATGACCATCAATCTATTTGCAATTATAAGACAAATTTGTTGTCCTAATAACCTAAATTGACACATCATTAACAAATTTGTTGTCCTAATAACCTAAATTGACACATCATTAACAAATTTGTTGTCCTAATAACCTAAATTGACACATCATTAACAAATTTGCTGTCCTAATAACCTAAATTGACACATCATTAACAAAACTGCGAGATGTGTTTATCGATGCCCAGGAGGAGGCTTTTAATAAATCTCAGAATCTATAAAGAAAATTAATTTTAAAACGTAATGAAGGATGTTAAAATTTTAATTCATATGAATGAGGAAATGAGAACAATGTGTTTTGCATTTTAAATATGTATGTATGTGTGCATACATATGCGAATTCAGTGTCATCACATTAAAAAATTATTTTATATTTTCAATTATTAATTTTTAATCGTTTTATTTTTTTCCACGGGCAACTTAATTCATCGAAGGTTAAAAATCAGAGAAATCGAAGGAGCTGCAAAAGAAGACGTATGAATGTGGAAGAAACAAAAATGCATCTAAATCGTAAGCAAGTTTTTATGTTCTTTCTGCCTACTCCGACAGGGAAACGACGAAATTGTATGTACATATGTATTTGATTTATCACAAATTTCAATGAAGTGTGCATTAAAATAGAGAAATATAAATACGAAGTGAAAAAAAAAACAATATAAAACATTTAGTCTTTAAACATTTTAATAAAAAAAAATTATTTAGAAACGGCAGTTCAAATAAAAAGTTGATATTTAAATGCTTACTGTATAGTATATCTCGAAGCAAAAAGGAAGCCGCCATTAAAAGAGGTGGTTCTTATTCAGAGAGAGATTATTAATAAAGAATCGTCGATTTAATAACCGAAGCATCGAATAATGATCGAAGCTCCTTAGCCGTAATTAAAAGAGTTCAGGGTGATTCTTATTCAGAGAGAGAGATTATTGATAAAGAACCGTCGATTTAATAACTGAAGCATCCGTCAAAAAAGTATAAAACGATTTCAATCAATTAATGCAACCTGCATTTGACTTCTCTTGGGAAACGATTTGATTGAAAAGATTAATTAAATGTTCAATTTTCCGAACAACGTCAAATATAAAATCACAAACGAGGGAATATTTTTTGTAAGAAAATTTTCCAACTATTCGACAACTTGCCATAACGGTTTGAAAATGCATTTAAGTGAATAAAGTTTTACTTGTACACTTAAATGCATTTCCATTAAAATTATAGTACGAGGCATATCCAGAAACTAAGTGTACTGAATTTTTGTAGGTTACAATTTTTTTTATTTAAACAAAAAAATTACGTGGTTACCGTAGTACATATGTAAGATATTTTTCGACATAGTCGCCATTCCTCTCAATGCAGGTGGTGAAGCGGGGTATCAACTTTTTGATGCCTTCCTCGAAGTAATTTCCCGCCAACCCCTCCGTCCACCTCCTTTACCTCCTCGTCGGTTGAAAACCTTTTTCCACCCATGTGCAGCTTCAGGGAGGTAAAGAGATAGTAATCTGAAGGTGCTAGGTCAGGGTAATGCGCGGGATGGTTCAGGACATCCCATTTAAACGAGGCGAGCAGTTCCTTCGTGGCGTTGGCCGTGTGTGGTCTTGCATTGTCGTGCAGCAGGCAGACTCCCTTTGTCAGCATGCCTCTCCTCTTGTTCTGAATCGCCCTCCGCAATTTTTTTAGGGTCTCACAGTATCTTGCAGAGTTGATGGTCTCCCCTTGAGGCACATATTCAATTAAAATTATGCCTTGACAGTCCCAAAACACGGATGCCATGATTTTCTTGGCTGAAATTGTGGTTTTGAACTTTTTGGCGGAGGGCGAAGAGGTGTGACGCCACTGTTGAGACTACCTTTTGGTTTCAGGCGTGTAGTGTGCAACCCAAGTTTCATCTCCAGTAACGATGGAGCGGAGAAATTCATCTCCATGGAGTTTGCAGCGCCTCAAAAACTCTTGCCCGGCCTCCACTCGATTCAACTTGTGTTGGTCCGTCAGCTGTTTTGGGACCCACCTCGCGGACAGTTTCCGATATCCGAGAGTTTCTGTGATGGTTTCGTGTAGTAGAGATCTGGAGATTTGCGGAAACATCGCAGAAAGTTCATCCACAGTCAATCTGCGATCGTCACGGAGCGCATTTTAGATTTTTTCCACAATTTCGTCAGTCACAATTGAAGGTCTTCCGCTCCTCTGATCATCATGCACAGACAGACGTACGACCGTTTTTAAACTCGCGACACCACTTGTACACACTCGTACGATTCATAGCTTTATCACCATATGCAATTTTCACCTCATTGTAAACCTCAACCGGAGGTTTTCCCTTCCAAACGAGATAACGGATGACGCCGCGTATGTCGCACTTGGCGGGAGATTGGTTTGACATTTTTCACGAAACGTGTTGTCGCGTCGACACTTCTCAACGTACTGACCTCGAACCGGTCTCGTTGCGGAGGGGAATGGTCAGGCTACACGGAAGTGTAGCCAACATGTCGAAAATAAAATCCATCCGGTCGTGAGAGCCTCAGTACATTTACTTTCTGGATACGCCTCGTATTATTAAAATCTGTGTTTGAATTTTATTTAAAACGATCGAAAGAGCGGATTTAAACGTGACAGGCGCCAATACAAAAAAAAAACGAATCTTTTTCTTATCAAATGTGTTTTATACAGAAAAAAGGTGTAATTTAAAAGTGTATCGGCTACCAACGAACGCTCTCTGATATGAAAATCTTAACAAATATTACATATGTTACTTGTATCTGTGTTAAAAAATGTTTTCATAAACATACCTGATACAATACTCTAGGATCTTTATGTGGAACGAGTGAGAATCGTGTTTTCTGCACGTTTTAGGTTATATTTTAGCTAATTTGGCAGAGATTTCGGAACAATTGTGAAAAAAATAATTGTATTAGATATTTCAACCTAAGACCTATAAAATGTTAATATTATACTACCAAAGATAATTCAGACCTTTTAAAAGTAGTGAGGATATATGTGTAAAGAAAAAATCGGAAATAGACAAGGTAGCTAGTAATTAAATTGACACAAAAATAGAGATTTTCTTCAATAACTCGGATTCATATTCACGCAAATATACATTTCGTGATGTGGGAAATCATAATTAAAGAAAATACCGGAAGATATCAATTCAGTATAGTTTCAAATTTTGCAGAACGTAAATCGAGTATGTAAGGAAAAGAGAAAATTTTCCAGAAGAAAACAAATTGACTGCGTTTTTTTACATATCAATTTTTATAGATATGGTATATAAAATAATGTTTGGCATTAACATAAATGTTAACATTATATTCAAGTAATAAGCGACTTCAGAAGTATTCAATTTATTTTATTTATTTATTATTACACATGACAAGAAAATACACAATTTGCGAAAAAACCACAGGTAATTTGATTTGGACATACAATTTTAATGGATCTGGGTTTGTTGCCTTTCATTTGTCATATCCCCAGTAAACTAGGATTTTGCCTGTATCTCACTGAGGATATATATATAGTATCTCAATAGAGGTGGCTCAAAGATAGAATGCTAGTATTTTTATAAGCTGTGTTTTAATTGTTATTGATACATTGTTTTCTTCGTATAAAGAATTTAAGATATCAAAAATACATGTAATTCACTAGTGGAAATACATGTAATTCACTAGTGGAAATACATGTAATTCACTAGTGCAAATACATGTAATTCACTAGTGCAAATAAGTGTTAAGTACGAGAATACATACAAAAATCCAATATTTTTATTGCTATAAAAACATACAAAGCATTAAAATATTATACTCTATGGAGCAACTAGCCCGCAGTAATAGATTAGATAACTCAAATAAATCTCGTTTCTTTTAAAATATTTACATTTTACATGAATCATAAGCAAAAAGATATTTTGATATATTTTCCGTGCCTCGATGTTAAGAAACCCCCCTAGACATGGAAAAGACTTTGTTTATAAAATATCCGTTTAAAATAATCATATGACGATATAAATTAAATATTTAGTTATGTGGTAAAAATATACAAGGTTAAAAGTTTTAAACATATATAACAGTATGGTTTCTATAGGTGCCGCGTAAAAGGGAAACTATCGCACGAAAACATCATCTGTCGCAAGTTGCAATCTTGAAATACTTAAAAGTTGTAGCAGGAATATCAGTAGGTAACAAGGTTAATGAGTCGACATTTTCCGACTTCGAAAAATCTCGAAGACAACTCCAGGATAGTTTCAATTCACTTAATGGCGCTGACTTTTAACTTACTCGTATACTTTCATATTTCAGACCCCTTTGAAAAAAGTTACAAGCTGCATTTATGAATAAAGAAATATTTATTAATGTGGTATCAAATACAATACGGTTTTAAACATTTTGTGTGAGAAAATAATTGATGTTAGAATTATGGAAAGTCGCAAGCATCTTTTAAGTCAAGTAAAATTTATATTAAAGATTTTCACCGAATACATCGATCTAGAAACGGCCTAAGGCTTGGTACCACGTGAACTATTATGGAAAATTCTACAAAAGTATGTGGTTGAAGGAAGTTTACTTTCTGCTGTCAAGTCATTAAATACTGAAGTAAGCGTTGTGTTCGTGTAAATGCTTCGGTGTCAAAAGAGTTCAATGTGAATTTGTGGTTAAGACAGGAATATCCCCTCTCACAAATAATATTCACCATATTCATGGACAGGATAAACTGTAAAAATCAAATCACTGGCAATACGGTGAGTATCGGTGACATGGAGATTGACTCATTCGTATTTGGGGGCGATGTAGAGAAGCAGGTATCGAGCCAACAAATGGAGCAGGACAGCCTGAGCCATTTTGAACAAGGCCATCTGGGATGAGGACCAGTACGACAAAGACAGAAGTGATCACCGTACGACACAATCCCAATGCAACATATTTTTAATACGGACGCAAAATTCAATACTTGTAAGTTCAGACAAGCAAATAATATAATATTGTTACAATAATCAAAAGATCAATTTATTGAACAATCATAATATCCAAAGTTATAAAACGGCAAATAAAAAGCACAAACAGCCGTATTAAAATTATTCGCTGGAAAATAATCTTGATCAGACTTTTTGATAGCATTGTATTATTAGGTCAGCGGCATTTAACCTTTAATGCCTGCGTACTTTACTTACTTGCTGCGATAATTGGACAATATTTAACAAAAATAACTTTTGTTTCCGAGAGCGGCTGGCCGTTCCATTTATGTCTCAAAATCGATATTAAATATTTCGATGTCTCGTATTACACCATGGGAAATGCATCAATTTAACTCCACATATTGTAGAAAAAGCCTGACCAAATTACTAATATCATGGTAGTCACGTTAGATGTCATCTTTAAAGGAACGGCAGACTAACAAATTCTTTCCTTGCGTCAAGGTGCGCTTAAACTCCCCTTGGGTAGTTCCTAGCTACTAGACTTCCCAATTTCTCACTGGGCACGGGAGTTCCAACAGCAAGCTTTTTTCATATAATTTAGTCCCTTCAGTCTGCAATTTATGTGACCATCCAGATTAATCCATGTGGAGAGAAGTCTCTTAAAAGGGTATTCTCATTTGGATTTTTTTTTTCATTAAATTTTTTATAATCCTTTCTGAATCATTTCCAGTAAGAAATTTTCAAAAATATTTAAAATTCGAAAAGTTTATAGTCGAGCGCGCCGGTCGAAAAATGATCAGGGATTCGCAGATTTCGGGTCGTCTATTGTTATGGCAGAAGCCTTATTTTCCAAGGATTCTCGTCCAATAGGATTTCTTGGAATGATGAATTGATATTTAGTTTGTCGGGATTTTTTAACAAGTTTATATGACCCTGGAATTGCTGATTAACTGTAAGTTGAAAATATATGCTTTAATTCGTGTAAAAATCGCACTTGAAACTTTAAACGCATTTCCTGAATTTTTTTTTTAAATATTCCCCATGATAACTCAAAAACTGATTAACCGATTTTAATCAATAAGTACTTATTCTCTTTTTTATACCTCTCTCTATAGCCGGTACCAGAATTATTTCAATCGATACATTTTTTCGATTTTTTTTCACTCCTCTAAAGACAAAAAAAAATCGATTTTTAATTTCAATAAGACGCCATTTTTTTTAATTATTATTTTTTATTTATTCTGGTACCGGCTATAGCCACATGCTTTCTGAGTAAAACAGATTTTTATTTTACTTTTAGACGAATACAACAGCCACAATCATGGGGATAATGCCCCCCCCCCCCCTCCATATACGGGGCCTTACTTCCGACTAAATAACAATTTTTTTTTTTTTTATTATAAAATTTTATGAAAATGTTCTTAAAAGATAAATAAATATGTCTAAAAAAACCACAATTAGAAAAAAATATTCGTTCACTGAAAAAAAATCTTAAAAATCGTCGATTTTTCGGCCCATGAAATGAGAATACCCCCTTAAAATAGGAAGTAGATTTATTCGGCTGTATGTCATACTACCTTCGGCCCGATTAGTTACTCTAACATTGTGGTGACCAAAGATATTTTTACGGCTTTTTTCAATTTTCGTGAATGATTTGGTGTCTTCCAAAATGTTAAATGACCTTCTGTGTGACCCGAGAATATTTTTTTTTTATTTTCTTTAATTTAATTTAATTTAAATTTCATCTCTGCCCGTGGTATCTGACCGTAGCGCCAGTAGAAAAGTGGCTTCCTCCGGGAATAGATAGCGCTTTCATCCTGAGTATAACCAAATTCAGTTTTCTTACGAGTATACGATCGCGCTTCAAGGTAACCTAATTCATTCCTAGAGAGAGGGGAGGGGTAGAGAGACAAATTTACATAGAAAGGTTTGCCAACACTGTTCTCAGTGTGTACACCATGTCCGGAAAATGTCATAATAGTAAAAATGTATATACAATGCATATAGTCATTATTTGAAAAAACAGCCGACAATTTGATTTGGAAGGATCAATACACACTTTTAAAAAAAATTTTGACCAGTGATTCCTATCTGTTCTTACTTACGGAGAAGGAACCATGACACATCTGCCAGCAAAATATGGGTATCTAGAGAGCAGTATAACCTCACACACATACTCGATGTGAAATTAAAAAAAAACAATACGAGGATAACAGTCCAGAAAAAAATCCGTGACGTTGCAAATGAGATAAATCAGATGACAAGAAGATAGGCTGGACATATTAATAAAATGTATGAATACGGATAAATAGAAATCTGAAATGACCATATACATCACGGAAACCACCAGGAAGAAAACCACAGAAGAGAATGGAAGAATGCAGTTGCGGATGGTGATGCCAGTGTAGTGCAGTGACGAAAATTGCATGGCTGAAGATGGTGATGCCAATGTAGTGCAGTGACGAAAATTGTATGGCTGAAGATGGTGATGCCAATGCAGTGCAGTGACGAAAATTGCATGGCTGAAGATGGCGAATGTTGATATATATCTCTATCCACTATGTTTAATACACAAACGACGTTTATATTATGAATGGATACTATACATCTTGAATATAAAGTCAGAATACTCAGGTTAACAGCTCGTTATATTCTATAATAATAATATTCGAGGTAATAATACAACTGCACGTGCAAATAATATTTTCACGCATGAAGCTTTTAATCTGGCACATATAAACGATAAAACTGAATTATGGTCGGAGCCATTACCTACTGCTGGATTCTGTACATCAAACGTTATTTATAAATCTCCTATTTATAAACATCTGATCTATTTATATTTCCTGGAGTAAGCGTAACCTATATGATTAATCGGATACACAGAAGAGCTTTGGTAAGAATCCTTAGTCGCCTAAAACTCACATGGATAAGACAGGTGGAGAAGCGACCTGTTAAGAATCGAATCCGGTGTAGGATTTTTTTGTTCGACGTGCAGTCTCATGTTAAAAAAAATATAATAAAAGAGACCAACACACAACCGCTTGCAAAGATGGTTGGAGTATCACCTACTCGTACAACCATTTTGCATATCATCCATCAGCATTAGGGATGTCAAAAATCGGTGCAAGGTGGGTGCCCAGAATGCTCACGCCACTTCAAAAACAACAACGCGTCGAATGTTCACGGCAGTTTTTGGACCTCTGCAGAAACAACAAAGATGAGATTTTGAGCCTAATTGTTACTGGAAATAAAACTTGGGTTCATCATTGCGAGCCGGAGTCGAAGCAGGCGCCCACGCAGTGACATAAAAAGAGCACATAGCCCCCTAAGAAAATCAAAGAGTCGCAATCGGCTGGAAATATTATGACTAAATTTTTTTAAGATGTGGAAGGCATACTGTTGAGAGATTAGAAAGATAAGGGCATCGCAATAACTGGAGATTACTACTCTGGTTTGATGATGCAGTCAAAAGAAGCTATGAAGGAGAAAAAATGGACAAAAGGGGTGCTGATTTCGCATGACAATGCACCCGTGCACAAAAGCAATTCTGCATTGGCTGCTCTTCACAACTGTGACTTCCAAACATTAAATCACCCTCCCCACAGCCCAGACCTGGCTCCGTCTAACTATTATTTGTTTCCAAATATGATAAAATAACTTCGAGGGAAGAAATTTACGGACGAAGAAGTTAAAAGTACAATCTCGGCTTATTTTGAGGGCAAAATCAATATTTTCATTTCGTGGGTATAAAATAAGCTAATTGAAAAATCTGAAAAATGTATTCGAGTGAATATATGTGGTAGCTTCCATCCCGATGTATGTGGTAGCTTCCATTACCTTGTGAAGTTAACGTATCAAAATATTTTTGACATTTCTGCGAGCACCTGCCCAGTATTTGCCGTATAAAAGTGTATTATTAAGATTTAAAAATTAATGCCCCCATTTACATGGCTGAAATGTGTCAACGAAATGTCAGCGAGGCGTTCATTTGTACAAAATTTCTCTACGACCTTTTCCCCGAAAAAGGGTTTTGAATCTTTCCGCAAACCAAGAATTAACACTTAAATAATGTTATTCGAATCATTTTTTCGACAGAAGCGCTACGCAATTGAATGATGAAAATTGTTACTAAACACAGTTTTATTCCACGTGGAGTGTATTTTGTTATATAGCCGGGTTCAAGATTACTCTTCTTATCAAGAATTATTCATATATGTTACTGAGAAATCTAGAAACACTTAGAATATCAAAATTACCCCCAAGGAGAATAAAGCAGTGTTTGTTTAAGAACCGATTTTAATGTTAATTATGACAAACCATTAAATATATATTAACAGACTACCGGTAAAACGAATTACTGTCCTAATCTATTTATCGCAGTGCAACGTGAATCGCTAATCAATAACTATCTGACTTCGAGTTTAGAAAATCCAAGATGAGATGAAACTAACTCTACTTACAAAGACGTGTAATTTTACAAATTACCAAATAAAACATTTATTGTATATAAAACTGTACGCACTAATTTTATATTATTAGTTGAACTTCTAACTCGGGGTTCGATTTCAAATGGAACCAAAAAAGATCTCGATCTAGTTTTTCACACAAGGCCTTTTAACAACGCACACTACCCTCAAGGGCGCTCTAACTCAGGATTTTAACCCATTTATAAATTTAAATAAGACCTTCCAAAAAGGATTGTCTTTAAGTGCTTACTAAACCTGCACACGCCACCCATATATCTGACACTAGGAAGCAGACCACGTCACAGACCAGCAACGGGAAAAGCTCTAGCATAATATCCCCCCCTATTGGATTGATTTGGAACAACTAATTTATTAGATGAAGAAATCGACCTTAAAAATTCACTCTCTCCGAAGAAACACCCCTCCAACACAGATTCACAAGATACAATGGAGACATCCCATTAAAAGACTTGAATACAAAGAGACAAAGCTTGAAATCAATCCACTCCCGACACACAAGCCAGTATAGACTTTTTATAAGCGGGTCAATATGGCAATATTTATGACTGTCATATATCAGCGTAGCAGCTGCATTGAAAACAGACTGGAGTCTAGAAGTTTGTGAATCAGGCAAAATAGAATAAAGACAGCGATAAATTTGATGCTATCTTTTGGAAAAATACTAGCACCCATAACTAATAAATCGTCACCATCAAGATGTCTACGCGGTGAAGCCACCCAGAATTTCCGTTTTACTTGGATTTAATTTAAATTTATTTTTGACATCCAATTTTAAACTTCAAGTATCCCGCTAACCTAAATTGTTTATAAAATCAAATATTATATCGCATTCATCCTTCAGCCATCATCCAATTAGTGATCTCGGTACTTTCCGAATTTCTAGAATAGGAAATTGGCGACGACCTGCCCGAGACCGAAGTCAGTTCACGCCTTCACCGACTTCTTAGAGTAGGTCAAGATCCATAGCGTGTTATGGGTGTCTAAAATGCATAGAATGGAAAACTCACTGAGTTGGGCTTTGTCCAAAAACCTCGAGCACCATTATTATCGACATAAATAGTCTGATAGATGTGCTCCTTTCTTGGCATCCCAGTTTTCCCACTTTGCACTTTCAGGCTTCGTTTTATTTGAATTGTTAATTTTACTTTCATAAATCTAAATAATGAGTAATCTTGAAATATTTTTTTACAATGAAACAGCGTTCGTTATACAATTTATGTACAATATAAACGGTACATAAATAGTACATACTACCATTCTCTCATACACCTATTTGCTTCTTACTCCTTACCTTTCTTTAAAAATTAAATTCACTTGGTTCGACCAATATAAACGGTGTTGAATTTAATATCTTAACCATTTTGATCAAGCGTTCATTCCCGTCAGGTCACAATACTAGACATTTTCTCATAAAAAAACCTCAACGTTGAATTTTATTTTAACAAGGCAATCTACCCGATACAATGACTTGTGTTTTAGAGTTTAAACTGTACTTACAATAAGTTTCCTATTGGGAAAACGTTTAATTATCTACCAGCTCATGTAATAAATAATATTTGGTTGCAAACAATATACTCCAGAATAGCGTATTATAATAAGATTACTGAGCAAACAAGACGAGATCATATAATTTTACCCTTTCCATACTTAACCATAGCAATATTGAAATTTACACATTTTTTTCAATTTTTTAATTCCCATCTCTGCATTTGTGGTCAGCCCTATTAGGGTCACGGCTTGTCGATTAATTAATGTTGATTAGTTTAAGATCGTTTCGGATCATTGACATCCCTGTCTTGGGCAGTTTCCCCTAATTTTCAGTCATGTTTGTATGCTATGGGATACCCTCAGGAATTTTCCATTTTCCCTACTATTTACCTTGGCAAACCATCTAAGACTGTTTTCCCTTGTTTATTGTTGAATTTACTTAAAACGTTCGGCGGATATATTAAAATTGACAACAGTTTTAACAATATTCTTATCGTCATTATCATAGGAACGTCTACCAATGGGATATGTTTTAAAACAAATGTAAATATCTGGACGTGTCATACTTGCGGACACTCATGGACAATGTGCGCCATGTCGCAAAGTGAGCCATGCAGGAAACAAACCCGCTGAATGAGATAACACACTTTGTTACAAAACACTCAAAAATAAAGCGATATATGCTGAAAAGAATCAAGGTAAAGAGAGATTACGCCCAAGAGAGGGTGGGAATAAAATATTGTTTTATTTTTTTTCCTCAATATCATCATAATTTCATAACTCTGAAGAGAATTGTGCTATTTTAGAACAATATGAGTATTCTATGATATAATTTTGTGCTGTATCTCTAACATCAGGAACGGATTTATGTTGGTCTTAAATATTAGGTCCTTACATATGAAATTGGCGTTTTGCCGTACTGGCAACTTTGATCTCAAATATCTTCTCTTTGGTTAGGAATTCCAAATTAAAATTTATACAGCTATTTACTCAAGTATTTGTGTTTCGAAAATTATAATTCATTTGTTTTTTCCTCAATTGTTTTTTTTCTTTGCGTCACTCAGTTTACAAAATGGAAAACTTGAAATATCGCGTTATTTACGAGTACGAGTTCCACCGTGGCACCAGTGCTGCAGAAACGGCTCGAAGGATTAATGATGTGTATGGCGACGGTGCCGCAAAAGAAAACACAGTGCGTTTTTGGTTCCAACGTTTTCGTTCTGGAAATTTCGACCTGAGACCAAAGTTGGAGACCAAAGTTGATAATGAAGAATTGAAGGCTATTGTGGAAGCGGATCCATCGCAAACCACGTCCGAGTTAGCTGCAGGCTGCGGTGTTAGTGATAAAACTGTTTTAATCCACTTGAAGCAAATTGGGAAGGTGAAAAAGCTTGAAAGGTGGGTACCTCACGAATTGAGTGAAGCAAATCAACAAACGCGCGTTGACTGCTGCGTTGCATTACTCAACCGGCACAATAATGAAGGGATTTTGAATCGAATCATTACCTGTGATGAAAAGTGGATCCTGTATGATAATCGGAAGCGCTCATCGCAATGGCTGAACCCTGCCGAACCAGCCAAACCATGCCCCAAGCGAAAATTGACTCCGAAAAAGTTACTCGTGAGCGTTTGGTGGACTAGTGCTGGTGTCGTTCACTACAGCTTTCTTAAATCTGGCCAGACGATTACGGCAGATGTCTATTGTCAGCGACTGCAAACCATGATGGAAAAGCTAGCTGCTAAACAACCGAGGCTGGTTAATCGCTCTAGGCCACTGCTGCTTCATGATAACGCTAGACCACACACTGCACAACAGACGGCTACCAAATTAGAAGAGCTTCAATTGGAATGTCTAAGACATCCACCGTACTCTCCGGACCTTGCCCCAACAGATTACTATTTTTTTCGAAATTTGGATAACTTCTTGCAAGGGAAAAAATTCAACTCCGATGGGGCAGTCCAAACCGACTTCAAAGATTTTATTTATTCCCGTCCGAATGGTTTTTTTAGTAAAGGGATCGATGAACTACCTATGAGATGGCAAAAGTGCATAGATAGCAATGGTACATACTTTGATTAAATAAATATATTATATTAAAAAAAAATCAACTTTATGTTCCTCCCAAACAAAACGCCAATTTCATATGTAAGGACCTAATAATATCGATCACTTCAATATCATCAAAATTTCATAACTCGGAAAAGAATTGTGCTATTTTAGAACAATATGAGTATTATATAATATAAGTTTGTGCTGTATCTCTAACATCAGGAACGGATTGATGTTGGTCTTAAATACGAGTAATATCGATCACTTCAATATCATCATAATTTCATAACTCGGAAAAGAATTGTGCTGTTTTAGAACAATATGAGTATTATATAATATAAGTTTGTGCTGTATCTCTAACATCAGGAACGGATTGATGTTGGTCTTAAATAATATCGATCACTTCAATATCATCATAATTTCATAACTCGGAAAAGAATTGTGCTGTTTTAGAACAATATGAGTATTATATAATATAAGTTTGTGCTGTATCTCTAACATCAGGAACGGATTGATGTTGGTCTTAAATACGAGTAATATCGATCACTTCAAAATATTGTAAATGAATGGCCCGAAGAACGAGAGTCAATAATATTGGCGCCAAAAGATCGTAAATACTTTTCATGGCCGTAAAATACTGTAAGTTTCGACAACTGCACGCGATCCAAGTCGAAAATTAGCAAAATCCGATATCGCACCGTAACTTATACACAATCAATAGAAGCTCAATCTAAAAAAAGAAAAGATTATATCTGTTTATGTTCTCATGTTCCGAAAGCTGATTTTACCAAAAGTTAAGATGATCTTTACATTTTATGTTTCATGAAATCGGTTGTCACGAAATTTTTCTACTGTGCCGTGACGATCAAAACAACACAATATTTTCGGAGCACTAATTGAAATATCATTTTAAATAATACCGTGTAAAAACACTCGATCCATTCGCTTAACCTACAACTATCGGTGTCTCGAGAATGAATTTTCCAGTTACATGTATCATAATTCCTCGGCATAATCATAATTCACTTACTCGCAGAAAGGATCATTAAATAATACCGTGTAAAAACACTCGATCCATTCGCTTAACCTACAACTATCGGTGTCTCGAGAATGAATTTTCCAGTTACATGTATCATAATTCCTCGGCATAATCATAATTCACTTACTCGCAGAAAGGATCATTAAATATAATCAAAAAGTGACTGGTTTATTCGTCAAGTTAAAGATCCAAAATAAAAAAGAATCAGAGTCGCTCCTCTGCTCGACATCTTTTTGGAAGTTATCCTAGTACTCATTTATCGGAATCCAAGAGAACGGGATTTTCTTGGATTTTTCTCCGAGTTCTGAAAATTTAATATCGATAAAAACTCGATTGTTTCAGATTGACAAAAGCGAAAAATGTGTACCAGGATAAAATGAAATGAAGATCTGTTCACTCTACCTACCCTAATAGGGATAGAACTTAATAACGATGATGATGGTCCAACGTCACCACAATTCTAAACTGTCGAAACATGTCGCGTTGTGTTCATTCACTAGTTCACGCATTATGATTAGCTCGGTCTTGAGGGATAATACGCCGGAGATCTGTGTAAAATGTCGTCAGTTCGTAACTCGCAAAGATCTACTCTCATATCATAACGTAAACGAGTAGCAAAGGAATATATCAGATTTATTCATAAAAAAATGTACAGAATATTCTGTTACCAGATAGATGATGGGATGCGCCACTTATATTTTTCTGTTATGAGTAAAAATTTTAATCAATATAACAAGGTTAGTTTATCGAAAATATTGTATTTTAATATTAATGTGTTTCATGGTCTTCAAGCGCCGCAAAGGAATAGCAGCTAATTCTAATATCTGAGTTCAAGACGTTTCCGCTGAAATTCGCAGTCGAAAAGAAATGATCTGGCACAATGGCAGCAAACTGGGGCATTGGGCTGTGGGGTGCCTACCGACAAGTTGAAATTTTTCGGCAGTGCTTTCTGTGTTGCTCGACTGTTCAATAAAATGGTCTGCCTAAGTAGCTTATAAGGGATAATTTGAGAGACATCACGGCGACCTTAGGATGGTTCAAGTCGCTAAATGGTGCCAAAAAACAAATAATTATCATTCAGTTGGCTTTATGGATCTAAATAAGTTATTTGGCGCAAAATAAGCACCGCTTATGTTTTTTATCGAATATTTGTTTATTTTTTTCAAATAAATTGTCTAATTATTATTACCGCAAAATAGATAAATACCTCATAAAAGTAATTGTATTACTGTCCGATTTTATTTTCTGAAAGAGGTGTGTGTATAAGATATTTAATGATACACATATGGTATCAACTATAATATCATCATGGCCATCATTATTTGGGATACCGGGATGTTGTACTGAAGTTAAACCACTTCCCCAGGTATTGATTTTTCTTCTAGCACTGCATTTACCTTGTATCTTATATAACAAGAATACATATAGTACATACAATACATATATGATAGTACATTACAAAGTATTTGTAATGTACTATATGTATTGTATTTTATTAGGTTGTTCCGAAAATAATGACCAATTTTAATATTATATCATTTCGAAAATTCTTTGCTAGGAAATATTTGTTTTTGATTAACAGTTAAGAATTGCCATATTTATTTATTAAGGCATTTAATTTGCACAAGAATTGGGTGTTGGTGCTGCTACAATTTCTCTACATTGAAAGCAAATTGAAAAGCTTGATAAGTGAGTTCCACTATAGTAAAAAAATAACAATTATTTTTCTTGTGGTGTGAAAAAAATGTATTCTTCATTGCTGTTGCGCAACCGTAATGATTCATTTCTCATTTGTATTGACATGCGACGAAGAAATTGATATTTTATGAAAACCGTAAACGATCTGGACAATGGCTCAATACGTTGAAGCACCAAAGCAAGTCCAAAAAAAGACTAAGAGGAACCGAATAAATTGAAATGCATGCGTACATTGAGAATACACGACAGAGTGACAATGCATAACAGAATAAGGAATAAAGTGATAAGGGATGAATGTGAACTTAAAGCTGATGTGTTGAGTAAGGTGAAGAAGAGTGCGTTTAGATGGTTTGGGCATGTGAAACGAATGAATGAAGAAACACTAACAAAACAGATATATAGTGCAAATGTGAGAGGAAGACCAAGTAAAGTAAAGTATGATTAGATCAAGTGAATGATATTCTGAAAGAAGGAAATGTAGAAAGTCATAGAAATCGTAGAAATTGTATGAGGAGTATTGATGTAGAATAGGCTAAAGATGTGTGTCGCTCTGTCATCTCTGCCTACCCCGACAGGGAAATGGTGTGATGGTTTTTATGTATGGTATGTTATGTATGTAAAATTACATCAAAAGAAATAAATGGTTACTGCATGGTGGTCTGCGATCGGTGTTTGTTAAACATTCATTCAAATGATCTTGATTAAGGCAAATATACAATATTATATCACTACCCAGTTCAATAGTGAAAAACTGTGAGCTATGCATGCAACAAAAACTACGCGGAAAACAACCAGCACTGATTAACCGAAGAATATCCATCTTGTTTCACGACAAAACACGACCCCACATTGTGCAATTGACAATTCAAAAAGGAGTTTGGCTACGAAACATTATTCACCCGATCTATCGTCAACCGGTTTTCACCAGTTTTTTTTTAATCTAAGGCCTCGGCCACACAGGTAGGAGCCTCGCTTGGTGCTTAGAGCTACGCTGCGAGATAGGTGACATTTCCAGCGAACCAACGCACCCCATACTATCGCAATGGCCACACTAAACGCTTCGCGCCACGCTACGTGACTATTATAGTCACCTAAGCACCAAGCGATGCTCCTACCTATGTGGCCGAGGCCTAAAGTTATGTTTGATTGGATTTGAAGGTTAAAATCTATCATTATTTTCAGGACAACCAATACTACACTTTATTGTATAGTATGACTTGATGGGTTTATTGCTATGTAGCAATCTCTTCTAACCAACCAGAAAGAAAGACGACCTCCGTGGCCTGGTGGTAAGACGCTTGTCTGCCGATCCGAAGGATGCGGGTTCGATCCCCGCTGAAAACCAGATTTTTTTTAAATGGGATTGCAGCCTGGTTTTCACTTAGGGGCCATCAAAACATATTTCTGATTGGTTGGAAGAGATTGCCACATGGCAATAAAAACTCACAAGGTTAAATAAAATATAAAATTTAAAAAAAAAAATTTTAGAGACCCGAAGTGAAAACCAGACTAGAACCGTTTTTAAAACATCTACGTACCAAGGGAAATCGAACCTGCAACTCCCGGTTGGAAGACAGGTGTCTTACCAACTAGACCATGGAGGTACACATATAGCAGTAACTTTTAACTTATACATTAGATAAAATCTACGAAAAGATTTTTTTCTACGCAATTTAGAATTTCCACAAACACTTGAAGAACTTTTTTTTCAGTTGTAATGCACAAAATTATGATAAATAATGAAGTCGTATAATGTTAAAGAAATTTACACAGTAATATGTTAATAATAATAAAAGGAAAATTTATATAGCACCGTTTAGAGAGCAAACTCTCCTCAATTACTGACAGATTTAAAATATTACAAAATAAATATTAGGTCCTTACATATGAAATTGGCGTTTTGTTTGGGAGGAACATAAAGTTGATTTTTTTTTAATATAATATATTTATTTAATCAAAGTATGTACCATTGCTATCTATGCACTTTTGCCATCTCATAGGTAGTTCATCGATCCCTTTACTAAAAAAACCATTCGGACGGGAATCAATAAAATCTTTGAAGTCGGTTTGGACTGCCCATCGGAGTTGAATTTTTTCCCTTGCAAGAAGTTATCCAAATTTCGAAAAAAATAGTAATCTGTCGGGGCAAGGTCCGGAGAGTACGGTGGATGTCTTAGACATTCCAATTGAAGCTCTTCTAATTTGGTAGCCGTCTGTTGTGCAGTGTGTGGTCTAGCGTTATCATGAAGCAGCAGTGGCCTAGAGCGATTAACCAGCCTCGGTTGTTTAGCAGCTAGCTTTTCCATCATGGTTTGCAGTTGCTGACAATAGACATCTGCCGTAATCGTCTGGCCAGATTTAAGAAAGCTGTAGTGAACGACACCAGCACTAGTCCACCAAACGCTCACGAGTAACTTTTTTGGAGTCAATTTTCGCTTGGGGCATGGTTTGGCTGGTTCGGCAGGGTTCAGCCATTGCGATGAGCGCTTCCGATTATCATACAGGATCCACTTTTCATCACAGGTAATGATTCGATTCAAAATCCCTTCATTATTGTGCCGGTTGAGTAATGCAACGCAGCAGTCAACGCGCGTTTGTTGATTTGCTTCACTCAATTCGTGAGGTACCCACCTTTCAAGCTTTTTCACCTTCCCAATTTGCTTCAAGTGGATTAAAACAGTTTTATCACTAACACCGCAGCCTGCAGCTAACTCGGACGTGGTTTGCGATGGATCCGCTTCCACAATAGCCTTCAATTCTTCATTATCAACTTTGGTCTCCAACTTTGGTCTCAGGTCGAAATTTCCAGAACGAAAACGTTGGAACCAAAAACGCACTGTGTTTTCTTTTGCGGCACCGTCGCCATACACATCATTAATCCTTCGAGCCGTTTCTGCAGCACTGGTGCCACGGTGGAACTCGTACTCGTAAATAACGCGATATTTCAAGTTTTCCATTTTGTAAACTGAGTGACGCAAAGAAAAAAAACAATTGAGGAAAAAACAAATGAATTATAATTTTCGAAACACAAATACTTGAGTAAATAGCTGTATAAATTTTAATTTGGAATTCCTAACCAAAGAGAAGATATTTGAGATCAAAGTTGCCAGTACGGCAAAACGCCAATTTCATATGTAAGGACCTAATATATAGGAGTAAGTTGAGTGTATTGCCATTACTCGCATAAAAAACTACTCGCGTAAAAAACCCTCAAGCATCAATCACCTGTTATTACCAAAATCTTCGTGGACTCAAAACTAAACTAAACGAATTGAATGCTGCTCTCTACACCATGAATCACGACGTATTTATATTTACCGAAACCTGGCTCGATGATAGTATACACTCTGGCGAATTAGGATTCATCAACCATGCAGTACATCGGTTTGACCGTAACCCAACTACAAGTCAAAAAACCAGAGGTGGCGGAGTCCTAATAGTCACCCCGAAAAACTATAGATTTAAACTAATCAAACCAGTTCATCAAGATATTGAGCAAGTATTCATTGTGTTATATATCAACTCGAGATAAATCATATTTCGCTGTATTTATATTCCACCAAACTCTCCATGTTCCACCTATAAAAAGCATAGTGAAGATCTAGAGATCATCCGTCTACACTACCCTGATTGCGAACTAGTCATAGCCGGTGACTACAACCTTCAGTGTATTAAGTGGAATGAAAATAATACTGACATTACATCGCAAAATATATCTGACAGTGCTAAAATCATATTAGATATGGCAGACTTTTTAGGGATCAATCAAGTGAACAGAATTACAAACAAAAACAATCGAACCTAAGTCTGCTTGGTAAAGTTTGGTAATATTTTGTGGTATAGATACATAACATATATTGAACTTAAATATACATATAATTATTAAATAATTTTAAAACAATGACTGTAATTTATTATTACTACTGCTTTTTGTATCTTCATGTTAGTTTAAGATAAAGTATAACCTATCACATGTTCATTTGTATATAAAGACACTGTTGTGTCGTTAATTAAATAAATAAATAAATTTAAATAAATTAATTAGATTAGCTACTTCCTCGCATCTACATATGGTCAGAAAAACATATTTAATGAGAAAACCGCAGAAAATATACCAAAGGACGACGAACTACAAAGCAACCTTTGTAGATCATCCGATATTTGATAGAAACACATTCGGCTTTAAGTTTAGTGTAGTGTATTGTATAATGTTCATATAGCATCATCAATTTTGATAAGACCTCCCAAAAAAGATTGTCTTTAAAAGCTTCCTAAAGCTAAACACCCCACCCATATCTCTGACACTAGAAGGCAGACCATTCCACGCCACAGGATCAGCAACGGCAAAAGCTCTATCATAATACCCCGCCCTATTGGATAGATTTGGAACAACCAATTTATTAGATAAAGAAGAAATGAATCTTAAAGTTCTACTTTTCTCCGAAGGAACATCTTTCGAAATCTATCTCTGTTCATTGTATTCGAAAGATACAATGGGCACATCCCATTAAGGGACTTGAATACAAAGAGACAAAGTTTGAAATTAATTTGTTCGTGACACTTAAGCTAGTGCAGACTTTTTAGAAGTAAACCAATATGGCAACCAGTCAATTTCAATCAAATTTTTACCTGGCATATCAGTAAATTTTTTACCAACCACAAAGATTTTAAAAATTGCATTTACATTCAGAATGTCATATACCAGAGAAGTACTCGTATAAATCAAAACTTACTAAAAACAAATTATTTTTCATAAAATAATATTTAGTTAATTTATAAAAGAATAATGTGAATAACTATTTAATGATGCATGAATGTGGAGGAGGTGAAAGTTGTGTTCTTGGATAGAAAAGTTTGGAGATATATTTTTTTGTCTATCCCGCAAAGGACATGGCTGATATGTATGCATGTATGCTATTTTTTTTAATCGATAATGGTGTCCAGGACAACCTCCAAAAAGAAGGAAAGATAGCAGGCAATAAACATCTCAAGAGAGGCAGTCCGGATGATAATAAGCCACTGATCTAACTTAAGAGAAAGAACAATAGTTTTAAAACCAAAGTAGTAGAAAATACGTAATTCCAGTTTTCAATAAAGTACATAATCGCTTATCAAACAAACTTAAAAAAACAATCTAATCATTATTTGGACGTAATTATGTAAAAAGAAGCTAATCCACATTCTACCTGTTTTGAGAAAATCAAAAAAACATAACACCATTTTGTATGGGCTGTAAACTATGATTTTTTCAAATGAAATTTAACTACAAAATATGCATTTCACAAGTATGATATATTTGCACTTCTTAAGATTAAGAGATGTTCATTGATATTTTTGATAAAACCAAAAAAATCTATTTTGAGAGGTGGGTCCTTTTTGCATATATGGATCAATTTTAAAATATTTGCTTACAAGAAACTTCTCCTCAGGAATTCCAAAAAAAGTGATTGAATGGAGTCAAGGCAAACTGCGTGATAGAAGAAATTCATGCTTCAGTTCCAGTCAAGTAATTATCAATTTACTAACTTTGTAAGTAATGATAACTTCCTGAATAAAGCTAACTTAACTATCAAGGAACCGGGTTCAAAATAAAATTGACAGATTAAGAAATGTAAAAAACAAAACTACAATAAGAATGTGAATTTGAGTGCTATAAGAGAAGACCAACAGATGGTTAGACCGTATGAATGGAATTATGTAATAAGGAAAAATAAGAAGACAGTAAATCAAACTGAATGATTTGATTTGATTCAAATTATTCATACAAACAATTTTTCAAAAGCTGCACTTGAAATAAATTGAAAATTCAAGATGAATTAATTTTCAAGAAATTATATTTGGTGTAATACTGCTCAATTGTTACTCTACTGATACACAATTGATACCCTCTACTTTGATATTTTGATTATAATTGATTCATGGAGACAAAAAGCTCTGCCTTATTTTGGTAACAAGTTAGAGGATGCCTTAGTATTGAGTCAAGTTGATTTGTATTTAATCGGGCACAAAACATTGTTTATTTATTTATCACTTTTATTGCAAATACAATCTGGCGGGCTTATTGCCAGGTGGCAATCTCTTCCAACCAACCAGACAAAAGTAAATGAAGCAAGTTACTTGGTCACATAAATCATTCAAATGACTATCCATCCCCACGAAATCCATAAACATATACGTGAGCACATGCCCACGAACCCCACAAAGACGGACAGTCACCCGAACACTTTTTATCATATAAAGTGAGATATCATCAATCAAAAGGAAAGGAAGGGATGGTGGAGAGGAAAAGAAAAGAAAAATCAGGAATGAAACGCGTTATTTTACTGAATAGAAATTAAGAGGTTAAGAAATTAAGAAAAACATTGTTTCACTATCAATGAAGATTTACATTCGTGATGTGTGTTGAATAAACTCCAACTTCCATTTATTTAGGCCTCAGCCACACAGGTAGGGGCCTCGCTTGGTGCTTAGAGCTATGCTGCGAACTAGGTGAGATATTCTAGCGAACCAACGCACCCCGTACTATCGCAATGGCCACACTGCACGCTTCGCGCCATGCTACGTGACTATTATAGTCACCTAGTCTATTAGTCACGTAGCACCTAACTTAGCACTAAGTGAAGCACATCGGTGCGGCCTTAGCCTTAATGAAATCATGTGAACAAAAGCTGTAAGCTCAAAAAGATTTCAGCTGCAAATAAATAAATTGAAAGACAACTAACCAAATCAGCTAAGGAATAGAGCATATTTTTCTGACGCCATTTAATAATCACGCCGAGAATGCCTACGGTTTTAGTGTAACATAATCGTATATCAAGTAGTATGAACTCAAGAACCTTCTTAAATGCATCAAGTTATCCACAGCACTTTGATGGGGAAAAA
Source organism: Odontocerum albicorne (assembly GCA_949825065.1). Taxonomy (NCBI): domain Eukaryota; kingdom Metazoa; phylum Arthropoda; class Insecta; order Trichoptera; family Odontoceridae; genus Odontocerum; species Odontocerum albicorne. The sequence continues at coordinate 30,965,676 of OX463843.1, read as the reverse complement.
TCCCCATCAAATTCAGCATTTGATGGGGACTTTTTCTCCATCAAAGTGTTTTGCAGTTTTTCAGCGATCGAAACAGATGATGTAAGGTCAAGTGAGTACGGTGGGAAGCTAAGCTAAGCTAAGCTAAGCTCCAAAAAAAATTCCTGTGTTACTCTTGCTGTATGGGGTCTTGCGTCATCACAGTGAACATTTTCCTGATTGACGAGTGCAGTGCACTTTTCGATCAAACCTTCATGAACATGCTGTAGCTGCTGGATGTATAAATTTGCAATTACTGTTTCATTACAGTTTAAAAGCTCGGAATGAAGAATACTGCGACAATCCCACGACACATACAGTACCCGGCGGTAAGTAATACACATCGGGCCTAAGAAAGAGACTGTCGGCCATAATCGGCTAACTTCGGCTTTGTAGAGCGTCGTCTCTGTCCCTAGAACGCTTGACATCGACTGACAAATCGCGACGGAACACGTGTATGAATGACAGAGACGACGCTCTACAATGCCGAAATTAGCCGATTATGGCCGACAGTCTCTTTCTTAAGCCCGATGTGTATACTTACCGCCGGGTACTGTACATTATTTTTCCTCCATGAAGCTCAGCTTTTGGGACAGGCTGTGGAGATTTATGCTTGTCAACCCACTGCCTTTTGCGTAGAACAATGTCAAATGTGATCCATATTTCATCACCAGTTATGATTTTCAAGAAACGGGTCATTTCGTTATCGTAAAAGAAGACTTGTCGCTATTGATAAACTATCTGTCTTGTTTATTTCACTAAGAGCATGTGGAACCCAAACACCCAGCTTGCTAAATTTCCCCATCTTTTCCAAGTGGTGACGCATGGTAGATTGTGACACGTTTAACTTGTCTTCTAATTCTCGAGTTCTACTTTGGCATACATTGCATTCCAACAATGATTTTAATGCTTCATCATAATAATCCGATGAGGGCCCTCGTCTGAGTTTATCCTTCAATGACGTATCTCCAGAATGAAATTTCACAAACCAGTTTTGCACTTACCAGTCAGTTACGGTTCCTTCATCATACACACTTCATATTTTTGTATACGTCTCTGTAGCATTTTTCCCCTGCTTAAACTCTCACAACATTACGTGACAGATATACTTTTAATAACTCTATTTCGCTGACTGATTATTTATTTTAATATGATGGGTAAGCTATCACTATCGTGATAAAACTGAGGGATACTTGTTTACTCCTAACAAGTAAAAACTTGTCAAGTATGATGAGTCATTGGGATCACTAATGAATAATTACAATTTGTTACCAATAATGGAAATTATTTATGATTATCCACTATATATATGTGTTGTATGTAATGCATTGACGCACACACACACACACACACACACACACACACACACACACACATACATACATACATATATATGCATTTTATGACAAATCTGAGCTTGTGACCGCTTTGGATAAAATGTTTGATATTTTTTACATTTCACACAGGAGAGTGATAAGGGATTTTATATTTTATTCTAAATATAAATTTTCCCAAAAAACCACAGAAATGGAAGATTTAAATTACAAAATTGATATATTATAATATCTAATTGAATAAAAATCACTTACCACACTGAATCATCCTTGAAACTTGATTATAAAACCCATATGAATACATATTCTGCAATTATTTATCATCAGAATATGTAGTAACGATTCATCATGAAATCTGTAAGAAAAGAAGAAATATTATTTCTACATTTTTTAATTTTATACATAATCGATGTTAACAATCAAAACCAAATAAATTTCTATAAGAAATTCTTATTTCTAGCATTTACATATGCCCTGCAGCCACTGCAGCTGAGACCTGTTTATTTTCATTAGAAAGGGTAACACATAACCATAAAGAAAATCGATACAAGGATTTCTTATAGAATTTTCAAGGCGGGTTCTAAAATCTAGGAGTTGCTTCAGGTATTCAATGAGATTAGTGGAACTGTTGTGTGAAGACAGACTGAGACTGGACTGAATGCAGAAGAGTTGGTCAGAGGCTGCAAAAGAAACCCGAAAAAAGAAGACAATAATGATACAAAATGTAGGTTAATCTAATAAAATTACGACACCCTTTTCATTCCTTCAGGAACACTAAGATGCACCTCCATCCAAGAGTCTACATCCTCGTACATAAGGTCTCATAATCTCATTTTCGTAACACTAGTAGATAGTAGTTTATAATCAAGACTAATAAAATTATTAATGCCGCCCCAAAATTTTCTATAATCATTGGAACACAAATATCTTCGAGAAGTTTATTAATGTAAGTCGTAAATTATTTTGATGATCATTCTAATGACAATTTAACATTTTATGTGAATACTCGAGCAAGTGGTAATATGCAAAACTAAAATAACCTAAATAGAGGGTAATACAATAAATAGTGGTTTGGATGTGTGTTTTCATATTGCCGGTACTTAGACTGGACAAAGGCAATTATAGTTATCCTATTAAATGAAAAAAAAGATGCGAGTGCAGTAATTATCATACCATCAGTCTATTCAGTGCAAAATGGTAAACTGTATGGAAATGATGGAATGTGTGCGTAAAATAACAGAGAAAATAGAAAATGGAACACGGTAGGTGCATTTTTATGAGGGCAAAGATTTATAGATCTGATATTTTTCTATGAAAATGATCACCATAAATTATTTAATACAAATTAATAAACTTATGCGCTTTGCGGATCTTAAAAACCATATAATCAAATTTTGTGTCAAACAAGAACGTACGATGTTTCCTTCAATATGTATGATTCATGTGTAAATGAGATGAAAAGTAAAACAAGAGACAGAGACAAAAAATATTAGCTTTGGACATGAATGGTGATAATGAAAAATAATTTAGCAATATTGTTTGAAAATATGTATGTGAAATTTTAGAAACATTTAAAAATTAATAAAAAGTGATAGTTATCGAAAAGGATGATTCTTTAAGTGTTCGCAACACATGGGTGTACAATGTAAACTCAGAGCAAGTTGAGAAATTTTACTATATGAGAAGCATATTTTTGGGAGATCGTAAGATAAGGAAAAAGAAGCGCGCAACAGGAAACAAGGTACTTCAGAGATGTAGTCAGGCATAATATTTTGAAGATCGAGATGAGATGTTATAATGAGTATTGAATATTTTTTTGTTTAGCACTAAATTTTTCAGGACATATTTGAGTTGTTCTAGTTCAAATTTGACTAATTTCATTTTTTATGAAAACTGATGTTTCGAAAGTGTTTTATAGAATTTTCCTTCTTAATATTCCAAACAAATTAAACAAAACAATATTTTTTTATATATTTTATTTTCCAGATCAAAACTCCAGCAAAACTTCCATGTCAAAATGGTCAACTCCACGAGGATCGAACAGAACTCAGCTATAACACATCGATCAATAAGTCCCGGGACTACCCAACAGATGGCACCTCTAATAACAAATGCATACCATTTTCAGTAAGTACCAACCTTTAGAAGTTACGTGACAAACTTTCATGACATTGTGTCATGAGTTACAGTGGTTTTAGTGACGCTACTTTTGCTATTTTCAAAACAATGGAAAAAACCGAATTTCGTGTGTTGTTTGTAAAACATTGCTTTTTAATGGGAAAAAATACCATTCAAACTCAGCGATGACTTGAAAAGTGTTATCCGGGCTCTGCTCCGTCGAAAACAACCATTTATCGGTGGTATGCTGATTTCAAACGCAGTCGTACAGACACAAATGATGCTGAACGCTCTGGTCGTCCAAATGAGGCTATTACACCAGAAAACATAAAAAAAACTCTCAAAATCGTGATGGAAAATCGCAAAGTAAAGTTGCGTGAGATAGCTGACATCCTGAAGATATCATTTGGTAGTGTTTACACTATTTCGCATAAACATTTGGTCATGAAAAAGCTTTTTTCGAAATGGGTGCCGCGTTTGATCACAATGGAACAGAAACAACAACGCATCGATGATTCAGAGCGCTGTTTGGCACTGTTTACGCGAAATAAACAGGAGTTTTTGCATCGGTATGTGACAATGGATGAAACTTGGATCCACCACTATACTCCGGAATCAAATCGGCAGTCAGCTGAGTGGAGAGCAGCCGGTGAAAGTCGTCCGAGGCAACCAAAAACTCAACAGTCGGCCGGGAAGGTTATGGCCTCCGTATTTTGGGATGCGCATGGTATAATATTCATCGATCACCTTGAAAAGGGAAAAACCAAAAGAGATTTGGCTCCAATAAAGAAGTGATTCCCGAAACTAATGCCAATTTTGAAACCAAAGATAAATCGTTCTACACGCTGGCATAGAAAAGTTAGGAAAGCGTTGAAATGAATGTATCGCTCTTGAAGGAGACTATGTTAATGAATAAAGAAGAATTTTGTTTTAGTAGTTAGTTCCGGGATTTATTGATCGATGTGTTATATCTTTGGTTAGTGTCTGAATGAAATTTTAACAGCGCGCATTTTGTTTTCTTAATTGTTTGGCATTTTTTGTTATTAAGAAATGTAACAATGAACACAATCAATGTCGAGTTTCCTGATAAAGCAATGAAAAAAATTTAACAACACAAGATAACAAAAAGAGCTCAAAGAAAGAAACAAGATAAAGGAAATCCGTTTTTGAAGAACAATTACATCTTCAATACAAAATAAAACAATATACACGTCAAAATATAAGGTGTAGCCTAGATTTATTATTCAATACCAAAAAATATGTGCTTGAAATTCAAATTATTTGATGTTTCTAAATTTTTATCGTATCTTTCATGTTTGAGATCTCTATGAACTTTAATAATTGAAAAAAAAAATGTATGTATGTATGAAAAGAAAACTATATTTTTGTATATTAATGTAATATTTATAATGTGATTCATTTGTTTTATTCAGCAAACAGTCACTTTATAGTGGATTGCTTTGATATATTTTTATTATTATTATATTCATATACTCGTTAGTATGTGGCGCTATTCTACATTGGGCTATATAAAAACATGAATATCTTACCTTCCGGTAACCAAGACATTAGACAGTATTGTGCCCGAAAAAGTATCTGGTTCTCTCTAAGTGCTCCACATGAATTCTCTATCTTAGCTACTAAGATAGAGAATAAAAATGTGTATATGTATGTGCATATAAATATACTATTATTATTATTAAGAGGATAAAAAAGTTCTTTGTTAAAATCATATTGTAGAATACGAGGCGGGTTTTTTTATTACTTTTCAAGATTTACATAGCTAGCTGAGTAATCTTGAAAACAATGTATAATAAAGTCAACTATTTACGTAAATTAATAGCATTAAAAACTATAACGCAGTCGTAGTGACACACAATACAACTAGCATTAAATAAATAAAAAAACAATCATCTTTAAACAATTGTATACAATAATGTGCACACCACAAAACACAATCTGCAGTGGTATGCACATTAATTTTAAACTACGCCTTAAATAAAGAATGCTTAAATGACAGAAAATGAGTGCAGAGTCATCTGACAAAGATAAACGTGATCTGTTTGTATACAATAATGTGCATACCACAAAACACAAGCTGCAGTGGTATGCATGTTAATTTTAAACTACGCCTTAAATAAAGAATGCTTAAATGACCGAAAATGAGTGCAGAGTCATCTGACAAAGATAAACGTGATCTGTTTGTATACAATAATGTGCATACCACAAAACACAATCTGCAGTGGTATGCATGTTAATTTTAAACTACGCCTTAAATAAAGAATGCTTAAATGACAGAAAATGAGTGCAGTCATCTGACAAAGATAAACGTGATCTGTTTAAAAAAGTCATCTTTGAATAGCATAACTAACAGATATTTTGAAGGAGAGATAATGTGATCTGAAATTTGAATAAAAATAATTTTGCAAAAAAAATTGAAAAGTATGCATGATGAAACTAATTCAGAGAAATCAAAAGTAGTGTGTATCACTAAAAGATAATTGAACTACTATATATCTGCGAAAAATAAAAAAATCCTAATATGAAAGAATGATCTATTTTATTAAATCAGCTTCAAAGATTTTTTCAGGAATATTACCTTGATCAAAAAGTTTTAGGACTTTATTCATAAAATCGAAAATACAAGTTTATTCATCAAAATCGATATGGTCCCCTTCAAAGAACTCTCCATCGACTGCAACGCACTTACGCCAGCGCTTGATCCAATCCTCGAAACACCGCTGGTACTCAATTTACGGTATGTCCATCAGAGCCATTTTCGATTTTTTCATGACACCCTTTCGGGTGCTTACCATATTTAAACAAATTTAAATGATCAACTGCAAAGATAGTTTTGGCTGGCCATTACGGTTATTGTTGTCAATGTGATATTGAGAGATACGAATCTATTGTTAAGGCCACCTGTCAGATAAAATCAGATTCTGAACATGTGTGCCAAGTCTGCGAAATAATTGAGGAAAATAGTAGAGAAACAGACAGCAAGATTAATCCATAGATGCAATAAATAATTAAGCTATATGTTAAGTCCATTACATTGACGGACATAAATCTTAAATAAATTGATTATTTTGAGAAAGAAATTTTCGCAAAGTTTGGAGATGAATCGAGTTGAACTTTTTAGCCCTGCTTTGTGCTGTAATATTTCATTTCAGTCAGTAAAACTCTTATTAATTCATCTGGATTATTGTAAATCTATTTATTCTAGTTTGGAGATGAATCGAGGTGAACCTTTTAGCCCTGCTTTGTGCTGTAATGTTTCATTTCAGTCAGTAAAACTATTATTAATTCATCTGGATTATTGTAACTCTATTTATTCTAGTTTGGAGATGAATCGAGATGAACCTTTTAGCCCTGCTTTGTGCTGTAATATTTCATTTCAGTCAGTAAAACTCTTATTAATTCATCTGGATTATTGTAATTCTATTTATTCTAGTTTGGAGATGAATCGAGATGAACCTTTTAGCCCTGCTTTGTGCTGTAATGTTTCATTTCAGTCAGTAAAACTCTTATTAATTCATCTGGATTATTGTAACTCTATTTATTCTAGTTTGCCCGGCTAACATATTTCTAGACTGAAGTCTAGAAATATGTGAATCAGACAAACCAGAACCACCTTTCTAGACTGATATATGGTAGTTATAAATATTGACATATTGGTCCTCTTCTAAGAAGTCTACACTGGCTGGCTTAAGTGTCGCGAACTAATCGATTTCAAACTTTGTCTCCTTGATTCAAGTCCATTGTATCTTCGAATATGTGTCTAAGGGGTGTTCTTTTGAGAAGTGGAACTTTGAGGTTGATTTCTTCTTCATCTAAAAAACTGGTTGTTACAAATCAATCCAATAGAGTGGAGTATTATGATAGAGCTTTTGGCATTCTGGTCCCGTGGTGAGGAATGGTCTGCCTTCTAGTTACAGAGATGTGGGTGGCAAGTGCAGCTTTAGAAAGCACGTAAAGACAATCCTTTTTAGGAGTTCCTATCAATATTTATGAGTGGGTTCAAATCCTGAGTTAGAACACCCTTGAGGAGAATTTGCTCTTTTATTATTATTATTCTCAGAATAAATGTTAATAATTTAGTACAAAGCAAGATCAATGAATTTACCAGCAAAATGTGAAAAAAAAATCCTTCTTAAAATAACTAGATTATTGGAAAAGTTATAGGTTGAAACATACTGTTATAGACCGCATTGTCAGCAATGTCTGAACTGGCAATTTGAATTGTTCAACAGTTTTAAGTTAAAAAACATTATTTTCCTTTTTTTGGAAATCAATAGCCAAAAAACCAAATCAGAATCCTACGACAAAGATAACTTTAATGTTGAAATGAGTAATTCAAATATTTGTAGAAGTAAAAAATTAAATGATAAATGTAATTTAATTTTCACATCAAATATTTGAATGCAAATTTATCTACATTAGTTATCACACAATTACATGCTTTAAAAAGAATCCAATTTTAATGATTGTAACATTTTTCAGTAATGCTAATTAAAACATTTATATAACAAATAAGTATTTGTGCAAAATGCATTCTAAAGAATTCATATTTATGTAACTGCTGCAGAATCGCATCGAATGCTTGTCTAAGCTTACAGTGAGCATGCTCTTGGTAAATCACAGTGTTTTGAGTGGTTTAAAAAATTCAAAAGTGGCGATTTTGACGTGAGAAACGAAGAACGTGGAAGACCACCGAGAAAATTTGAAGATGCCGAATTGCAAGCATTGTTGGATGAGGATGACGCTCAAACGCAACAACTCACGGATCAATTGAATGTGACACGAGAAGCCGACTCCATACGTTTGAAAGCCATGGGAAAGATCCAGAAGGTGGGAAAATGGGTTCCACATGAACTGAATGAAAGACAGCAGAAAAACCACTTGCGAAATGCTGCTCGCCAGGTACAAAAGAAAATCATTTCTCCATCGAATTGTGACTGGCGATGAAAAATGGATATATTTCGAGAATCCTAAGTGTAAAAGATCACCGGTAACTCCAAGCAAACCAGCAACATCGACTGCAAGGCCAAATCGCTATGGACGGAAGACAATGCTCTGTGTTTGGTGGGATCAGAAGGGTGTTTACTATTATGAGCTGCTAAAACCTGGCGAAACCGTTAATACTGAACGCTACCGACAACAAATGATGGATTTGAACCAAGAATTGCGTGAAAAACGACCAGAATATCAAAAGAGGCAACACAAAGTGATTTTGCTTCATGATAATGCACCATCGCACACAGCAAAACCAGTCATGGAAACGATTGAGGTGTTTAGTTGGCAAATACTTTCGCATACGGTTTACTCACCATACTTGGCTCCGTCCGATTACTACTTATTTGCATCGATGGGACACGCACTAGCTGAGCAGCGCTTCACTTCTGACGAAAATGGCTCGATGATTGGTTTGCCTCAAAAGAGCAACAGTTTTTTTGGCGTGGCATCCACGAATTGCCAGAGATATGGGAAAAATGTGTAGCTAGCGATGGGCAATACTTTGAATAAAATATTTTTTACCATTATCATACAATTAATGTGTATTTTTTATAAAAAAAAATCCCGTTTCATATTTACAGACCTGATATATCAGATTAAAATTGTGTAATTAATTTTAAAAGTTTTTGTTCTCAAAACAAATTGTGTAAAAGTGATACTAACATGTTGTTTAAGCGTAAAAGAGATATGTACAAAACCTTTAAAAAAAAAAAATTGCCAAGTTGATAAAATGCTCATCTTCTACCCCGGAATTTCGGATTCAATTCCCAAATGTTCAATTCCCGAAAAATAAAAATAAAAAAGCATCACAGTCTTGATCAAGAGTTCATCTACTGCAGGCACTAAACAAATCCAAGTGTTATGTCTTTCCACGTGGGGTAGTATTGATAACTGTGCCGTGCCTACTACAGTGGTTCCAAAACTAAAGGATCAATGAATGGAACTGAAAACAATGTCTCACAGCCAAACTTTTCAACATGTCTAACACCTATTTAGATGTGTTGTTAAGTATACACCCACAAGAAATGTATTCATCAACACAAATGAATGATGAATACATTTCTTGTGTGTGCAATGCTGATCACCTTGTCTCTTTTAAAGCTTATATTTTGTACTTGTACCTTGATTACCACAATTTTTTTCAGACATCCAATCCTCACATAGGCAACACTCAATCCCCATACAAATAACCGGTTGTCAAAGAGGGAATTAGTGACCACCGCATACTATAATCTGGAAACAAAATTGATAGTAGTTGAAGTTTAAATAAAGTGTACTTATTGGAAACTAATAAGCATAACTCACTACCAAAAGTTACTCTGTGTAGCGAGTAATTTATAATGTAAACATACATTTAAAATAATCACAACAGGAAGAATTTTTCTTTGAGCTCAAGTCAGTGAAGTGCCTTTAAGGACATTTTTATAAATGTATATGCAAAGGAATGTTGGAGAAAGCCTTTGCGTAATTTTTTTATTCAAAATGGAAAAAACTTTTACAGGGACTTTCCACATTTTACAGCCAACTTATTGCGAGGATTGTATCTAGTCATACACAATATCACAAATAGAACCAATATTTTAACCTTTAAACGCCCAGTGGTCTCGTACGGGTCCGCGGATTTGCGTCGTTCAATGCCCTAAGGTCACGTACGGGACCAGTGATTATGGTAAATTTTGAAATCGGATTACACTGATTTATTTAATTTTATTTTATTTAAAAAAATGGGTTTGTTTATTTTTTTACCTAGAGAATTAGAAAGCGTGCAAGTTTTGGTGCTGGTGTTTGAAAAAAATAGGGTGGTGTTTGTTTGAAAAAAATATTTTTATAACAGCTACTGGTCGCGCGAATATTTCGCGAAAAATTGCTTGGGCAGTGGGCTACCTCTATTGCGCATGGGAGCTTACAGGTTAAATCAGGCTGTATGAACACCACAAATTATGTAAAATCTTGAAAATTCTTTACAATGACAAAACGATGACCATGCATGATATGATTTGAAGAAATCATTGCCGTTTGACACAAAATTTGCCTGAGGCATGAAAAAAAAGCTCTAGATCAGTGTTACCCAACGTTTTTTGTGCTATGCCCCACCTAAGCCTTTCTAAAATTCTTATGCCTGCCCTACGTAGCGGTGACGCAACAAAGATATCAAAGTACGACTAAACTCTGAACGAATCAATTTTCGAATTGCCCCCCTTAAAAATCAAATTGCCCTGTGGGGCGTGGGCCCTACGTTGGGAAACACTGCTCTAGATGCTACACCATGATTTTGTTCTAGCGTCACTTTTTTGCAATGATTTTAAACAAAGCATGAGATCATTTTCGTCCCCCAGACTTCAGATTTGTTCCCTGACAATGTTTTTTTAGGTCCACCCCCACCCTGAAACGATGTAAATTATGGAGAAGATATAAGATTTCTTTATCAGACAATCATTGCGCACAACAATTTAAAGACACTTACCAGAAGTGGAAAAAACCTTGTGAGCTGTGTATAAATAATGGAAGTATTTTTTAGAAGTCTGAGTGGTAAAAAAATAGATAAATCAAAAAACACTAAAGTTTTGGATGTTTTTCAGACAGACACCAAATTAAATTCCATGAAAGATATGATAGTGTCACAGAGAACATAGGATATTTCTTCTTTTTCATATATGGAAAACTAAGTGCTATCTTTTTGCAATAGAGTTTTGCCAGTATCTAAAACACCAATCGTGCAACTGCTTTATACTTCTTCCATCAGACTTCCAAAATAGCATCATGCCGGACACTTGGTAAGCCCAGATTACATGTCAATAAAACAATGTCTTGATTTTGTGCTCCGTAGTTACTACTATATGATTGCTGCACAGCGAAAAAAACAAAGGAATTAATTTCATCGGTAAGGTACCAGCATTATAATGTTTTTGGTCACATACTCAGTCAAGCTACTACTCATTTTGAGATATAAGTACAATTTTTATGCTCGTTTTTCATAGTTATTGCCATATTGAGTCGATTTAAATGATGGCTAACGTTTTGAACATTTTTTTCATCCTGAGGATGCAACGCCTTTGAATCATCAGCCACCATTTAAGCCAACTTAACATGGCAACAACTCCAGAGATAATTTTTAACTGGTAGAAATGAACCGTGAAAATCTTCGAACATATGCTGATTGGTTTTCAAGAGAATAAGGATTCCTTTGAATTAACCATTTAAGAAACCCGAGGGATTTTTTTGTAAAAACTAAGTGTCTGATGAAAATGATGCAGCTTCCAAGGTATGAAGTTTAAAATAGCAACGAGAAAAACGTTTTGGTCAACTTGGAGAGTTCTAGATAGATTCCGAATAACAATCACTAGATATAAAGAAACATTTAGAAATAATACTTTCTAAATGTTAAATTTTATTTCCTAGCTTTATAATTCACAAAAGACACGAGATCAGAACCAACCATGAGAACAAGCTGGATTCAGGATGAGTTTCAGTACCATGGATCATATTCAAGTGCTGCGGGAAATAATAGAACGATGTGAAGAATACGAACTTCCTCTATACCTGGCCTTTGTGGACTACGAAAAGGCATTTGACTCAGTCAAGAAGGTTGCCATAATAGAAGCTCTAAAGACAAGGCGTCGATAGAGCATACATTCAGTTGTTCAATAACATCTATAAGGATGCAACAGCAAAAATCCATCTCCACAAATCCTCGGAAACCTTCCGAATCGGTAATTGCAGACGAGATTTGCAGACGATATTATTATATTCTCACAACACTCGAATGATCTTCAGCACCAACTACAAGAATTGTCAGAGGTCAGTAAAGAAGTTGGTTTAAAAATGAATATATCAAAAACCAAATATATTATGATGAACAGCTTTGCTACCCCAAAACCAATAAATGTAAATGGAAAGCCGCTAGAACTTGTCCAGGAATATGTGTATTTGGGCCAATTTATTTCCTTTATAGGTGGCATATCGGAGGAAATAGCACGAAGGACAAAACTAGCATGGAGCTCATTTGGACGCTTGAACAACATCTTCAAAAGTAATTTCCCAATATCCTTGAAGCGAAGGGTCTACAACCAGTGTATTCTCCCAGTACTTACGTATGGCTGCGAGACATGGACCCTCACAGTAAAGAACACACAAAAGCTCCAGACCGCACAAAGGGGGATGGAGAGATGCATGTTGGGATATACTAAAAGAGCGCGTAAACGAAGCACCTGGATTCGCAATATAACAAAGCTAGAAGACGTTATAAAGCTGTGCAAAAGAATAAAGTGGCAATGGGCAGCACACGTAGCCAGAATGTTAGACTCTCGATGGACATCCGAAATAATCCAATGGTACCCAAGAGGCATAAAGAGGTCAAGAAGACCGAAGGTATGCTGGATAGATGGAATCAGGAAACATGGAATCAACGAGCAAAAAACCTAATATTTGGAGTCAACTTGGGGAGACCTTCATCCAGCAGTGAATCGACCCTGGTTTACAATGATGATGATGATATATATACATATAAGTATACGTAAACATACATATACACATACACACATATACATACATATATTGTATCCATATTTGGTCTCGAGGACTAAATGTCTTATATTATCTATAGAAAAAAATGGACATGTGAAAATAAAAAGAAATCTGATATCCAACCGTATTGATTTCATTCAATCCAGGATGCCATTATTGCCAGTCCGTAAGGTGAACTCGGCAGAATTTCAGTGATGGTGAAGGAAGCCGTGATACAGCAAACAACCTGAAGATACTTTACAGCAACTGAGAAGTTTAATATGGACAAGATTAGTTAAAAAAATTGTTTACTAAATATAAGAAGCATACTTGACTCAAAGAATTTATATTATCAAAAATAACAATGAAATCTAATTGTGACAAAAACTGATTAATCTTGAAGTTTATGTTAAACTCTCCGTTAACTGTTTTAGAATAGCAAATAACTGGTAGATTGAATGGGAATTTTCTGTTGACAATACACCCGACTAGTTTTTATAAGAAATGCAGATATTACTAACTTGATAATTTCTAGTTTTGAGTTCCTTTTTCTTTTGAAATAACTAACCGAATGAAGTTTCTTTTAATTATATCTATGGTCTGTTTTAAGCAGACCATGAATAATTTTAAAACATATAATATATTTGCTTGAAATGAAAAAGCAAGAAAAAAATAGAAGCTGAGACTCTCATTAGTTTTTCGAAGCAGTTGTTAAGTCATTAGAAATTTAGAAAATACTTCTGCGTAAATAAATTTATATTTTAAAAACAAAAATTAAAAGGGTCTTTTGAAAGCAAAGGACTATTGAAGTTTTTATTAAGCAAAAGCCTTTCACATCCAGTGACCACAGATGTGAGTCAAGATTGCCACATCTTCAATTGGAAATGCAGCAATATTTCATTCATTTTCATAGATGAATAGTATTCATAAAATATTTTTTATTGTATTATCTTTAATGTTGGCTTTTGTCAGATCTAATTTTTAACAGATCTAAGATACATTCATATTTTTTTTGTGGAAAATTATTTCTCACATTAATGTTCCTTTATGAATGGTGGTTAGTAAGAAATTAACTTGTAATTGCAGGAAATAACTGATAAAAACACGATACTAAGTAATAATTAGAGGATAAAAGTCCTAAAACCAATTTTCTTGGTTTTATTTCATTTTATATTTTATTATATGTTGTGGTTATTGATAAAAATAAACATTGCGAGGATGAAAATAATTGTGTAAATGAAACAACCACAATTACGGAAAATTCAATCTATCGTAGAAAGTTGGACAAATGCTGAAAGTATTCACCATGAATCAAACCCAAACAAAATTGCATGCTATTTAATCTAGATGATCTAATTAATGGCATGCAATTTTGACTGATATCCTGGGTTTGATTTGTGGTGAATAGACTCGGTACTTGTTTAACTTTTTGTAACAGATTTCTACCATCTGAATGTCTGGTTATGTCTGCCTAGACTGTGTTTCATCAAATTCACACACTGTTACAACTAATATACGCATACGTACAGGCATCAACCTTTACCAATCATGAAGAACCGCAGTCATCAGAAGCAAAATAGTACATATTAATATCTTTAGTTTCTTGAAATACATGAACCCATATCATTAAAACGAGCCTTGAATTGTTGATTAGTCTAGGAGTAGTTCCTTCAATTTAACATATGCACTTTCAGATGACTGAATATTACGATTTAAATAAATATTATTCCTAGTTTGACAATACACTCAAAATAAATTATATCAAAGTCAGAAATTCATTTAAAATAAAATTGTGATATTAGCTCTACTATTGGTTCTTTCAATTACAAGAAATCATGTTAATATTTTTTGTTACACTTATGTATCTTCTGTGTTTATAAAATAGTCCCATACAAATATTTCCAAGTAAAGTATATAAATTGGTAATAAAGTCACCTTATTACAAATAATTTTAATTACAATTTATCAAGACTTATCTATGACGCAAATTATAAATATTGATAAGCAGCAATTATATTTGTGTTTATGTGAATCTATCAAAACATTGGTTAATTATAATCACACAATTTTAAGGGAAAATCATAATTTTGTGCACAGATAACTAGAAAATATTTTAAAATTGCTTATTAATTATTTTATGTGTTAGGCTGATGATATATTAAAAAATATCCATGTTTATATTTGAAACTGATGCACATTAATGCAGGACCAAATGACTCGGAGACTCAATGCACTTATCCTATTAAGAGACCTATCATGAGATTATCAGATGATGAGAGTCAACATTCTTTGCCAAGATTCAATCCAATTGAACAATGCAATGTGACACTTATATATGCTGTTTGAGATACCTCATTGAAGTTACAATCTGTGATCTTATGCTTAATATTCTAGTCAAACAACAAGTCATCCCGAATTTGATTTCCGGTAGATCCACTTCCAAATTAGTTTCACATTATTTCACCTTATATAATCTGAATTATTTTTATTCTAGCTTTTTAGATACTAAATTTTAAGAGTGTTTAAATATGTGTACAGAAAAACTGCAATAGATTGCAACCTATATAAAGAACTTTAATTGCGGGTGCAAAAACTTACACTCAATAAAGCAATAATCACTAACCTTATGATAGACAAGTTCCAGTACATTTATTTAGATATTAAATTTAAACGTGAAAACATAAAAAATGCGCCAAGATTCAATCACAGCCTACCAATTAGATTGGGTTGCAAGTATGAGATCTACTAGAATTTTGTTTTCATCATTACAGCTAATAATTCAATCATTAAAAAATCCCACAATAATTATCAATCATCCTTAAAACCAAACAATAGTGTTAAATATCCGAAAAATAATATTGATACCTATCTCTAGAGCATAACGCTGTTGTATTGATTTTATTAAAATCATAGAAACCGGGAGGTAATTACCAAATTCCCTTTAATGATGATTCTGTTAATGTCGAAGTACCCCTAAAAAAATTACAATTTAAGAAGCCCTTCATTGACAGCATATTATTAGTCGAATTTCTAACACAAAAATACTAACAGGAACTCTTAGGTGATACGAGGAGAGATCAACAAATTCGCGGAATGAAGGGGTTAAGGGAGGAGTGTGGTAGTGTGCATGCGCATGTTCCGATAATATGACTCATTATTAATATATTCACCAAATTTTAATCTAATCTTGACAGTATTATTTAAGATATCGTCAGGAGAGTATGTCAATAATTAATAACATTCCAAGTATGAAAAAAATTGGGTACGGCGCCGTCATTAAGTTTCTCACAAAACAAGGGAAAACACCTCAAATCATTTTGGAAGAGATGTTAGCGATTTACGGGGACTGTTGCCCAGGACAAAACTATGGTTTACAAGTCGCATAGTCTTTTTAAGCAAGGGAGAGAATTGATTGAAGATGACTCCAACCAGGACGGTCTGTTGAGGCCACTTCCTCAAACATCGTCAAAAAATAAAAAAGCATGTGCTGGAAGATGTTCGCCTTAACAAACAGCTTGTTGAGATGGTTGGAATATCACCTACTCGTACAACCATTTTGCATATCCTCCATCAGCATCTAGGGATATAAACGGCTCAAATTCTCATCAGCAACAAAGATGAGATTTTGAGTCGAATTATTACTGGAGATAAAACTTGAGTTCATCTTTATGAAACTGAATCGAAGCAGTGGTCCACGCAGTCGCATAAAAAGAGCACACAGCCTCCTAAGAAGTTCAAGAAGTGCAAGTGTTGCAGTTGGCTGTAAAAATTATGGCTACAATTTTTTGGGATGCGGAAAGCATACTGCTGCTAAATTACAAAGATTAGGACATCAAAATAATTGGAGTACTACTCTGGTCTGCTGATGAAGCTGAAGAAGAAAATGAGGGGAAATGGACAAAAGGGGTGCTGCTTTTGCATGACAATGCACCTGTGCACAAAAGAAATTCTGCATTGGCTGCTCTTCACAACTGTGGCTTCCATTCATGAAATCACCATACCTACAGCCGAGACCTGGCTACATCTGACTATTATTTGTTTCCAAATATGAAAAAAGAACTTTGAGAGAAAAAAATTACGGACGATGAAGAAGTTAAAAGTACAATTTCGGCTTATTATGAGGGCAGAAGCAAATCTTTTGTTTTTTCATGGATATAAACAAGTTTATTGAAAGATCTGAAAAATGTATTAACACGTTGCGTGCCGCAGTACATTTTGAGAAAATGAGTACCTGCGCCACTAAACAAATTATAGTTTATATTATGTATACATATATAGGCTTCATAAATAATGATTTATTTTTAAAAATAGTCACCAGTGACCTACGCGGCGTCGTACGGTAATACATGTATATACAACATAAACTTTTGTAGTCGAAACAAATTGTAGCACGCCTAATTTATTACTTATTATATTTTTTATTTATTTATGTAATATGCTATAGTGTTATGCCATAACACAATAATCTCTTATTATTACGAAAACACTAGCTCCAAAAAAAAGGGTCACAATGTTTCACAGACAATGCACCCTCATAAATTTCCAGAGTGTGACAAATGGATGGTCCCATTCATTATGTTATCCCTGGAATCTCTTCTATACCCCCTAGCCTAATTGTAGAGAACATGGCAAGTAGAAAACATGGCAAGCAGCACATCATCAGATAAAGATATGTCTTTTGAAGATTTTTCTGGAGGTGAAGATAACGATTCATTTACCGGTGTCCCAAATATTATCCTTCGTCGACAATTACTACCAGAGGAAGAGAGTGAAAGTGAATCGGAAATAAATGTGATTGATACTAGTGTTTCTGATGACAGTGTTGATGATAATATGTGGTTCAATCCCGTGGGTGCCACAACTAATGTGCCACCATTTGTGAGTTGTTCAGGAGTCAAGGCTGAAATTTCGGAGACGTTACTTCATGGAAAACCATTTGAGTTTTTCCAACTCTTGGTAACAGATGACATTTTCGAAGCTATCTCAAGAGAATCTAATCGATATGCAGTGCAAGTAATTGAAGGCAAAGTTTTGGGATCATCTTCCCGGTTACATCAATGGTCACCTACCAACAAGAATGAAATGAAGAGGTTTTTTGGACTTATAATTTGGATGGGGTTGGTGAAACTTCCAAGGTTGCATTTATATTGGAGCAGAGACATTGCGTTCAAACAGACATTCCCGCAAACCGTAATGAGCCGAAATAGATTCGAAATTCGGCTTCAAATGTTACATTTTACCGACAATATGACTGCTGACCCCGAAGATCGTCTAGCTAAAGTGAGATATGTCGTCGATGCACTAAACGAGAATTTAAAAAAATATTTCGATCCTGAAGAAAATATTTGCATTGACGAGAGTATGATTCCCTTTCGAGGAAGGATATCGTTTCGCTAATACATGAAATCGAAGCGACTTAGATACGGCCTAAAAAATTTTAAACTATGCACAAGTTCCGGATATACGTATAGTTTGCAGGTATATACTGGAAAGAGGTATTGGATTCAGGGATCGGTACCAACACATGTTGTGATGACCTTATCCAATCCACTTTTACGTAAAGACCTATCAGATCAGATGACTGCATATTGCAGCCCGTTGCGGAAAACTGTGAAATGGTACAGGAAATTAGCAATAGAACTTCTACTAAATACCTCAGTTGTAAATGCAAGGATCATGTACAACCAGGTCACAAATAAAAAAAATAGCATTTTTGAGTTTCGCAAGGAACTCGCTTTACACCTGACCAGCTGCAGAGAAAGCGAACCATCAACATCAACCATGCGACAAAGGACACGTCATGAGCTTTTGAAAAAAGATGGTCTAGTGCGAAAAGTTCGACGTTATTGCGTAAGGTGCTATAAATTAAATGCGAAATTTGGTACTAAGTTCGCAAGAAATAGAACAAAACATGTAGTCACATATTGTGGTGGGTGTGATGGTCAACCCCACTATTGTTTATCCTGCTTCAATACAGAACATAGAAATAAGAACATGTAGTTGTATTTTTTTTTTGTATTTGTAATTTTTTAGGTTGTAATTTATATGTTTTTGGACTTGTAATTTTATAAGTTGTAATCTTGTGTGTTTTTCTGATATTGTAAATTGATTATGCTAATTCGATATTTTGTGCCTACTGATTATTATTTTTGAATATACTATAAAAAAATTTGCGCTTAGTTTCATTTTATATGTAATTCCGTTTATATATGCATGTACTAGTTATAGTTCTATTCAATAAACATATACAAGGGTATCATTGTCAATGGGCCGAGCCGCCTCAGGGGTATCAAAAGCTTTTCATTCACCGTAAGGGTAACATTCAATGTTTTGCTATTATGAATGCTCTCTTTGGATGATATTGTACCCTCTTCATTCATATTCCTTACATAATTTATTAATTAAACTTAATTTTTAATTATATAGCTTGCTCATGTACACCTGGAGGTTTATTAAAAATAATTGCATTTTCAAACAAAATTTTGGAAGTTTTTATGTGCATTATATTCAGGGGCGCCGTATAGGTCACATTCAATGTTAAAATTCGTAGTAAATGTGTCCGCTGGCGCACTGGGACTGTTTATAAAAAAAAAAACACGTAGGTCACCGGTGACCTATGTGGCGCCCTGGTCAAAAACATGGTAGGTCACCGGTGACCTACGCGGCGCGGAACGTGTTAAGAGTTAATGAATATATTTAAAAGGAAAAATTGTTTGTGTCCCCTTCATTCTGTGAATGTATTAACCTCACCTAGAAAAAGGACAAAAGATTTGGGAAATTATTATATGACAAGTCAGACATTAAAAAATCAACCACAAATTAGAGTATGATTATTAACATTTATCAAAATGAAAAAAAATATTAAAATGTTTTAAAATTGTCGAAATCATGTTATGTAACGCTTTTGTTATATATTACACTCTGGCTGACTAATTTTCATATCGGCATATCGTACAAGTTACGAGAAGTTTGGGAAAACCTAGAAAAACATGTCACGATCAAAATAATCAAATTCTGAAAGAGTGAAGTCTTTATAATATAACAGGATGCATGACAAAGTGTATGGATGTGGCAGAAGCGAAAGATGTGTGCCAGAATAGAATGAAATGGAGATGGTATCTCTGCCTATCCCAATAGAGACATTGTGTGCTTAAAAAATGTCTAAATTATATATGTAGCCATTCATGCGCAACAGGAGTTGCAGATGAATGGCACAGGGTAGGCTACCCAGACCTTAATTCAATTTAGTATATATTCTAGCAAGACTTTAAATTCATTCAATATTTCAGATTCTATCAGTATAGAACCAAACCCTATCGATATTGCCTGTCTCAAACTTTGATTGCAATTTTCCTAATAATCCTTACATATTTTTCATTAATTTATGACACTCAAATAATAATAGATTCTAAGCTTAGGAATGTTACAAAATGCTAACAATGTGTCCTTATCATATAACCTATTCAATTCCGAACATTGATCTGAGCAGTCGTGACATCTACTTGGACGTAACTTAATTTTTCTCCAAATCTTGTAATAGTAAACTGAGACTTTCACAAATGTTAGAGAATAATTGACCCTTAAATTTGAATAAAAAATAACTTGAAATAGTTTGAGAATTAATTATGACTACCTCCGTGGCCTAGTTGGTAAGACGCCTGTCTCGCAGCCCGGAGGTTGAGGGTTCAAATCCCGCTGAAACCAAGATTTATTTAAAAAGGATTTCAGTCTGTTTTCACTTAAGGCCTCCTTAACATCTATCTGGTTGGTTGGAAGAGATTGCCACATGGCAATAATCCTGCCAGGTTGTACTGTATACAATGAAAGTGTAATACAATAATTATGTGGTATTGATTTACGACTAAACTGACTGCTAACTAATTTGTAAAGGATGTACTATTTAGCTGTAGGAAATTTTGGCCCCAAAATTTTATTGTGATGAAAATACTTAAAAAAAGTTTTAGTGAGACTTGTGATAAAAAATATTTATCTGGAACTCAATTTTACAAAATGGTATAAAATAATTTGAACTAAATTTATTTAATAAAAAGGTTTGGTTCAAATCATTGCCCTGATCATGAAAAATATACATACACTGATCATAAAACATATTATTTTAATGAATATTATTTTATTTTAAATAGTGTTTGTAGTGACGAACTTAAATTTGAAAAACATTTTAGCTATATTGGTATTGCAAATTGATACCACAGTGAAGCAATTAAAAGCATTAAACCAAATTGGCATTTTCTTCTTCTACTTTATGTGTCAGTGAAACTAAAACTGTAAGGCAGCTCAAAACACAGTGTAAAACATTTTAAATTTTGGCAATCTACATAAAAGAGGTATCTTTTTTAAGTAAAATCCTTCTGGAAATTAATGCATATTTAAGTTTGGAAGCAGGGCCGATTAAGGTTCATGCTATGTTATGATCTGATTTTTGTAATTCATATCTAATTTTATGAGATTTTTGACCCACATGTTATGGTTACAGTAAGGAAAGTCAGTGATGGTGTTTGTTTCGTGAAGGGTGAATGAATATCCATGAAGAGCAAAGCAGTCAGTCCACAATGACGACAGATGATATAGGGAAAAAAGTGATTGCATAAAATTTAAAAAATCGTTTCAAGATTGTCTTATTGTTTAGAAAATCTTTATAAATCTCAAAACTGCTAAAGACATTGGATAGAACCTGTTTTCTAAGAATTTTGATGATGATTAACACTTAATCACATAAATTACACTATATAATTAACAGAAGGGTTGATCAATGTATAAATTGAATTAATATTGCAGTATTCAATATTAGATGCTGTTTAACAATATTCCGTAGTCCCCTATATTAAAATAAAACAAAATTAATAATTTACGCACTACGAATCTCGAATAACATAATATCAACACGACTGCGAATAGACAACCTTTGTGGTCTAATGATAAAACACTTGATTCCACCCAAGAGTTATGAAGGTGATGTCCCAGTTCGATTTACACATACAGGTCTCTCGACATATTTCTGGTAGATTCTAACGAATTGTCGCATTTCTGTACTATACATGACGAAACTGCAATACAGAAAAATCTTAAAATGTGTATAATGTAGCTGAAGGAATTAGAAAAGGAAAAGTGTAGTTTATGTTGAGTTCAGAAGT
>OX463843.1:30768439-30940835 GCA_949825065.1 Odontocerum albicorne | reverse complement strand
TCATTTAGTCTTAAAAATAATTTTCATTGCCAAAATAGGTAGAAAAGTAGAACAATTGGCCTTACCATACCCAAGTTATCCTGCACAATATCAGATTGGATACATTCCTGGAATATAGTAAAACAAAATATCGTGTTAAGAATGCATCTGTTCTTGAGTTATTTACTTTGCAGATATTTCAGTTTGAGATGATAGCATAGTCAAATTGCTGGTATTGTGATATATTAAATGCATTATAAAGATCTGAGAATGTGCCAACAGTTTTTTTTTTAATAAAGGGAGGATAGTTGAACATGACGGAGATTTCTCGGATGGATATTTGCTGTGCATAAATTGATTACATTGAGTGTTTTATATTTAGGAGGTGGGATGATCGCAGAATGACAACACTATGAAGGAAATGGTAGGAGGGTGCTGTGTGTGTTCGGACGAGCGGGGTTGGCCCGACAATCCGCTCGTCTACTGTGATGGCAACGGGTGCACCGTCGCTGTCCACCAAGGTTAGTGTGAATATATCTCGCATTTTATTTTAGTATTTCATAACTCTTCAGACTTTGGTCCTAAATAGTATTTATATGAAAAACACCTAACTGAATTAAAAAACCTACATGTATTGGCAATTTGTTAAAACATCTAATAAATTAATTGGGTTGTCCGGGAAGTAATTTTGTATTTTTAGGTCAAATCCAAATACAAAATTGTTTTATTTAGATTTAACATTCTGTAATGTATGCACCATTTTGTTCGACTACCTTAAGCCATATTTTAGACAACTTTAAAATTGTATCCTCTCAGAACTCCGCATCTTCCTGGGTGAAGATCTGCTCCTCATTCTTCCTAATCATTTTTGCAGGCCTCCAGGAAAGTGAAGTTCTTTCCCTTAAAGAAATTTTGTAGGGACCGGAAAATGGTGATGAGTGCTAGTTCTGGTGAATATTACAGGTGAGATTGGATATCCCAGCCCAGCTTGACCAATTTTTATCAGGTCTGAAAGAGAAGTGAGGTATTGCGTTGTCCTGGTGAAAGATGACCCCTTTCCTTTGACTAATTCTGGATACTTCAGGTCGATTGGTCATTTTTTTCAAATTTATCATATGGGAACAGCTCATTCTCTTCCAATTCCATGACGTTTTTAAGATGAAGACCAGCTTTCAGGGTGGTTAAAGATGGTCCACCTAGCTTGCTCTCTAACCTCTTCTACTCTACTTTGTTGTAGACACTTAACATCGCCCATCATCACTCATTTAAAAAAGGTTTGTAATTTGTTTTTATCAAACACTGTTTATTCCACTTTTTTTTTTATAACGGTATAACCCTACCGGTTTCAAGGCTTTCACCTCATCATCAGGGGAGCACAAACAAGACTTGTTTGTGCTCCCCTGATGATGAAGGGAAATCTTGAAACCGGTAGGGTTATATCGTTATAAAAAATAAAAATAAAGTGTTTGAAAAAAACAAATCACAATGTTTTGAAACCTCCACAATGTTAATGCCTCAACTATAAATCATATAAAGAAGGTTTCATTTTCATTGCATTATAGCAGTGAATCGCTTACGGAGACCGTATGGTACGCAAACATTGTAATGATTCATGTAACCAAGTTTCACAAAATATTGATGGATGGTGGTTTTTGACATGTTCATATCTCAATAATCTCGTGTCATACATTGTTAGTTATTTTCGATCAGATTACTACTGATGATGACCAAATGGAAGCCTTGATTTGGTCATCATCAGTAGTAATCGGCCTTTCAGGTGGGAGACCATCTTAGAATGTCGTATCACCATTATATCATTTATTTAACTACATTTGACACGATCGCTTACTGCATCATTGCCATACACTGTACATTTTTTCTTTTTGGTTTTTGTCACATTTTTCCTTAGTGGTAGTGAAAAAGCATCAAACTCCAAAAAAACAACAAATTTTATTCTGTCTACAAAATGACGCCAAAACAACTGCTTAAGCAATTTGGGTAAACAGTCACCGAAAAAGTGCTCTATACTATTACTGTTAATAATATATATTCAGCACGTTTGGAATGAAGTTAACAATGAAAATTTTGTCCTAATAACATCAATCTGAGAAATACGCAACTCTCCAGACAACCTAATATTTTTAATATGAAACACTTTGTAATTCTAATATAACAGATCATTCATCTAATTTTTGCCCTTGGTTGTTAAATAAGAAATTTCACATTTAAAAAACTTTTGATTTGTCCCATAACAATGACTATTTATTTGTTAGACAAATCGTTAAATTTGTTTTAACTTTACGAGCGTAATAAACTGCACTTTTATTATTAATTTTGAAAGCTTTTACAAGGCAAAATGTTTCTTCAAAACAATATTTGTTTCAATTTAATAGTTTGCGATGTCTATTTTTAAAAGCAATTCACTACTTTTATTAAAATTTTGAACAAGTTAATTTTATAAAAAATCTTTCCTGACTTATTTCACTGGAATAATATATAAAAAATCACAACGTAGAACATTAGAGAGAAAATCCTTACCAACTAATATATATTTGAATGAACAATTATATTTTTTTACTTCTTTTTTAATAGTAGGAATGCGCATACTTACTATTTGTTCCGGTCATGTAAATGCTTAAGCGCAGTTGGAACTTTATTTCTGGTACCAAAACTGAAGGTTACGGGTAAGGCAATAGCGAAATATTACATCTGATCATTTGCTAATATTTGTACTCTTTATGATGTATTGATAATTTTTGTTAGTCCTTTTATAAATACACTGCGATGCAATGCTTTTATTAGCTATATTAATATAACATTATAAATCATTATGTTAAAACTTCTGCAATAATTGTTTGCGACTTTACAAACTGAGTATCACAATAAAAAATTCTGTAATTTTTATCTTTTACATGTTTAAAAATAAAATCATGATAATTCCAACTTTTGCCCCAAAGAATTAAATTCATATAGGAAACAGAAAACAGCCATTAAAATGAGTTCTAAAAATACTATTATTATTATTGAATCATCGAAAGAAATAAGCAAAGCTTATATGCCGTATTCAATTTAAATAATTGGATTTCAATAAATGCACTTTTTCAACTTAACTTCCAACTTGAACACTTTGCATGCGGGGGGGGGGGAGACTTGAATTATTCGAGAGTGCGTCGTCACTCGTAAGAAGTGGAAAACTGTAATCTCAATTTAGCGACGACTGTGTGGCAACAGCGAGAATCGGAGATTACAGTCATGTTTTTTTGCACTGCGATAGTTCAAATTTTATACTGCCATCTGTTTTCGTCGATCGTTATCATTCAGTATAGGGATCTATTATACCATCTCCTACACATTTAACAAGATTTTTCAACCAAAAATAATATATATCACACAAATCTGGTAATAATTTTTGGCTTATTTTTCCCTAATCTTTAGTTTTGCTATCAAAGTCATCCAAAGCAGTCATATCTCAAATTGTTTTACGGGTGAAAGTATGAATTCAAACTTTATTTTGAATCCATCCGAAGATGGATAAATGCAATAAAACTTTGAGTTGACAAAATAATTACCAATTTGGAATATAATTAATTAATCATTAGATAAAGAAGAGTTTTAATCTTTATTTTTGAATATTGGTAGTGAATCTTCAGATGATGGAATTTTTCCTATAAGAAGACACCTCAGGTTTATTTCTAGCGGTTCAGAAATAAGTTCAAGGGATTCAGACAGTTAAGATGTATTTGTCTTGAGTGGTTTGAAATTGACAACTCACCATTTTTAGATATTGGGGAAAAAACTATTACCTACTGATTACACAAATATAACGGAAAGTGAACTTTTTTTTTAGGCAATTAAATTTGTATAATTTATTTATTATTATTAGCAGCTACATATGGTCTTGATAAGTTCGCTGCGAGTGTTAATCTATTAGTTATTAGTCTCGGTCCGCATACAAAGTGTTGGAAACATACTTTAAAAGGGAAGGGGAAAAAGCAATACTGAATACAATATAGCACAGAAACATGTGGTTGGACAAATTCGTACCAAATCCACAGTGCACTTGATGAAAAATTACAATTATTTTGATAACTCATTTATATGTCACTCTTCTATACCTTTTTATGATCACTTTCATAAACCCTTATGTGAACAGCCATGTTTTATAGTTCTGAAAAAATTATAATATTATATATTTGAATTTTATTTACCAAAATAATCATGCTGTTTAAATATGGATTATTTTTAAATTTAAAAAATGTATTAATCACAGAAATAGCATACATTCTAACATTGTTCAAGAGTTGAGAATTTTCATTTCCCACACAGTAAACTGTAAATCCTGATAAAATAATAAAGTTTTGGTATTGAAATAATTTTCCCCTTAAGCTGCAAAATTTTGGTTTACATGACTTGTACGCACCAAATATATGTTGTTATTCAAGAATAATTATATGAAAAATAGACAATGTGTGTATTCTGAACAAGCAGGCATACAGAATAAAATTCAAACTCGCCAAAAAAATCACAATATGTATTGTTCATTAACCTTTTGCACTCCCAAGTTTTTTCTACAGATAAATTTAAATGTATTTTCTACAGATGATCAAAATGACTACTTTTATATTTAACAGAGAACCTCTCTTTTTTCAATTAGTTTATGGTATATTAAAATCCATTTCTGTTGTGTCTATCTAATAAACTTGAAAACAAGACTGTATTTTTGCAAACTCGAAAGTATCAGGTGTACAAATAAGCCGCCGCCGTTTGACAAAAGTTGGTGCCACCAGTAAGTTATGGTTAAAATTGTCAGATGTAAAACGTCATTGTCGTAAGGTTGGACATCTGTCAACAACATAACCTTGAAATATTAGTGAATTTTTATCTGTATAATACTTTTGTGTGCGAAAATGTCAAGTTTTGAGCCGAATAAGCGTCATTTGCGGGAACTTTTGATTTACTTCTTCAATTTGAAGAAATCTGCAGCTGAGGCGCATCGATTGCTTGTAGAAGCATATGGTGAGGCTGCCTTAAGTGAGAGTTTCAAAAGTTGAGTGGTTTCAAAAGTTTAAGAACGGTGAATTTGACATTGAAGACAAAGAACGTAGCGGAAGGCCGAAAGTGTACGAAGACGCGGAATTGGAAGTATTATTGGATCAAGATTCGTGCCAAACGCAAGAAGAACTTGCACTTACATTAGGAGTGACTCAACAAGCATTTTCACATGGGTTGAAATCATTGGGAATGATTCAAAAACAAGGAAATAGGTTTCCATATGAACTGACACTGAGAAACGTTGAACGCTGATTTTCCACATGTGAAATGCTGCTTGCCAGGCATAAACAAAAGGGTTTTCTGCACCGTATAGTCACTGGTGATGAAAAATGGATCCACTATGATATTCCAAAAAGGGAGAAATCATGGGGACCCCCTGGCCATGCTTCAGCATCTACGGCTAAGCCAAATATTCATGGAAAAAAACTCTTGTGTATTTGGTGGGATCAGCTTGGTGTCGTGTATTATGAGTTGCTCAAACCGAACGAAACCATTGCTGGGGCTGTCTTCCGAACACAATTGATGAAATTGAGTCGAGCACTCGAGGAAAAGCCCGCCCACTACTACTCCAGACACGACAAAATTATTCTTCTGCATGATAATGCTCGTCCACATGTTGCGGCGCCGGTCAAAACCTATTTGGAAACACTCAATTGGGAAGTTTTACCCCACCGGCACTATTCACCAGACATTGCTCCTTCTGATTTCCACTTGTTTCGATCGATGACGCATGGCCTGTCTGAGCAGCACTTCTCGTCATATGAAGATACCAAAATTTGGGTCGATTCTTGGATTGCCTCAAAAGATGAAGTATTCTTCCGACGTGGTAGGCGTATGCTGCCAGAAAGATGGGAAAAAGTAGTGGCAAGCGATGGGCAATACTTCGAATAAAACACGAGGTTCCGTTCTTTCACAATAAATGCCCAATTTTTTATAAAAAACGGCGGAAACTTATTTGTACACCTAATATATATGGACATTATTCTTTACCCTTGGTAACTTTCTGGATAAATTAAATATAAATATTTTATTTCTATTTGAAAACATTCTCAAAGACAATTTCTTACAATACTTGTCATGTATTTTTTTTTCTATTAGTTAAAAAAAATACAAACTCGATTACTTCCCTGACTACCACAACTAAATCCTTTATACTTTTGTAACAGCCATTTATTATTTTTTATTTGATGTTAAATATAAACTTCAAAGAAACAGCAAACTTCGAGCTTATGGCTGACAGTGTTAGCATCTTGCACATCCCGAATGACACTTGCAAGTTTCATTATGAGCACTTGTCCAATAACAAAACTACAAAACACGCTACCTGAATACCAGAACACAAGTAACTACGCATATTGTCTTCTAAATAATATGCAAAACAAGACATCATTCATTATGAAATTTGTTACTGTTTTTTTATTCCAAAATGTAGTCCGATATGATAATTTTATGAACAATATTGGTTTCCCTCATCCGTGAGTAGCTGTGAACTATCTTGGGTGGACTGTAAAAGAGTCTTGAAAGTAAATGAGAAGAATTATTCACAAAACATGAAATACTTTACAGTTTATCAATATTTATTTTGTTTTCTCTTAGACTGTGGTCTTTGTCTTTTTTTGCAGTGTAACAAAATATCGACGACCTCCGTGGCCTGGTGGTAAGACACTTGTCTGCCGATCCGGAGGTTGCGGGTTCGATCCCCGCTGGAACCCAGATTTTTTTATATAGGATTCCAGTCTGGTTAACACTTAGGGCCTATAAAAACATCTTTCTGGTTGGTTGGAAGAGATTGCCACATGACAATAAACTCGCCAGGTTAAATACAAAAAAAAAATATGCTTTCACTATTCTGCCTTATCATTTTGATTCTTTTCCTATGCAACTGCACATTTTTGCCAGATAATTTAATTAAATATAATCTATCAGCTTTTGGTTATAAACAAAAAGAAACCTATCAAGTGTCATATTTTACACAGGATACATGACTTTATAATAAAATAGTACAAAAGTTGACCGTAGTGTAAGAAATTTCTTTGAATTTGTTCATTCATTTGAAGAAAATTACACTGGTAATGAGTATAAGAATTTCTTAAATCAATTTTGTTTATGGTAAAGTGTCTACGTCCCTAAATCTTTCCAACCTATTGTATTTTGGCAATGATAATTTTTTTGTTTTAGCGTGTTATGGGATAGTTACCGTCCCAACTGGGCCATGGTTTTGCCGAAAATGTGAAAGTCCAGATAAACAAACCAGAGTTGTGAGTATTTTAAAAAAATATTATTATTAGTGCAGACTCGATAAAATTTGACCAGTCCTGAATTTGAATGTTATATTAAAAAACACAGGGAAACTTACTATTTAAAAACCTTACTTTTCCAGTTTTTGGGCAAAATGATAGAAATGAATACAATTAAGCTACCTACAAATTTAAAATAAAATTTTAACACACAATTTGTCATTAATTTTGTGTAGAATTATTGTGAAATCAAATATTTGCCTTCCTGTAAAATTGTCCAAATACTTGATAGAAATTTGAGTGGTGCAATATTATTACTTTTATTTTTTTTTATAATAAAAAAAAACACTTTTTTTAAATACCATATTTATCGGATCGACACACACCAAATTTATTAGAAAATAATATTTTGCTGTACAAAAATATTCCAACTCTTAGTTATGAATTATTATTAACATAACTTGTACCAGCAACCTTCTGTTTATTTTTACTTGTCTTGGCACTGTCACTCATCTCATTACTGTCACTTTTCGTATTATTGTCAGACAATGTCCATATGGACATGAACAAGCGAGCCAACAGGACATCTGTATTTGTTTAGCACACTAAATGAACTGACAAATCAGTATAGAGAGATTCAATGGGTATAGAAAAAGTATAAAACATAGTAACTAAAATTAAGTTACGATGATTAAAATATATAAACGTAGGTATTAAAATTAAATACAATCATAAGTATAAAAAGAAATGCGTGTATAACATTTATTTTCTGCAGGGACCTATTACCACGTATCATCTACCTTGGAACCATAAGAAACACCCCAATTTTAAGTAAAAAGGGTGTCCTATGTCTGAAATGTACAGTACATATAAAAGACAGCTCATAGGCATCTGATGGAATGATATCTGAAAATATATTCAAAACTAGGAGGCCAATAATGAACAAATATACTAAGTAAATTATGACACAAATGATGCTACCTGTATAGTTACGCAGATATCTAAATTTTTATAACAATAATGCAGGAGGATAAATTCAACAGGACTAATTAAGAAAAACCCTTAGGCAATTTTTAAAAATTTTCTCTTTTGTTCTGGTTTGCAGCCAAGATTTTTCAATTACAAATCTTTCAAATTAAATTAATTTTTGTGTAGCAACTCGTAAATAGTTGATTAATTTAGATATAAGCACTGCTAATATTTTTAAGTCATAATAATTTCGAAGAGTTAAGAATTAGTTTGCGCAAAATTAGTCTGTGATGTAATTTGTGCAAATTTTTTTTACAAGTAATTTATAATAACGCAAACATCGCTGGCAACAAATAACCTAGCAAACCGCTTAAGTAAAGTATTCTTTTCTTTCAGCGATGCGAACTCTGCCCGTCCCGTGCTGGTGCTCTGAAGCGCTCCGATGGTGGGGGCTGGGCACACGTGGTCTGCGCCCTCTACATCCCAGAAGTAAGGTTTGGGAATGTCACATCCATGGAACCCATTTTGCTCCAGCACATTCCCATGGAGAGGTTTAGTAAGGTATGCATTTCTGATTTTGCATCTCTTTTTTTTCAAGCACGTAATAACTGCCAATGACGATGAAGATGTTAAAAAGAATTATAATCAAAAGGACATCAGATAAAATCCATTTCATTTAAACAACTGTCATCAGATTAAATTCATGTAATTTATACAAGAGTCGCCCATATGAATAGAACGAGATTCTATGGAGTGGACATAACTGACACAAACATATATAGAAGTTCACGGCCATTATTCCAAAGGAAGAGGAAGACATGATTAAATTGAGAGTAGTCATAATGCTGCATACTGCAGATCTTATCCTCAAGATATATGTTGAGAAAATTAGGATACCAACATGGTGGACAAATGTTACGATTATCCTGATACATAAAAATTACGACTACAAAACTTATGAATTTTTCTTTTTAGCATATTGGCCTATAGATGTGTGAACTAACAATCAATTAACCACCGAGCAGTTGGAAGCCTTATTGAGAAAAGTGCAGACTTCCTATCGCACCTTGGTTACATTGACTCTCAAAATAATACAGAACTGTAGAACAGAAATACAGAACAATCATATTGCAAAAGCATTAATGCTGCTAAGGTCAGTTCTAAGAGTTACAACTTTGAAACAAATGTACGAGGCGTATCCAGAAAGTAAGTGTACTGAGGCTCTCACGACCGGATGGATTTTATTTTCGACATGTTGGCTACACTTCCGTGTAGCCTGACCCTTCCCCTCCGCAACGAGACCGGTTCGAGGTCAGTACGTTGAGAAGTGTCGACGCGACAACACGTTTCGTGAAAAATGTCAACCCCATCTCCCGCCAAGTTGAATCGAGTGGAGGCCGTGCAAGAGTTTTTGAGGCGCTGCAAACTCCATGGAGATGAATTTCTCCGCTCCATCGTTACTGGAGATGAAACTTGGGTTGCACACTACACGCCTGAAACCAAAAGGCAGTCTCAACAGTGGCGCCACACCTCTTCACCCTCCGCCAAAAAGTTCATAACCACAATTTCAGCCAAGAAAATCATGGCATCCGTGTTTTGGGACTGTCAAGGCATAATTTTAATTGAATATATGCCTCAAGGGGAGACCATCAACTCTGCAAGATACTGTGAGACCCTAAAAAAATTGTGGAGGGCGATTCAGAACAAGAGGAGAGGCATGCTGACAAAGGGAGTCTGCCTGTTGCACGACAATGCCAGATGGAACTGCTCGCCTCGTTTAAATGGGATGTCCTGAACCATCCCGCGCATTCCCCTGACCTAGCACCTTCAGATTACTATCTCTTAACCTCCCTGAAGCTGCACATGGGTGGAAAAAGGTTTTCAACCGACAAGGAGGTAAAGGAGGTGGAGAAGTGGACGGAGGGGTTGGCGGGAAACTACTTCGAGGAAGGCATCAAAAAGTTGATACCCCGCTTCACCACCTGCATTGAGAGGAATGGCGACTATGTCGAAAAATAGCTTACATATGTACTACGGTAACCACGTAATTTTTTTGTTTAAATAAAAAAAATTGTAACCTACAAAAATTCAGTACACTTACTTTCTGGATATGCCTCGTATATAAAAAATCAACATTGTGCTTAAAAATTGACCACAAAACAAAATTTAAAAAAAATACCTTTTCACAAAGAAACACCAAAATATTTTTTCACCCATGCAATAGAACACGCAATTGAAAAATTCAACTGAAATTAATGGGGAACAAATGTTGATAGAATATATCCACATTTGATAACCTAGAATATGAATAGATAACCTGAATGAATAGATAACCTAGAATATGAAGACCATATTTTACTAATACGCTAAACAATCAACTACTTCAAATTATGCTCAACAATCTCACTGTAAAAGATCTGATTGAACTGGATCTAGATAAAATTTCTAGGTTTATTACTTTGCCTAAGTTTATAGTAAATTTTTTTTTCCATAGGCTTGTTACATATGCCAAGAGATGGGCAAGGTGAGTAAATCTGTGGCTGGGGCATGCATGCAGTGCAACAAATCAGGTAATCACAAATTATATCATTTGCATTTTTTAGAACTAGGATAGTTTTAAAAGTTTGGTAAAAAAGCAATTTAAATACATCTTTCATAAAATGGCATCGCTGCTAGCCGAGTATCATTCCTCAAGTGATAATCTGTCAAAATTTCTGCCAAATGCGACGCGTAGTTAAAATTTGACAGCCATCTGAATCAGTCACTTGAACATTTGCCGCAACAATAGAAAAAAACGTGTTCCGTGCCATCATAAAACATTTTTATTTGATGAAGTTAACAGCCATGTAGATCAACTCCAAGTTGGTTGAAATTCACGGCAATTTTACACCAGTATACAGAAATTTACGAAGATTTTACACCAGAATACAGAAATTCACGGAGATTTTACAGCAAAATATCTTGCGCAAAAAAATTTAATATTAAAAAGCTCTCTGCACAATGGTTGCCACGATTGTTGACTGCTGCCAAAAAAGCACTCGAAAGGACATTTCAATGAAGTGTTTGGTGATGTTTAATCCCAATCTGAAGGACTTTTTACAGTGATTTGTGACTGTGGATGATAATTAGATTAATCAATACACACCAGAGTCAAAAAAATTAACAACTGGTTAAAGTATGTCGAAAAAAACGAAGACCGTTTTGTCAGCTGGGAAGGTGATGGCCACGGTTTTTTTAGAATTCCCAAGGAATCATCACGATTGACTACTTGGAGAAGACAATAACAAAGCCTATTATTATGCGGCATTATTGGATCATCGGAAAGAAGAATTGAATGAAAAACGGCCAAGATTTCCATGCAAAAAAAGTGATCTTCCACCAGGAAATGCGCCGCTCTAGAAGAATATATTCCCCGGATTTGGTCCCATGCGACTTCTTCATGTTCCCAAAATGTTTAAATTAACTCGGTAAGAATTTTCGTTGAATCAAAATATCATCGCCTTAGTAAATGATTATATTGTAGAGTTTGACAAAACCTTATTTTTCAGACTGTATAAAAAATGGGAAAATCACTGGAACAAATGTGTTGGTCTCAAAGGAGACTGTTGAAAAATAAAATAGTTTTTTTCCAAAAAAAATGTATTTACTTTTTTTTTTTACCAAACCTTTCAAACTACCCACATACAACCTTTATACTACAAACATGATCCAGTTTTTTTGCAGTGTGTAGTCACCAATTAGAAAAAAAATTAAAGGAATTTTTTTTATAACACCTGTCTTAGTTGATCATCATTTTTAAAGATTTGCAATGCAGGAATTTTCTTTGAATTGAGAGGGTCAAGTTTGAAATTTTATAACTGCAGTATGACCTGCAATATTTCAATGAAGTCTTGCATTATTGTGTAAACGCATGATCCCACTGGACAGCAACAAACATTTTTGTGTTCACTTTATTGAAGAATGTGGTCCATTTTTTATTTTTGTTAAAATATTAGACGTTAATATGATCTTATGTGTATACAAAATTAAGTTTCACATATTTTGTCTGAAATGGCAAAAATTATCTCCTTTGATAGGCATTATCATTCAAGCATTCCCATCTACTTTGTATATGTTCTTTTTAATAAGGACATACAGTTGCCACTCTTCCACCCACAATGATGTCTCAAGGAATGAATTAGTTCCCTTACAGCGCAGTTGTACATACACTTGTAAGAAAATTAGATTTAATCATACTTTGATGAAAGAGTTGTCCTTAGGGTCCTCTGCTGAGCCACATTTATACTACGGAAAGCATTTGAAGATTTAGGAAGGCACCAAATTTTCACAAAAAATTGGAGAAAACTATGAAACGATCGTTGATCACCATGAGGTTATCATGTTCAATCGGGTTGAAAGTAATCTGACATATTTTGAGGGATTAAATTTTTCTCAGAATCACACAAAATATTATCTCCAGATAGATTCTACATTACATCTAAAGAAATTTCATTTTGAAAAAAATATGAGCTATATATGTATAGAAAGCTGTTATTGAAAAAAAATGAGCTGTATATAGAAGGTTGTTACATGAAAAAATCAGATTCAAACTTTGCTGCACAAAAGTATTTTATTCTGCCAGTTGGTAATTAAAATTAGAGAAAATTTTGCTTGAGGCTTGGCTAAGTTTTTCAAAGTACTTTTCTATACTAGAAGTTAGTCTTCCAAGTACAAATATGTTTACGAAATTATAAAGAAAAATATTTTTTTTAATAGGCTGTAAACAACAGTTCCATGTAACGTGCGCCCAAGGTCTCGGCTTATTATGCGAGGAAGCCGGGAATTATCTCGATAATGTCAAATATTGTGGATATTGTCGCCACCACTATGGAAAACTTGTAAGTTTTGTTGTTGATGTGTTTTATTCAATAGTAATTATCGTATTGTAAAAAATATATTTTCGATAATTGAAGAGTACATATTACAAATTGGCTAATTAACATTCAGAATATTTTCAAGTATTCAGATCGATGTTTTCTTTTGTATTATAATGGATTGATTAATATCAACCCTTATGTTATGGACACAAGTGTTGCTTGTTATTCAAGTGTTGCTTAGTTTCATATTCAGTAATATCATTTTCACTGTAGCATGTCTGCTCTAGTTGTTTTTAAAATGTAGACAATTTTTAATTATATTTTTCTACTTAAAATATGTCTAAAATATATTTTAAAAGTTCATTTGTACATATATAACAATTTATTAGGTACATAAATGGGTTATACATTTTAGAAATAAAAACTTGTCACATCCTTTAAAACCGACCTTAAAGTCTTTATATTATGTTTAAATTCTTTATTTTGACCAACCAACATTAATTCAGAATATACACGTGAACCCATGACTGATAATTTATATTTAAAAAAGTAAGTGAAGTAAATAATATGAATCTTAAGGAAATTGAGGATTCAGGTTATGAATGATCAAGGAATAGGACAATGGATAATTCTGTGAAAATAAGTGATTAAGAAGTAAAGCATTTGATTGCAGTGATCTTTACAAGTTATAAAAGTAATCGATTTTTATACAGATTATTTTAAAGACATTTACAAATTAATTTTGATGCTTAACCCATTTGTAATTTACACTCTTCAATTCCATTAAGACATTTTGATTAAAATCAACTAAAAAAAAAATTACAAAAAAAATATGTGTAAGATATTCTTTAAGACTGACAAATATTCCTCTAAAGCTAATTTAGAACAATTTTTATCACCTCTTCCCATTTTTTATCATAGTTTTATAACAAAAATAAATTGGTAAATCATTTTCATTTATATGTATTAATATATGTCTTTGCATTGTATTTGAATTGTGATAGTTCCTGTAGTAAAGCAACATGCACTATCGCATCATTGTTAATATGTCAGATACCACTTTGATATCATTTTATAAATAGCCATTTTACAAAGCAGAAGTGGAAAGGTGAGAAAAACTATCGCTCTTAATATACCTGCAGAAGAACACAATTGTGGTATTTTATGTATTACTTATTTAACTCACATTGATCATATAATATAATATATTAAACAATATTGTTTTTGTTCTCATTATATAACTATACATCCGACTCTTGATCAACCAGGATTGCCGGAAATCAAAATCTAGATAAACCTAATTTAGACATATAGTAGATTCCAAGGATTATCAACAATAAGATTTATTTTTCAAATACTAGTAACAAAGGAATACAAAAAAATGCTTCTTATACGTATATTTGACATCTATAATATAAATAAGCGACAATCTCGGGTCATAATTCCAATTTGGAGGAAGACATGATTGTTTCAATTTTTTTTATATAAAATCAACATATCTTAAACAAAGAGATGTCAATTGTCAAACAATATACGAGGTGTGTTTTATTAAGGGCTGTTTTTAAATTACCGTTGATTGAAGCTAGGAAGCAGGATCATATATGGACAATTATGTTTATACGATTTATTAATTTGCTGTCGACCATTTTATCACAATCAGTATTGTGTGTGAATAATTTACAATGAGCGCAACAATAAGTTATCTCGCCAACTGTGAGGTTCGTGGTGTGATCTAGTTTTTATTTGCAAAAAACAATAGTGATGCTAAAATTCACAGATGAGTTTGTGCGATTTATAGGTCGAATTGTGAGGATTGGCAGTTAGTTGTGTTGTTTGTTTCGAAAAGGGCTAATAAATAGCCATGACAAAAAGCATAGCGGACAGCCTACAGTGATTACAAATGATTTGGTGGAAGTTTCAAAAGGTCATAAAAAGCATAATTTCATAATTGTTTATGGAATTTCCCGATGTTTCCCTTTCAGTAATTTATTTCAAAAACAAAGATATCAAATATAGTGTGCCGATAATGTTAACTGAAGCAGACGAATAGTCTGGATTCAGCTCAAACATTTTTGTAACATTATCAAAATGAAGATGGATTATTTGGCCACAATGGAGATAAGACCTGGATTTCATACACAAACATTGAGTCAAAAGCAACAACTGATGCAATGCTGGCACGCATCATCCTTGAAAACAATAAGTTCAAAAGAACAATGAAAGTGGTCTTGTTTATTAATTTTTTTAACATGGAAAGACCGTTAATGCTGATGCATATTGGAACACTGAGGAAACTTAGATTTAAAACAAAATATGTGAGATTGTGGTTTTGCTTGATAATGCTCTACCTCACTATGCAACTCGAATTGTTTAAATATTGCAACAATATTGCTGGGAAGTTTTTGACCACTCGACCTTAAGCCCCAATCTCACACCAAGTGACTACTATCTGTTAATGCACTTAAAGAAATGGCTGGCATTACAACAGTTTGAAAATTACGATGAATTGAAGAATGGTATTAATGAATGGTTCAATACACTGGCAGCGGCCTATTTTGACATTAGAATAAGGAAACTGGTGACACAGTATCAAACATATGTGGAAGTTTTATTTATTCTAAACAGGCTTAGCCCAATTACTTTGAAAAATACAAGACATTAAAAAAGAAGAAAAATTACATAGAAAAAAATAAAAAATTATATAAAATAAAAAATAATGCATATACACATACATACGAGTATATACACACAAACATATGATACACATATATTCACAGTCACTTAAGTACGTTGATGAGTGCTTTCTAACGCGCTCAATCTAAGAAGAAAATTTACTTTTGCTTTTGGTAATGTGATATGAAATATGTCAATATCCGAGGCAGTCCCGTTCAGAAGAGTTAAGGCCCTTCCAACAGGCATAGCGGCTGGAAGACCCGTTCTTGCGTATGTTATTGAAAACAGTTCTTGCCGGCGCGCAGTCTAGTGTAATTGTTAGGAACATTTAACGCTAATCTTTGTAGTAATGCTGGACAGCTCACAACTCCTCGAACGAGTTTGACAACGTATACCAGGAGACGCAGATCTCTTCTTACGCTCAAGGAGTTATACCCGAGCATGCCCAGGAGAAACTGAGTAGGATAAAGCCATGGATAGACACCGAACTCTCATATAGAGATATCGTAGATATTTTTTTTGTACTTTCTCCACCATGAGCGAGTTCTGCGCCCCCACCGGTTCCAAATGCAAGCATTGCTTTCTAGTTTGCTACAGATCAATTAATTAAACAACGTTTTGAGCACCAATTGGTTTTCAAACGACTTAGAGATTCTCATTACAAATCCTAGAGTTTTATAAGCTGAGCTGCATATAATTTCTATGTGAGGACCAAACGCGAGATTGCTGTGGAACAAGACACCCAGATCTTTAATATTATCTGTGCGGGGTATAGGAGTAGATTCTAGTGTATATCTATGGAATTTCAAGACGTGTGAGCGATGGTACGGCATAATTTTGCACTTTGATGCATTGAAATATAATTTATTATTGTGGCTCCACTCACAAACGTTGAGATCTGACTGTAGGTCTAAGCAGTCGGTATAAAAATGAATTTTTTTAAAGATTTTGAGGTCATCAGCAAATAGAAGAAACGTGGATTTTTTTTTATAACTACCTATATCATTAATAAAAATAAGGAATAAGGTAGGTCCAAGATTAGACCCCTGCGGAACACCTGAATAGGCAGTAAAGTAATCGGAGTTGTAGATTCCATGTGAAACAAATTGTTTTCTATCTGTAAGATAATCTGACAGCAGCCTTAGTAAGTTACCTGGGATTCCAAGTTCTTGACGCGATCAAAAGCTTTTCTAAAGTCATAATACGAACAATCAATCTGAATGCCACTATCTACAGCCCTTGAAACATAGTCGGTGAAGACCATCAGATTGGATTTGGTAGATCTGCCTCTTCTGAAGTCATGCTGCTCATCAATTATATATGGGTCCACTAACGACCTTAGTGTGCGATCCATAAACATTTCTAGGAGCTTAGCTATTGAAGAAAGTATGGCGATAAGTCTGTAGTTGGTTACATCGTTCTTAGAACCATTTTTAAATATGGGAATAACTCAATTTGATGACTATGTGGAAAAATAACATAAATGTGTAGATCTGTGGATACAATAAATAATTTTTATCTTTTGTGTTTTTTTTCTAGCATCAAAAGAAACCTTACCTAAAAAACACGCATTTTATCAATCTAGATTCTTAAAAATTACAGAGATATTTAAAAAATATTGACTATAATTCTTTTAAAACTGTACAATTCAATTTTTATTTTCACGTACATGCTCCTAATATAGTACACGTGGAATTTAAGTGGAACAAACATTTGACTGCTTTTTGTTATATCTTATATGTTTGTTTCAAATGTTATACTTTTTGGGTCATTTATTTATGATACCTAAATTTCAGATTTTTTTTTTCTTTAGACT
Organism: Odontocerum albicorne; assembly: GCA_949825065.1. Taxonomy (NCBI): domain Eukaryota; kingdom Metazoa; phylum Arthropoda; class Insecta; order Trichoptera; family Odontoceridae; genus Odontocerum; species Odontocerum albicorne. The sequence goes on along the minus strand of OX463843.1, from coordinate 30,923,253 downwards.
TTAAAATATCCTGGTTAATTAAGAGTCATTTCAATAACAGTGGTTGGGTGAAAATTTACAATAATGCATGTGATAAGTGTTATGGTGTAGCAAACTTGTGTGTCACAGTGTTTTTGTATTTAGAAAAACCTTTAGTAGTTATTAGACAAAATTCTTAGTTTTTCTCATGTTTTTTCTATGGATAGGAGTAGTTCATTTTATTTATATCATCATAAATATATAATCTATAATAATCCTTTTTAATTAGTAAATAGATGAACATATTCTTAAAACTGAACCTATATTTCGTCAAATATAAGTTTTGAATGGGGGTTGCTAATTAATTAAAGAATGTTGAATGATTATTTTATGGAATTAATCTGATCTTATCTATTCACATGTTTGAAACTCAACTGTAGAGAAATAAACTCTTTTGTTTTGACATTAAAAAGTAAATAAATCTAGTGTGTCTTAAACATTAACTTTACAGACAATTCATTTTATTTTTGAGGCACAGGAACATTTTTTATTCACATTTTTTATTTTAACAATGAGGCAATCTCTCGTCTAGTTGACCGAATGATGCTTAGTGGAGAAATTTATTAGTCTATTTTTCAACTTTTATGGAGGTCATACATTCATTTATTTCTAAATAAATAGCTATCCGTAGTGAAATATTTTATGAAACACGGGCAACTAGAGTATTTAGTGACAACACAAAATTTATGTATTGACAATCTCAACCTCATATTTTTCGTAAAAAAAATCCAAATATATGCATTATTTCATAAGCTGTTATAATATCTATTATTAGTGCCGGCAAATAAATTTTATCTAAAATATCGGTGTATCTATAATTTTATTTAGAGAAATTTGATTAGGAAATCTAAAGATAGATGGAAAATAAGTTACTCATAAGGTTCTAAATAAACACTATACCTAAAGTTTGATTGAAATATAAAATTATTCAAATTGGCTCTATAATATTTTCCCTGCTTACGCATGGTCATAATTGTTTTAAAATAACAATAAAAAGTGTGAATGTTGTTCTCAATTAACACCAAGTAAGATTTAGTCACTATAGAACTAGTTTGGTGCATGACACCCTTCACCTTTGCTTATTGAAATAATTTTCTATTTACAATTATAATACAAAACTAATCATTTTAATAAGGGGTGTTTGTTCCTAGGTTAATACTAATATTATTACATAAAAGTCTGTCATTGATCAAATTTCAAGTCAGTGGTTTGAATTCCACAATGTGCTCTTGTTCCTTGAATAGCACAAGGCATTTTACCTTTAAGTTTTCTGGGAAATCAGGATGATCATATCTTGGATCAAATGTATTTCTTTATATATTCTTTAAAGAAAAATTGAAAATTAAATTTAGTAGAGAAGCACCAATCTTGACTCGCTTTTTCTTAAGTATATGTAGGAACTATCACATCAATGCAAAATGTTTTCCAAATTAATTTAAAATTTCATTATCGTTGTGCAAGCGTAACAGAAAAGTACAAACATTGTTGATAGTTGAAAATGTTTTTGTTGCATTGGTTACTGTACAGAAAAAGGGTGGGAATGTTAAAACGATTCCGCCGTACAAGCCCATATCGCAGGACAGTCACTCGAGTGACTCGAGTCCCGAGAAGGAGGGTGACTCTTCGCCGCCCGGGGCAGGCAGCGGCTCCTCGGCCCCCGCCTCAGCCGTCCCTTTTACGTCTGCCATGACTTCGGCTTCCACCAAGGGATCCACCGCCAAAACTTCTGTAAGATCTTGTTTCATTTTAGCTTTATTGATTTTATTTAAGATAAGTCAGATACAAAAAATATCAACCATATATTTTTCAAAACATCTCACAGAAATGTCTTATATTCATATATATATATATTTTTTTTTTTTGACTATTTTACTCCTTAAATAACTTAACACTCGATGTTAAAATTATTCCTAATGCAATTTGAATCATTTCTATCTACCTTAGACTGCTGGAAAGAAATCCACAGCGCACCCTAGCGCTGGTGGTAGTGCCAAAGGAAGTTCACAAGTTATTAAACTTCCAAGTTCCTCGGCTTCTTATTGTAAGTATTCTTTTAATATATTGATGTCTTAGATATTTATCTTATATTTATTTCTTATGTGGACTATATTCAATCAATAACCAAAGCCGGGTTTCAAATTAATTTTTGAATTTTTTTCCCCGTAGGTTTTCTAATATTCATTCCTTAGTTGAGTATTTTGCTAACAAATTTCAATACTTATATAATATTATTTATTACTAATATAACTTTTTGTACGAATTTAATGAATATAATAGTCCACATTTGTTGCATTCCGTTAAAAATTACTACTTCTATATTAATTATTAACATTTTTACAACTATATTCTTTTCATATAAAACTTTTGCGGGAGTCTAAAGAATAAAAAATTACAGGAAGCATGATCTTCAATCAATTCAAAAACTTTATTTTGGGAATGTATGTAATTTAATTACAATAATAATCCTAAGATAAGTTTTTTAATTAAATGTTTTGAGTATTGATTGGTCATTTTATTTACGAGTTAATGAAATGCTGATTTGGAAAACGCAAATGTTACCATAAATATAATATATAAAGTAGCCCCACCTCGTCAGACGTAACATGCCACATATTGTGGTGCCAATCATCCAACAGGCTGAAGAATTTGTGTATGGTATTCAGTAAAAATCTAATAGTTGGATAAATTTTTCTTTTTGAATGTTTTTAATCTGTAATCTGATAAAATGCTTCATTGTTAAATGGAGCGATTGCAAATTAAAAAAAAATACATGATACTGAATAATAAAATATAAAAGAATGAAGAAAATTTATCATTTTTACTAATTAACCCCCCTCCCCCATCAATGATATCGAAACAAAATATAGTTTATTTCAATATTTTTCATTTCCTCATGTCATAGAAAAACACTTGAAGTCGATAAAAATGAAGCAAAATAATTGTGATTCTGTCTGTGTCAATGCTTAAGGGAGTATTCTACTCGAAAGGCGTGAATTTCAGGCGTTTTTTTTTCAGACTAAATAAAAAAAAATTAAAAATATTTTTCCAATACATTTTTTTACAGTTTGTTTATTGATGATTTGAGAATGTACAAAAAAAAATTTAAATTCAAGATTTTATCAGTTGTTATATCTTGCCATAAAATAAAAAAGAGGGTAAGCTGGTCGACATGATTGAAACCCTTTTGTAAATTCGAAACATAAATTATACACAGTTTCTTGATAAGAAATAATGTCGTTATAGTGGGTACCAAAGAGAAAATTTAAAAAAAAAACTAAAATGGCGGCTATCTGAATTTTTTTTCATTTTTTAACCTTTTTTTCAGTTTTTAATTTTTTTTAAAAAGTAAAAAAAATATTTTTTAATTTTCCAAGATAGAGACGATATAAAAACATTTATCAAAGTTTTATACCAAATTTGAAGGCAATCGGTTAGATAGAACTTGAGATTTTATGTCGACCAGGTCGAAAAAAGTAGTTTAGAGAAAAACGCATTTAAAGTTTTGAGATTATTGTCCGAGTCATTCCGGACCGGCATAATTGCTGCCACGTTTATAGCTATAACTTCGTAAATATTGAACATTTAAATATTTCCTTTTGAGAACATATTTTTAAAGGTCTAAACTTGAAGAATATGCAAAAAACAAAAAAAAACGATTTTTCAAATTTCTAGAGTAGAATACCCCCTTAATTTATCAAAGATTTCCTCTAACTTTGTGGAGAGAGAATATTTAACAAAAAAATACTTTATTATGCCACTAATTACATTAATCCCTGAGGTAGAAACATGTATCATGGGGATGTGTTTCTACCTCATATTAGTGAAAAGAAAAGTAATTTTGATAAATAAATATTTTGATTATATTTCTAATATTTCCATTAAATACAGCATTAACTTTTAGAAATGTAGAAAAAAGACATCAACCTCAACCTCATTCACATTGTAAATTAAGTCTTAAAGAGTGTTTTTACCTAATGAACAAGCATACTAAATTCTCAGTTGGTTTGCCCACTAGTTCCAATATTTTGGCATGATTTGTATGGAATTCAAATAAAATTTGATTAACTCAACAATTTGCTTCCATTGAAGTGCTTGTTAAATTATAGGAGTGTTCACAAAATCACTATATATTTAGTTGATAATACTCTTAATTGAATACTCAATTTTCACTTATTCTCTATAATACTCGTAATAATATAGAAATGATTCTAATTCCAAGAAAAACAACTTCAAAATTTTTAACAGGAGAAATAATATTTTATTTTCCTATTGTTAATTAAAATTAATAAATCACCTCAATGGGGCGGGGGACCATCCTATTATTATTTTTTACAACTGCACTCATATTTACCAGCTCACCACTTCGTACCAGTAAAAGACAATTTGCTATACTCTTTCTTATGTGAGGTAGTTTGGCCATCTCAAACAAATGTTTAATGCGAGAGATCTTTAATACACTGAATGTGAGTGGAAAGTGTGATAAAGGAAAACCAAGCAAAAAATGGCTGGAAAAGCACCTCTAATTTTGAAAGAATAAAGTGTCAAGTCATAGAAATTTAAAAAGCTGTTGGAAAGCAATATAGGAAATATGTTTAGGAAAATAGGAATCCTGCAATGAAAATGTTTGGCTCTCCATGTTCTACCTGCCCAAACAAAGAAATGAAGCACTGGTATTTAGACATGTTTGGTATTACCTGTTCACACCTATTTCTCTGATGGGAGCACAATTTTCGTGTGCAAACTACAAAATTCCTCCAACACAAGGTCATTTGACTTGCATGCACCATATAAAGCATGATTGAAGATTTTCTTTCTTTCAAACTGAATCAAGAGTCAACTAGTGGTTATATCCAAGCCAGGGATAGTAATAATTATAAAAAATATAAGTAAAAAGACTTGATGCCTACACACTTCATAGTCAAATTCTTATAAAGAATCCTTTTTCAGAAATAAGCATTCCTACATTAATAAGCAAAAAGCACATTTTTAGAATACCGTGGAGTGCCGATTATCCGTGCTAATTGGGAGACATTCAAGCCTGTATAATTGAAAAACATAATTTATCCAAATTAAGTGTTTACTGATAAATTTAGCTACGCAAGATGAGTACACAAACAAGATTTCTCAATATTTGACTGATAAAACCGCTAAACACTGGTATCATACCACGACAATTACGCTGGGAACACCCCGGATCCACATATTTTCGTGTCGGTGGGGATGAAAGGAAAACACTGCCAACTTACTAGCGTCAATTGGTATAATGTACACCATAGATTTCATAACAGTTTAGGTCCTAGCTTTGTTATTTTTGAAATGTGGACATTCGTTAAAAATTGTAAAAATTTATTTTTCGGAATTAACAACAACAAAAAATAGATCTACAGAAAAGACCACGAACAATTGTGGCCCGGATAATCGGCGATCTACCGTACTTTATATTCATAAAAGTTTTGTGCTCAAATTTGATGTATTTTTTTTAAGGTGTCTATTTTTTATTTAAAAATTTCTATTATTTGAGCACTGTCGACTCTCAGAAGAAACTGCAATTTTCAGGCTCAGGATACAAGGCAGTTATAATTCCTTACATAAGAGAGACTATCAACGAATAACACAGGTCTACAATTTTTTCTTTGTCTGGGGTTTGCGTAAAATTATTTTAATTTTTTTTTAATATACCTTATGCTGATTTCAAAATTGAAATCTGTTTTTCCCTATCACATAAGAATTTTTCACAATCAGAAAAACAAAATATTGAACTATTTATGTTTTCAAAAAATTAAGAAATATTCCACATAAAACAAAAACAAAAAATATTAATAATATGCATGTATAATACATTGTACAAGCATGCGCCACCGCCACCGCCGCCACCGCCACCACCGCCACCACCGCCACCACCTCCGTAAATAAAATGAAATATTTCTCTGTCTACAAATGAACGTTTGATAAATTTGTTTTTACTTCATACAGGATCCAGTCTCTTTTCAGATACCGACATTAATCTACTATCATATTCACATTCCAGTGTCCCTGGTACATTTTACAACTCATGTTGAATCCTGAGACCTTAAACTTTTGTACTCGTATCTTCAAAATATTCATCTTTTATTATTCGTTATATGTTACATCTTTAATTTTGACTTCTGATAAATGTGGTGGCCAGATATTTGAAATTTACGCTACTCTTATATCCCTTGACAAATTGCTTCATTAATCCTACTTTATGTGCAATGGTGGTAAAAGAACTCTCATCGAATCTTCTAGATTCACATGAATAAAATGTTTAGATTCTGGAATTAAGTTTTCTCTTTCTGGCCATTCCTTTACCACATATATAACAAAAAGAATCTGGACTGTTAATCTTGATGACAAACTGAATTTTAAAACATGTAAAACAATGCAACGTTGTTATCACATTGAAAGCAATGCTCAAACTGACAAGTGACGTTACGCAGCAATCACTTATATACTAATGCCATCTATTTAATATTTTTTGAGTTAAGCTAAAATAATCTGGAATCTTCTGCTATTTAAAAAAAACGTTAGAAAAGGCCAAAAACTTCTATTGTCAGTGGTTCACAATCCTCCAAATAACAGATGTACTGAATATACTAGTTAGCAAACCCAATACTGTCAATTGTGGAAAATCTGTATGTGATAATCATGATCAAAATGCCGGAATTACTATAAAACACAAAATTTTACAAACCCCAAAATTGTAGTTCACCTTTATAATCAATATGTTAAATAATATACTCATACAAAGAATAAAAATAATTTACATGAATATTCTAGAGCAAAAAAAATTGTACTATCAAATATTTCGTTTCTCTTGATTTCCACACATTTATATTTCCCTTTTAGCTAGTAACTCTGAAGGACCTTCAGCCAGCACTTCGACTACTAAACAATCCCCCCAAAATAAAAGTGCATCGGTAGCTAAAATACCCATGAGTCAAGGTAACTCGATGACTACTGGATGTCAAAATGCATGTCGATATGTATTTGAATGTTTTTTTATTTTGTTTAAATAATCTTTAAATTGAGACTGAATAAAAGTTTTATATTATTTATATCTATGAAAACTAAACAATTTTCATTACTTAAGTAAGTTAAATTTATTTATTGAAATTTATTCATTTAATCTTATTGGACTGGTATCAAGTACCAACTTATTTTGGCTTTGTATGTGTGTGTGTAAATTATAAGACAAAGTAGTCAATTTAAAAGGACATACATATTTCCAGTTTGTTTTTTTTTCTATATAAGACATTTGTCTATGCTACTATATAATGCAGTGTAAAACTAGGGTTTCCTAAGAAAGGGGTGTCGTTAAATAGCGCCTGTAACAAAACGTCGATGCAAACCATATGGCGTTGGTTTCCTAGAGAGTGTTGATTGTGTCGTTATATAGCACCCGTAACAAAACGTCTATGCAAACCATATGGCGTTGGTTTCCTAGAGAGCGTTGGATGTGAGCGTAACGTCAAATAGCTGTGTCACCATTTTCATGACGGCCATCATGGAACGTTTTTTCCCGTGTAGCGGTGACCGTTTTAAAATAAAAAATGAGTGCAAACGTAATTTGGACCAGCGAAAATGACGAAATATTGATTGATTTTGTAAGAAATAATGAAGCTTTATATAAGAGCCAAGACTATAGAAAAGCCCAGTTGAAACAAAATACGTGGAATAATATCGGGACTACACTTGAAAAATTAGGAACGTACGAACTCGTATGTATATTCTATATTGATAAGGTTGTATTCCTGCCTTGCTGGGGGTTTATATGATTAATTATTCTAACTTAATTTAAAAGAACCTAATGTTAATTATTCTTTAAAAAAATAAAAGCCAAACTAATACTTCATAAATTAGTTCACGGAGTTGTCAGATTTGACGTTTCCATCTGACAGTTGCGGGTTCTCATTTCTACCGTCTGGCGGCGCGCCAGGCGAATGCGACACAAACTACTTGCACACACGTCCATTCTCCACCGCAATACGCTCTCTGATACGTCCGCAGCATCACGTCATGTTATGGCCGCTACATAACAACACCGCTTTCTTAGGAAGCCCTAGCTTAAGCATTTATTAATATTAGTCAAGTATTTCATTTTTTTTAATTTTAGCGTAATGAGTTTTTATTTTATTTTATTTGCATGCCTTATCTGGGGCAGAGTGAGGAAATATTCTGACCCAGGCTTTTATTGTTATGTGACCCAATTTAAAACGATTCAAGCTGAACTTCAATTGATATCAATATAAATCTGTGATTTGTAACAATCAGAACTTAGAGGCCGTACCTAATGTGTTAGTAGTCAGTACATCTCTGTGCTTTATATCCAAATTTACATGAATTTTTTTTTTAAATTCACACTATCTGAGTTCATGTGTTCCAAAATTTATAATTCAAATATAAACAAATTTCATTCATTTCGACTTTTACCTCTTTGACAGTTGATCAATGAAATTAACCATTTAGTTAGATTACCAACATTGATTTATACTGTTCAAATATTTAATTTTCAATTATAAAAATAAAGTCAACATTCTATAATTTCTCTTAACACTATCGATAGTGATTGTACCCTCTGTACCCAGCTTTTCTTCAGTGTTTTATTATATACTTGTATCCTTTATATAATATGAATATATAATTTATCTGCTCTCATTTAAGCTTAGATTTGTTAGATCATTTATATTTTGAAGCAGTGTATCTCGAGTGTAAAAAGTGAGTACAAAATAGATTTTCTGACTTCATAATTTTCAACTGCTTCAAATTATGTAATATGCATAATTAAGCATTTTAAGAAAATATTTCAAATAAACATTTTTATATTTCAAAATGCAAACGTTAATCATATCTGAAGCTTTTTAAAAGCTTAAACATCATTTTCCTTGTGATATATTGTTATCAAAGTTATTACTGTATAATATGAAACAAAATTAGTAATTTTAAAATAATTACAACCTTTTATGTAATGAATACACGAGATGTGTTTTTTTAAGTTTTGAAATTAGAATAAAATCATGAAAATTAAAAAAATATTAAAACCAAAAGAGATCTATCTACACATTAACATTTTTTTTTTCAACTTTGCCATTATTGACTCTTACACATTTTCGAAATTGTGTCACCAGTTTCCTTATTCCATCTTCAAAAACCTTGTAGCCAATGTATTGAACCATTTTTCAGTTCATCATCATTTTCAAACTGCTGTGATGCTTCGTTTCTTTAAATGCATAAACAAGTGGTAGTCCCTTAGTATTACCACCTGTTTATGCATTTCAAGAATCGCTTAGTTAAAAGAATTTCAAGAGTCTCTTAGTATTACCACCTGTTTATACATTTCAAGATCGTGGCTATAGGGAGGGTGGTTAAAAAAAATTACCACTGCGCTCTTCGTCATGTATATTTATTCACTTTTCTCGAAACAAATGACACCACTACCTAACTTTACTGTCACTCATAAAATTTGACACATAAACCTCGCAAAGTAGTGTATGAATTTCAACAGCACTATTTTTTTTTTTTTTTTCAAACAAATCACAGCACATCAAACACGAATCCCAATCGCAACATAATGGCCGACAGCAAGCTACTGAATTGTATAAAGATGCTGCACATGGGTGATTTAACTTCCCAGCTTCAATCAGTATTAATTTCAAAACAGACCTTACTTAAAAAAACACGCCTTGTGTGTTTGTATTTCTTTGAAATTTCGCAAAAAAAGATGATCCATAATTATGGGATCTTAAACTTTTTATTTTAAAAAATCCAAGTTTTGATTACATAAAAGTACATTTGTTTGAAAGAATTTAAACTGTGCTAGTACTGTTTAATTTAAGGAGAATGATATATTATGTAATATTACTTCAGTGAATGTCAATCAAATTCTCATATTGATTACATAAAAGTAGATTTGTTTGAAAGAATTTAAACTGTGCAAGTACTGTTTAATTTAAGGAGAATGATATATTATGTAATATTACTTCAGTGAATGTCAATCAAATTCTCATTTATATTTTTTAATTAACATTTCTATGCTACATGTGAATACATACATATTATTTTCAAAACACACATTCTGACAAATGATACAATTTTATAAAAATCTTTTCTTTTATGTCCAGCAAGCACCTCTGAAGGACCAACTGGTGCTCCATCATCAAAACAGTCACCACAAAACAAATCTGGTGGAGCATTGCCTAAAATGCCTCCAAATCAAGGTAATTTTTATCTTAGATTATTTTGAATATTAGTTTCTTTTATTCCTCTTTGTTCTGTCAGAAATACGAGGTTAACATAAAACGCTTCCATTCAGGTCCACCCGCAGCCCTGCACTCCAAGTCCTCCCATTCAGGTCCACCCGCAGCCCTGCACTCCAAGTCCTCCCATATCAAGCTAAAACTTCAAATTTCCTTATACGAGTGACACCGGTGGACAGTTTGAAATGGGTGTCCAATTCATATAGTTCTTAGTGGGTGATAAAACAGTGCAACTCTTAACCAGTTACCAGTCGGCATTCTTAATACACGACCGACCACCAAGTGCCTCACCTGTATTGTGATGGTTATAGGCTGCTGCTGCATCTGAAGACAAACTGTCTCATTTGCCACGTGATCATTAAAATGTAAAATACATTTCTATAATAAGCAAATATTTTCTTTGAAGAATGGAATCTTTATATCTCTACCCTAGAGGATAAACCACGTAAGTCACTCGGCACCCTAGAGGATAAACGTCATATGTGTCATACATGAATTGTATGATGCAACGTCGTTTATCCTCTAGGGTAAAATGTGACTCCCGTGGTTTATCCTCTAGGGTACAGATATATTTTGCAACAACAAACAATATTTTAATAAAAAAATGTATAGTAAATTGGTGCCAAAAGTACTCATATCGCACATTGAATGCAATAATGTCAAAATTCCTAAAAATTTCGTTACATTACTGAAACTAATATTCAATTTTAATAATTCTATATAATGAACTAATGCTATATCTCTTATTGAGACACATAAGAGAAATGCAACTCGGCATAGGTTGAAATATTGACATGAGTTTTGATGTTGTAATAATAATAAATAGGTGACTTTTAATAAATAAATAATAATTAAAATGCCTTGGTAACAAATATCACACCAAAAGCACTTTGTTTTGAATTAATAAAAGGCAGCTTATAAACACCACTCAATAAATTCAAATGGAATGATGTCTGAAAGAAAGTTTGAAACTTCAATCTCACTCAAGAATAAGTCCAATAGTTGCCAGTCATGATTCAAAATTAAACTATCTGCACAGACCCCATTGACTGGATTCCTACTTAGCCGTTTCATATTGTGAACTGCTCTTGAGCCCCCTTTGGGCTTACTGAGAGTTAACAGATCATGCCTGCGGTACGACTGAACTTGACTGACTAAATTTCTTTTAGTAGTGTGTTAAGTCAGATTGTTAGGTTGCCTACAGTTTTTTTTCCCATTGTTTAATCATTCTAAAGTTTTTGCAAGCAATCTCACGGTATTAGCCCAGTCAAGTAGAAATCTGGTGTTAGTTGTCATTTATTCTGCTACAGATTTATAGAAAAGAAATCTCAATCACACTAAAATGACAATCTAAAAATATATAATTAAAATATCGAATTATCCTTAATTTACTGAACACAAAAAAATTAACAGGGAAGGGATCAGACAAGTCATCACACAAAAAGAGTCCATCTCCAGCAGAAACACAACGCAAAAGTTCCGGATCCAACTCATCGACATCATCCGAACCTATACCCAGCACAAGTACTGTCGTCATACCAGCTGGTAAATATCAACTTATGAATACATTTGTCTCCCCGCACAATTTCTTGGTTACCTTGAATGCAGCCAAACTTGTCAACACGTACAGTTATAATGAAAATGTGGTTTAAAAGAGAAAATATCTTGCTAGTTTATTATACATTCCCATATAAAAATGACACCCAGATGACATGAACAATAATCAAATTCCAAAATGAATAAAGCTCCAAAAAGTTATTTCCAAATTATACAGTGTTACTAATGAAAAAAAGTTCCAAATTATAGTGTTTCTAATGAAAATCACTGTTAAATGATTTCAAAAACAGTTCTGACAACTTTTGACATCCTTAAAAAGTTATTTTTATAATTCTGCATTTCGCAGAATTATACAGAAATTAACAAAAAAAACATACGTACCGTCACACCGTATCCCTGTCGTGGTAAGTGGAGAGGAGAGAGTACCACACTTTCCTATCGTGATACACATATTTCGCATCTTCTACATCCATACACCTTATACAACTACGATTTTTTTGACTTTTTTCTTTCAAAATATATACTTGATCCAACTAGTGATACACATTACATACTATAATAATCTTGAAATATTTGGATATAAAGGGAGCTCCAGGAATTAAACCGCACCTGTCATCCTGCAACCAGGGCTGGCTACTGCCTGGATCCTTGATTTGCATAGTAAATTTCGAAATATTAGAATTCATAAATACTTTTTGGCGAAAAAACATTACGTGATGTGATTTTTCGAATTATCAGTAGAATTTGTCAAGAAAAGTTCTTTTTGAGACTTTTCTTGATAAATTCTTATCAGGAAAAGGTTTGTTAGTCTTTTTTTATTAATTTCTACATTTGTTAGTCTTTTTTCATTAATTTGTTCCATTATCCCAAACCATCTCAGTTGCTCTCCTTCATCTTACTCAACACATCAGCCTTATGTTCACATTCATCCCTCATCACTTGGTTATGTATTCTGTCATACATTGTCACCCCATATATCCTTCTAAGTGTGCGCATTTCTACAGCATTTAATCAACCCTTTTCACTTGTTTTCCACGTCCAGTCCTATACATCAAAGTTGGTACTAAATACTGTTGTGGACTATCATCTTAGAAGATTTTGATACAGTCCGATACAAGTAAATATGTTTGAGTGTCTCATTAACTTTGTCCTCTATCACTACACGTAGTTCGCTCTTAACTCTTCATTGTAGCTTGAGAAAATACTATCTAAATAGCAGAATTCTTCAACTTGCTTGAATCCTTCATTACACACAATATATCACGTTTACTTTTCCTTTCATACTTTCTATCACCATGACTTTGGATTTCGCAACACTCCTCAAGATCTTTTTCTTTAAATCTCATACAATTTACTAATCGGATTCTATGATTCATCCTAATAAAAAGAGAACTGTTCATTAAAAGCAGCATTTTTAGTAATTCCTTTTTTACATTAATAAATTTTAATAAAACCCGCATGAAAAGAACTTGATCATCAATAAATTATGTACTTTTTGTATACTTGTTCTATAGTATATTAAAAATTTGTCAATATACTATGCGTATCCAGAAAGTAAGTGTACTGAGGCTCTCACGACCGGATGGATTTTATTTTCGACATGTTGACTACACTTCCGTGTAGCCTGACCCTTCCCCTCCGCAACGAGACCGGTTCGAGGTCAGTACGTTGAGAAGTGTGGACGCGACAACACGTTTCGTGAAAAATGTCAATCCCATCTCCCGCCAAGTGCGAAATACGCGGCGTCATCCATTATCTCGTTTGGAAGGGAAAACCTCCGGTTGAGGTTTATAATGAGGTGATAAAGCTATGAATCGTACGAGTGTGTACAAGTGGTGTCGCGAGTTTAAAAACGGTCACGTCACACCTCTTCACCCTCCGCCAAAACGTTCAAAACCACAATTTCAGCCGAGAAAATCATGGCATCCGTGTTTTGGGACTGTCAAGGCATAATTTTAATTGAATATATGCCTCAAGAGGAGACCATCAACTCTGCAAGATACTGTGAGACCCTAAAAAATTGCAGAGGGCGATTCAGAACAAGAGGAGAGGCATGCTGACAAAGGGAGTCTGCCTGCTGCACGACAATGTCAGACCACACACGGCCAACGCCACGAAGGAACTGCTCGCCTCGTTTAAATGGGATGTCCTGAACCATCCCGCGCATTCCCCTGACCTAGCACCTTCAGATGACTATCTCTTTACCTCCCTGAAGCTGCACATGGGTGGAAAAAGGTTTTCAACCGACGAGGAGGTAAAGGAGGAGGTGGAGAAGTGAATGGAGGGGTTGGCGGGAAACTACTTCGAGGAAGGCATCAAAAAGTTGATACCCCGCTTCACCACCTGCATTGAGAGGAATGGCGACTATGTCGAAAAATAGCTTACATATGTACTACGGTAACCACGTAATTTTTTTGTTCAAATAAAAAAAATTGTAACCTACAAAAATTCAGTACACTTTCTTTCTGGATATGCCTCGTATGTATAGAAAAGTTTATTTGGCACAGTGATTTCTTTGCTCCTTTTGAATGATGCACTTTTAAGAACTCAATTTGAATGAGAAACCTTTCTTTTCGACTCCTGCCTATTCAATATTTCAGTTACCATAAAGCTGGAGTCTCACTTGATCGGTCATACCATGAACTTGCTTGCTTAACACGTTGAATGCTGAAAACGCCTGTAGGTGTTAATGTTAACTTTTATTGGGTGCTTAAAACGCCTATCGCCATTCTATTCTGATTTGAGGAGCCTACCTGTACTGATAGGATTTGTAAAGATGTATGCCATTGAATTATACCTGCTCTCACTTTTTATTTTTATTTTGTAAGAACTTGAAATATGAACATCAACCAATGGTAAAAAAGGTAATTCAACATGATTGATACTTTTACAAAGTTCGATTGTTTGTCTGAGACGAAATGTCATTAGATTTCACAGGAAATTCTCATTATATTTTAAAGGAACTCGAAATAACATAAATATAAAGTATTTTCAGAAAAAAAAACTTTTTGATTTTCCCTTGAATATCAACTTAGGGGGGTATTCTCATTTCATGGCCTGAAAAATCGACGATTTAAAAAAAAAAAATCAGTGAATGAATAATTTTTTTAAATTGTTTTTTTAGACATATTTATTTATCTTTTAAGAACATTTTCATAAAATTTTATAATAAAAAAAATAATATTTTTGTTATTAAGTCGGAAGTAAGTTTCCCACCGGCGCGCTCGACTATAAACCCTCATAACTTTTCGAATTCTCAAGATCTTTGAAAATTTCTTACTGGAAATGATTCATAAAGGATTATAAAAAAATAAAATGAAATAAAAAATTGGTTTTAAAAAAAATCCAAATGAGAATACCCCCTTAACCGAGTTGCACCATAATTTTAAAATATGTAGAATATATATTTTAATTCTATGGTATTTGATCTCTTCTGTTGTTTTAATATATTATTCTATTCATTCATTATTAATATTATTATTTTATAGGGATTACCAACAAAATTTAGAAAGTGCCTAAAATATCTATAGACTAGGGAAATTTCAAAGTTATAAATAAATGTTAATTTCCCGGTCTTATAAAATAATGCCTTCTGTATTGTTTTTATTTTTATACATATGTAAATACTACCACATGACTTTCCTTTTAGGGCAAGCAGAGAGAACAGATCTCCACATCTTTCTATCCACTATACAGTTTTTCCATCACATATTATCTTCTATTTCTCATATTTTTTACCTTTCTATCAGTTAAAAATTCTCCAATTTTCTCCTTCCATTCTTTTTTCAGTCTATTGATTCATCTCTCTCCATTCATTTTAAACATATATTTGTTTTTTTTTTTTACTCATTCTCTCCATATAAATAATGCTGCCTTTAATGTTTGGACCTATATCAAGATCATAACCAAATAATTATATAAAAAAATAAATTCAATTGGGCTAGTTAAGCAAAATCCTAACGCAATTTAAAAAAAAAGAATGGTTAGCGGTTAAAATTATCCTCAGATTCCGCCAGGTGCATGAAAGAATAGCAGAATAGAATAGTAAAAAAGTATAGCATTACAATTTTAATATTTTGTCTTTCATCCCTCAGTTTCTCCTATTCCTTCTACAAGCCAAGGCAGAGCTAATCCAACTCAATCGCCATCTAATAAATTACCACCAAACCAGCAGGATGCAATCGTCGTACTCAATGGTATTCGTATCAATCCAGGCACCTCCAGGTAACGGGAATTTATTATTAACTTTACGTATTTTAATTTTGATAAAGCCTTAATTCTAACGATGGACTAAAACAAACATGATATTTCTGTCACAATTGAATGATTTAATCTGTCACTCTTGAGGAAAATCTTATTTTAATATGAAATTCACTTTTTAAATGCTAAAAAGGAGATCAAATGACATCAATTAATATTTTTTTCCTCTTTTTATCGTTCTTGTATTATTTTGATTTTAATTATTTGACTATATATATAATTTACAAAATATGTTTTTAAAGTAAGGTCCGTATTAAAGTTATGAAAAACTATGAGGGATAAATATGTTTTATTATCGCCAAAAGAGATCTATAGTATAAAATTACATTATTCTTGGGCGGACACAGGTCTTGTATATCCTCACCTGGCTTTGGATGTTCATATACTTGTGTTTTCAGATAGCCACATAGTCACCATTGACTTCCACACATTTTTTATTGTGTCACCAGTTTCTTTATTCCATTTTCAAAAAACCCGATTCATCGACATTTTCAAACTACTGTGATGAAAGCTATTTCTTTAAATACATAAATCAGGACACTAGATCAAGACTGTAGGACAGTGGGCAAAAAACTTTGCCCACTCGCCCTACAGCCCTATCTCGCAAATGATCGCTACGCTCTTCATCACGGATATTTATTCAGTATCAAATCAAACAACACCTCTGCTAACTTGACTATCGCTCATAACATGACTTTAAACCTCGCAAAGTAGGCTGAATTTTTGCAGCACTATTGTTTTTTTTTTTTTTTTTAACAAAAACCGGATAAACACGAACCTCACAGTCAGTGGGATTATTTAGTAATGTGTTCATTGTAAATTACTCACACACAGCATCAAAACACTAATCTAACAGCGACAAGATGGCTAACAAGCTACTAAATCATATAAAGATGCGCAATCCTGCTTCTCAACTTTAATCGGCAGTAATTTCAAAATGGAGCTTACATGCTTCATATATAATAATTAAGAGCTTATTTTTTTTATATCAAGAACACATATGGAATGCTCAATAGAAAAACGAAAAAGAAATAAACTGAAATATGTTTAATTTTCATATCTTGTAAGTCTATATAGACTTAGTCAAATTCACTGAAGCTTTAAAATCATCTAGAATATATTTGTTTTCTATCGAGCCACCTTTTCCATTGAAATACATATTACAAAAATTGCAGGTAGACCAATACTTGCGGATTTGTGGCCACTCTGTTAGGGGCCAGGCATTTACTGGTAATATTAACTGTCTGTTTAATTTCTACATCTAGTTCCATAGCTGTTTCGACTGCAGCACCAGCTCCTTCACATCAACAAACCAGCCAAAAATTCACCAATTCCAATTTCACCGAGACTGTCATCACAAATAGTGACAGCGTCTTCGGCATAGGACCCGAGGTGAAGCAAACGAAGAAGAGGAAGGCTGTGACACAAGCGGCTGCCAACAGCGGCAATCCATATCCGCCCGGAATGTCCACTATCACATCAGCACAGGTAAATTTCAATATCAATTTTAATCAAGCTGCTGTGTGAAATGGTGCAGTGTCCTAGTGAAAAATGTATTGTATTACACTTATGGCTTATTGTCGTGTGAAAATCTCTTCCTACCAACCAGGAAACCTTGAGAAACCTTAAGGGAAAACCAAACTATAACTGTTCTTAAAATAACTCGATTATAATGAAAATCGAACCTGCAACCCCTGAGCTGGAAGACAGGTGTCTTTTCAACTTGGCCATGGAGGTCATCAAAATGACGATTTTTGTGAATATTCCAAATCTCGTCTT
Source organism: Odontocerum albicorne (assembly GCA_949825065.1). Lineage (NCBI taxonomy): Eukaryota > Metazoa > Arthropoda > Insecta > Trichoptera > Odontoceridae > Odontocerum > Odontocerum albicorne. Next base: position 30,905,365 of record OX463843.1, on the reverse strand, counting down.
AATTTCTTCTCTCAATTGGGTTACGACAATAGCATAGTACGAGTATTATTTGTTTATTGTTTTTCTATTATCTAAATTTACTATCATGATAATACCCTTAAAATCCCAGAAAACTGATGCTATCACTTTGCCTGCTCACAAAACCAACTTGGCCTTCTTTGGAGGCAATGGATCGCTATGTCGCCACTGTTTCAATTTTTATTTAGAATTTGTTAGTAGTGGTGGATTCAGGTTTCATCCAAGTAAGAAATCATCTGATTAGCATGAATATTCTGTGAAGTTCAGATGTGAACAAAGAAACTTTGGCAACCACCGAGCAGAAACCTTCGACAACTGCAATTCCAAAGTTAAAAAGAATTCCACTCGTTCACATAAAATCAATAGGACCTCTGCTATATCCTTAATAATAATCTTGTAAAGCCAAGTCCATGGCTTTATTGACGTTTTCTGGAATTGAGGACAATCTGCTCTAGACAGCACTATATAAATTGTCTTTTTATTATTATTAATGACTGCAATTGATAGGTTTCCTCTGTGATGTTCATCTTCAACATCCTGAAACTCTGCTGCTTATTGTTTACTCATAGCATATGACGGAACAGACTATGACAATGTTTCCGACAAATACCTTCAATGATTTGTGTTGTTAAGCCTTTGATAAAATATATTTAATCACAGACTGCAGCTGAATATTATCCATATTCACAAAAATGACATTGCCAGTAGTAATAAAATAAATCGAGACCGGCTAGTATGAATTTTTTCAAAGTTGTGAATTTTTCAACCTTCCCTCGTATAACTTACATGCCGAGACATAAAATAAATCGAGACCGGCTAGTACGAATTTTTTCAAAGTTGTGAATTTTTCAACCTTCCCTCGTATAACTTACATGCTGTGTATTTACATTGTGGCAAAGATTTTTTCCTCAATTCACGGAAACTTAAATGATGAATACTTATTATCAGGCATTTATTTTAAATTTGAAGAACAATATTCGTTAATAGTAAAGTTTAATTTCATCAAAAAAAAGATTACTTGAGATAAATCATTAGACTTTAGAAAGAAACTTTACACTGTCTCTTTCAGGCAAAAGATGCAAATACATCAAATGCATCAGCGACTTTCCAATGGGAGGCATCTGATATTCCGACAGATCTTACTGCAGAATCAACCAATGAAGATAAATCCAAAAAAGTAATTATGTATATATATATACATGCCACTGGATATATTTTTGTAAAAACATTTTTATTTTTTAAATAGCTACATGAATGTTAATAGACTTTCTGTTTCAGAAGTTGGAAATAGATTTCAACATATTTTTTAAAAGCTTGTTCACATTATGAATTTATTGTAGGATATATGGGCGTATACATACCATCACGCTGTTTACCTGTCTGGGTAGGCAGAGAGAATTGATCTAACATTTTACATTTCCTTTCAAAATATTCACTTGATCCAGCCATACTTTCCTTGGTCTACCTCTACCATGCATTCAAATCACATTTGCACTGTATATCAGGTCTGTAAATATTAAACCGGAATTTAATCATAGATGGCTATAGTTGTCAATGTAGTGACTGTCAAACCGCGTCATTGGCGCCTTTTTCTGGTGTTTACATTTGTCAAAGACTTAACTTGCAACAATACAAGTTTAATACAACTACGAGGGTGGTCCGATAAGTACTTAGCCTACAAAAGAATAACAAAAATTTTGGAAAAGTGGCGATTTATTTCTCAACATAATCTCCTTTGAGTTCGACACACTTGACCCAGCGATGCTCCAACTTCTTTAACCCGTCTGAAAAATACGTTTTCTGGAGGTCTGCAAGGTAGGCCTCCGTGGCGGCGATAACCTCCTCATTCGACTCAAATTTCTGCCCGGCGAGTGACTTTCAAATTTGGAAACAAAAAGAAGTCGCAGGGGGCCAAATCCGGAGAATACGGTGAATGGGGCAGCAGTTCGTAGCCTAATTCTACCAATTTGGCCGTGGCGACGGCGGAGGTGTGAGCCGGTGCGTTGTCATGATGGAAGAGCACTTTTTTCTTCGCCAAATGGGGCCGTTTTTTCTGCAATTCGGCGTCGAATTGGCCCAATAATTCGGCATAGTAGAGCCCTGTGACCGTTTTGCCCTTCTCCAAGAAGTCGATGTAGATAACACCTTTTGAATCCCAGAAAACGGTGACCATCACCTTTCCGGCCGATAGGACAGTCTTCGCCTTCTTCGGAGCACGTTTGTCAGGTGAAGTCCACTGTTTCGACTGTTCCTCCGTCTCGGGTGTGTACCAGTGTATCCATGTTTCGTCGACGGTCACGAAACGATGCAGAAACTCCTTCGGATTGCGCTTAAACATCGTCAAACACTGCTCTGAAGTGGTCTCACGGTTGCGCTTGTTGTCCGGAGTGAGCAAACGCGGCTCCCATCGCGCCGACAGCTTTCTCATGCCCAATACTTCATGCAGGATATGACCCACGCGGTCTTTTGAGATGCCTACTGTCTCAGCTATCGGCAGTCTGCCAATACGAGATCGTGGATTTTTGTCACGTTATCCTCTGTGGTAGCCGTTTTCGGGGCACCTGGGCGTGGCTCATCAAAAACCGACGTGCGACCACGTTGAAACTCGTTAAACCAATTTTTGACGGTCGCCATCGAAGGAGAAGAGTCACCGTACACAGCATCCAAGCGCTCTTTGATTTCGCTGCGCGATTTCCCTTTCAAAAACAAGAATCGAATCACCGACCGATATTGCTCTTTTTCCATTTTTCTCAAATCCGCGGACATGCTCGTTTCCACACGCAGTCAAAACAAAACTACGCGTCTGATTCGACTGAAATTTTGACAGTAGCTGTCAACGAGAATGTACTACGTGATAAAAAATTGCTCTTGCGATAGTGGTGCCATCGGGCGGTGAGGCCAAGTACTTTTCGGACCGCCCTCGTTCATATGTTTTCATAGCGTTGAACATGTCTGTTTTTGTGCCTAAAAACTACGATTTACGGACAGCATTGATTTTCTGTTACCATTTGAAGAAAACTGCCGCAGAATCGCATTGAATGCTCGTCGAAGCTTACGATGAGCATGCTCTTGGTAAATCACAGTGCTTTGAGTGGTTTAAAAAATTCAACAGTGGCGATTTTTACGTGGAAGACCACCGAGAAAGTTTGAAGACGCCGAATTGCGAGCATTGTTGGATGAGATGACGCTCAAACGCAACAATAACTTGCGGATCAATCAAATGTGACACGAGAAGCCGTCTCCATACGTTTGAAAGCCATGGGAAAGATCCAGAAGGTGGGAAAATTGGTTCCACATGAACTGAATGAAAGACAGCAGGAAAACCGAAAAACCACTTGCGAAATGTTGCTTGTCAGGTACAAAAGAAAGTCGTTTCTCCATTGAATTGTGACTGGCGATGAAAAATTGATATATTTCGAGAATCCTAAGCGTAAAAGATCACGAGTAACTCCAAGCAAACCAGCGACATCGACTGCAAGGCCAAATCGCTATGGTCGGAAGACAGTGCTCTGTGTTTGGTGGGATCAGAAGGGTGTTATCTATTATGAGCTGCTAAACCTGGCGAAACCGTTAATACTGAACACTACCGACAACAAATGATGGATTTGAACCGAGCATTGCGTGAAAAACAACCAGAATATCAAAAGAGGCAACATAGTGATTTTGCTTCATGATAATGCACTATCGTACACAGCAAAACCGGTCAAGGAAAGGATTGAGGCGTTTAGTTGGCAAATATTTTCGCATGCGGCTTACTCACCAGACTTGGCTCCATCCGATTACTACTTATTTGCATCGATGGGACACGCACCTGCTGAGCAGCGCTTCACTTCTTACGAAAATGGCTCGATGATTGGTTTGCCTTAAAAGAGCAACAATTTTTTTAGCGTGGCATCCACAAATTGCCAGAGAGATGGGAAAAATGTGTAGCTAGCGATGGGCAATACTTTGAATAAAATATTTTTTACCATTATCATACAATAAATGTGTATTTTCTATAAAAAAAATCCGGTTTCATATTTACAGACCTGATATATATGTATATATAGGGTGTCCCGTGCCTCAACGTAAAGCCGGTATCGAGGAAGAGGTCAGCTCATGACGGTTCAGAATTTAAAAAAAATTCTTGAATAAGCCTTATACTTCTCGAGTTATAGGCATTTCTTCGTTGTGAAAGTAGCTACCCTGCGCCAAATGTTTATATGCTGTGACTACAAATTGCCATATTTTATGATTTTAATGGTGGTTGTATAGCAATCCTAGATACCGGGTTGACGTTGAGGCATGGGACAACCTGTATATGTAATATTATGGATCATTACATATTTCCATCCCTATTATTATGAATCTGTTCATTAGATAGTAGGAGGGGAGGGGATTGTTATATCCTAAAATAAAATCATAATTAGAACAAGCACTGAGATATATATTTTGTGATTGAATTATTTATGCTTTATTTTATTTTTTAGATCATTTCTTGTCTTGTAAATGTGTTGTGCTAAAGAATTGAAGAGTGATGGAACAAATATCAATGAATTCACATTGCAGATTTTGTTTATTTTAGGCAACAATTAAAGTTAATTCGATAACAAATAAAATGTTTGTTTTGTCAATATGTGCAGATAAAAAAAATTTACTAAAAAATTACTTTATAGTGACTTGTTTCATCGCTTGTCAATTAAAATAGAAATTCATTCATTGGCCAGCATTAATAGTTTGTCAGTAATTTTACTTAAGCATTTTATGAATAAGAACTATTTTTTAGTAAAATTGTTAAATTTCATAGTTAAGCATAGTTGATGCAAAATTACATTTATTTAGTTATATTGATACCACCTCCCGATAATAAAAATTACATTTATTTAGTTATATTGATACCACCTCCCGATAATTAAAAATTTATCTACGGTACTACAACCGTGTCTGAAGGAGTGGAGTGTATTCAAGGGGCTCAGGGCGACAATGACAACTCAACAGAATGATTTTCAAATTTATTTTGAATATCAAAGCGATACAATAGGCTGGTAGCGGTTCAGGTAGGTTAGAATGGAGCTAGGATGGCTCGAGGGGGCGACAATGCTGGACCGGGTAGGGTGGCTCTAGATTGGCGGCAATGCTGGTCCGGGCAGGATAGTAGGGCGGCTCTAGCAGGCAGAACGGCAGGTCAACTGTAGCACAATGGCGACAACGCAGGTCCAGGCAGGGCGGCAAGGCAGCTCTAGCAGGTGGCAACGCGGGTTCAGGCAGGGTAACTCCAGGCAGCGGCAATGCTGGTACGGCGAGACGGCTCTGACAGGCGGCAACGCTGGTTCGGGCAGGACAGCTGTAGGCAGCAGGCTAATGATGTTAATTTGTTAATATTTGGGTTTTTTTTTTCAGTGATGGCTGGTGTCATCTTAATGTTGAATGATTTGAACATTTTGCTTTTTCATACATCATTGGTACAGCAGCACTAAGTGGACCCTTGCCTCCAGTAGCAATCCTAATAATTCCTGTCGATCCTCAGTAATAACTCTCCAATTTGAAATTCCTTCTGTATGCGCACCCTAGGTCACTCCATGATACCATCTGAATTTACACTTCAGTGAATGGGTTGGATCTAGAAAATTTTCGTGTTTTGTCCATGGTCTGTACACAACGAGCCTTTATGAATTATGTTTATGATTTGAATAGTTTTTTATTCCACATACATTGATCAAATCGGAAATTGTGCATAAAAACTAATTAAATTCCCAAGATTTATTTATATAGAATTATTTGATGTCATTCTAGATGAAAACTGAATCGACCCTTGTCACTTCAACAATCACAAAACCTTCAAGCAGCACTCCACAGCACAGCGGGGGAGGCTTGAACATTCAGATGGAGACAAATCTGTCTGCGGCTTTGTATAATGCCCCACCGACTCCCAGCACATCTTACTCAACTCCGTCGCCCATTGCTGGACCATCACAGGCTCAAACTCAAACCATCACAGCTCCAGAAAAAAGTGCATCCAGGTTAGAATGGCTGTGTTCTTTAGTTCCTTAATTTTTTCAAATTTATTTTGAGGCATGAGGCAGAAACTTGTCAATTATTTATATCAACACCATTGTGTGACCATGACCAAGAGAACTTCCATTATCATGTAACTTTTCTATTGTATTAACGTAGATCAGCAGCTTTTTAAAATATTAGTCCTCTCCATCCAAGGGATATTAATTTCAGCAAACCTCTATGGATAACGAACATAACACAGGATAAAGTAAGCCAAAAAATTTCTTCATAATCTTTTGATGCAATTTATTAATATGTGGTATATTTGAAAGAATGGTGCTAAGATGATTTTTTGCAGCTAATCATGAGAATGGATTTGACACTACAACAATCAACTTTATGGAATTGACAAGGAACTCAGTATCTCAAAATGTATAAACATTGGAAGACTTTGATTATCGAGTCTCGTACATCAAATGGAAGAACCTCCCCTTCTCAACAGCAACCCTGAAGGATGATTATTTGACAGGTAAAGAATGAGATAGAAGGGCAATATATCCAAGTATAAAGTACTTCAAATAAGAAATTCACGGTGAGCCATCCAGGGCTGAAATGGTCAAAGACTAGTATGGATCTTGGAGGAGAGCGAGACCCACACTGGATTGTAAGCACTGATGGTGATGAAATCTAGAATTCAGTAGCAAAGTAGTACATTAAGAAAAAAAGAGTCATTTTAAATTTTTCTTTGAGATACCCTGAAATGTTTTACTGTTCTACACAGGAATTAAATAGCCATTATTTTGATTTCAGGTTGCCAAGCCCTGCACCGCCAAATATTCAAATACCAAACCCAAATATAATGCCCATATCTTCCCGAAATGCTTCTCCAAATACTCTAGCTCAGGTTAGTAAGATAAGTTAGTTTAAAATATCATTATTTTTTATATTGCCGCTAAAATAATTTATGTATGTATATTAAGTTTGTGCTTTTTTCTATGTTATTACCCTGCCCCAGTCAATTTGCTGATTAAACTTCTGATTTCAATAGACATTTTTAACTTTTTTTATGCTGTGCATTTTATTTTATTAAACTATTTTCATATTATTACCCATTGTACTCGATCTAGGTTCCATACAATACTGCCCTCATAAGCAAAAACGCAGCTAATGGCAAAAGTTAAGTTTTGAGAACACTATACTTCTATGTTTTTCATTGCTGCTTAAAAATGTCGTGATTCATAAACAAAAAAGCAGGTAAATGTGATTCATAAGCAAAAACGCAGCAAACGCATAGGCTGTCTTTTTTCTTATGAATCACATTTTTCTGCTTTTTTGCTTAGAAAAACCTAGTATTTTGTAAAATTAAAAAAGACATGTCGATTTTTGTATAAATGGTTTTCCGTATTTTTTTATGGATTATGGTTCAGAATTTGATGGGTTAATTAGTTAGCTGCGTTTTTCTTTATGACGGCAGAATAATAATCTGAGCAATTGAGTGGATTGCCATAAATTAGGTACTTTATGATATACTCATCAAATGCTTATTTTTGATTTGTCAAATATAATTTAACCTAAAGCCACATTCATAAGACGGCCTTACAAAAATATATTTTCATACTGACAATGTATAAAAAGCATTCTGTTAAATTTTAAATATTTTCAAGATTCTCATGCATTGATAGCACTTTCATTGGAAATGCTAACGATCAGCAACTTGCCAATTATAGAAATGGTTGAAAACCTTTTTGAATAATATATTTTGTGAAATACATCCATAGTATAGAGAAATCCTTTTATGGTGGTTTTCAAAAGATCAACTAATTATATGTTTGGTACTGAAGCCACACCTCATGCATTCATATTTTACACCAAGTGTACACAATGTGCAGAGCACATTGTATTACTTTCTTTGTTGAGGCCCAAAAAATATTCACATTGTGTTGATGGTATTCAAACTAAACTTGACTTCATTTTGCATTTAAACCAAAATTGATAATTTTGTATTACATATACATTTTTTTTGTATTAAGAACTAAGCACTCAATTATTCACTGTTTTATATGCTTATTTTTTTTTTTTTGTTAAAGAATAGATGTAATTGAAGTCATAGATATCATTATACCCCGAATACTAGGCTGAGAAATGCCTTTGTCATTCGAGGGGAGTGGCACAGCACGGGGCTCGAACTTCCACACTGAAATGCAGCATGTTACCGCATGGGATACATTTCAAAGTTTATTTTATTGATGTTAGAAAAAATGATTTATTAGGCGAGTAAATATCTTAAAATTTATTCTCGATAGAAACTTCGAATCAAGAATCTTAACCAAGATGATATATCATTATTATTATTATGAAATCAAATTGATTTTATTTTCTCTAGATCGAGTGTAAATGCTGCTTTTGATCTTAGACGCTTTGGTGATAATTTGAAAAACTTTATTTCTTGACTAATTTAATAAATTTGTCTGGTGGTACTAATCATTTACATGATAAAAAATGATCCAAAAAGAATAGCCACTATTGAGAATACACGTAGCGTCTCTGGAAACAGTTGTCCCCACAAACATCTAACATGTTAAAACAATATGAGGAACTATATCGAGTGAATCCTTTCTCTGAAGCAACAGTAGCACTTAGGGTAACACTAATGAACAAATAGCAGACACTAGAAGGGACATATAACTCAAAACAGCAAAAAGGCCTGTTACATACAAACCACATCTGATTAAGTGCCACATCAACTTTTGTTGAATGGGAAAACAGCAAAATGTTCAGCAAGAATTGTCAAAATGAACCGAAATACTAAATCAACAAATTATATAGTGAACCAATAACTCATGGCTGAATATCGACTAGCACTGAAAAACTTGAGAATGGGAAAATCTCATGGAGTTGTTGAATTACAGTTGAACAAACAAAACAGGCTCTTAACATGGATACATCAATTATACAACTGTATACACTCAAAAAAGACCATTTGAGAGTGTTGCTTGAACCTGGTAACGAACCCAATGAAACAAAAACAACCTATATCACTGCTCTGTCATTTTTGTAAACTGTTTGAACTCGATTATTCTTATCAAAGATACATGCTGAATGAAATATTGTTTGCTTTACTCTGGTGATTGATGAGCTCCCCCGAAACTGAGTGTTTATTAAAAGAACTGAGTTACTCCAATAACCAAAACTCAAATTTACGCTTTCCACCTATAAAAGACAAGTATGGGAACTTAATGTGTGGTGAGAGGGAACCAAACTCCATCACTGCTCTACCCCAAAATATCTATATCATTTTGGACTTATACCTGACTTACACATTGGGCACATTCAAATGGCATGTCATGGGGCTCTTTGTTACTCAGTCAGCGAATGTGTCAGCCCATTATGGAGCCCAGACCATGCAAAGCATATAAATTTTACATTAAACAAAAGATGTCGCCTGATCACTGGAAATCTCAAACCAACCTCGATGGAAATAGTTGACATATTTGCTGAAATATATCCTCCACATATCCGCTGCAATATTGCATGCAGGAGTGAGAAGCACAAATAACTTAATGATCCCAATCACCTTATATATAACCAAATGTCACGCAGAAGTTTTATAATCACCCGCAACCCCCTTGAAGGCCTTCCAGAATGTGAGCATTTCAATTTCTGGAGAGTTGGAACAGAAAACTTGAGGATATGGATACAGCTCTATATATGCCTGCCGGTGGGACACCACCTATCATGGGCCATATAGAGGTTTCTTAATGACCTATGCACCCACGTAGATAGATATAAAGAGAACTTCCGCAGGTGGAGGGTTGAAGCCGAGGACTCGCCACTATTCATATATATGGTGACTTTCAATCAATGTCACACTTGATGGTTTGCCGTTTGTATCCCTTGAATTGCTTGGAAGAAGACCTCTTGAGGGGTGGCCCTTTCTGGGCTGATAGGATATAAATCTGGTGTGACATCAATGGAATCATAACATGATTGGAATGGAATCATTTAACTTGAAATCAACATAAAAAGAATTATCTGAAAATTTCCCTTCTTTTGATGATCAAATTTAATTTATTTACTTAGTATTCATTCAATTATATATCAGAGTTAACTTTTTTTATATGAACTTGGATACCTTTCGAAACAAATACAAAATTAGGGGCTTATTATTTTGAATATCTCTGGAGCATGGTGGAAAGAATGTTATAGCTGTGAATGTGGTTTCCAGAATTTGAGTCAGAAATATCCTGGCACTCCACAAAGAGCTGATGAATTGCCAGCTTCCTTAGTAGTATCTGTACCTTTACCACAGTCAAGTCAAGGAATTCAGCTGTCAGGTCATCAGGTATTTCCTTTCAATTTGTTATATCTAGGCACAATACTTAATCTTTTCATGTACTCTTCTCCATATTTATCGCCTTAAATGGTACGTATTAAAATTTATTGAGGAATCCTTTTTTCCTTTCATGTCCTATCTAGTCATTCATGGTGAAGCATTTTATAACAACATAAGGTCTCCTTCTTTCATTCTCTTTCAAAAATAATCAATACAAAATCTAATATTGTCTCTTAACTGTTTACTCTTGATTATTTTCCCTTCCTTCTGGGAAAATCATTGAAACCATAAACTAAGAAATAAACCCACTGAAAATATATGTATTGTAATGTGCACGTTCAAAAAACTTTGTTCTGAATTAAATGTATGTATGGATTATGTATCCCGTCATTTATGAAAACTTCTATCATTGCTAGAGTAAAATGTTTTTTGGAATTGTTGCCATGTTGAGTAGGTTTAAATGATGGCCGACGTTTCAAGACATCGCAGCCTTCATCTTCAGAACGATGTCAAAAAACATTACTGAATATAGTAAGCACACAAGAAGTACTCACTTGACCATCTGTACTCGCATCTGCAATGTGAACATTTATTTGAGCCACTCGCTCTCACGGCCACAACGTAAACGCTCATGGCGACCAGTACAGATCCTGACGAGTGAATTGCGTGCCCTGCATGATAATTTTGTATTCACCTACTTGTATTGTCGTCTTTCATGAGGCATGAATTATCATAAAGCCTGACCATTCGGTTCCAACGACCATAATTTAAGCCAACTGAACACAACACCTTCCAAAAACATTTTATACCAGTGAAAAACAGCCGTGAAAATCTTCAAACACATTCTATCATTGATCATATATATAAGAAAAAACGTATGATCGTATAAGAAGAGAGAAATTGTGGGAAGTATTGAGCGATAATAACATGAATGATAAATTATTGAGTGTAATTGTCTCGCTATATGAAGACGGTTGTGCATGTGTAAGAATAAATTATGAAAGGTGTAAAGTAAGGATGTGTGATGTCACCTTGGTTGTTTAATTTATATATAGATTCATGTGTGCGCGATCTAAAAGATAATGAGAGAAATATAAGAATGAGTGAAATATAAGAATGAGTGAAGTTAATGTATGTGGACTTCTATATGCAGATAATATGGTTATGCTTGCTGAAAATGAAGGTACGTTAATGGATATGATAAGTAAGCTATATGAGAGATATCTAGTAAAAGGTTTGAAAATTAATGTAATGAAAACAAAGGTTCTGGTTACAGAAAGAAGTGTGATAAAAAGTGTGCACGATGTATGGGTTGGCTCAGAAATACAGGTGCAGGTTAATGAGTTCTGTTATCTGGGCAGTATGATTTTACATGTGAAGTGAAAGTTGAAAGAGACATTGAAAGAAGGGTAGTAACAGGAAACAAGGTTAACGGAGCACTTAATGTTATATAAAACAATTGTGCTATATCAACAGTAGCAAAAATAACTACATAATAATGTGTTGGTTCCCACCTTCATGTATGGAAGTGAATCTTGGACTTAGCAGAAGGATAAGGGTAAGATTAATGCTGTGGAGATGCGTGCACTAAGGAAAATTTGTGGAGTTTGAAAGAAGATAGAATGAAGGCATCAGAAATGAATGCATGGATAGAAAGGATGTTTTTAGTAAGATGAAGAAAAGAGCTTTAAGATGGTTTGGACATGTGGAGCTAATCGAATGTACAACTAAGGAGTGCAAGATGTGCATGGAAGAAGTAGACCGAGGAAAACGTGATATGACCAAATGGATCAGATTTTAAAAGAAGGTAATGTGAGAAGTATGAATAATTGCAGATTGTGCATGACGAGATATATGTGTGTGCTTGGATAGAAAATTTTGGAGAACCATTCTCTCTGCCTACCCGTCAAGGACCACTGCGTGATGATATGTATGTATCATATAAATTATAGTACAAATTACTCATTGACGGATGCATTGTTTTGATTATTTAAGAAGTATTATAACAATCTATAAGATAATCGTGATGCATAGTTGATCACTAGTTGATATTTATTTTGAGTCCTAGAATAGGATAGATATTGTATAGAAACAGTCCGAGATCAGCCTCTACAATATCTTTTAACCAGATGACAAATTAAAAAAGATATATCAGAAAGAAACAAGTTTTTCATTGCTGTCATGATAGAGATGAAGTAAAATATATCATAGTTAATTATTAAAATTCATTTTTTTGTTTGCCCAGAAGTGCAACATTTGTTTGGACACAATAAATAAAGATTTTTTTCTAAGAAGACTTAATACATATTATATAAGAAATTAATATGAAAACTATTTTCATTTATTTCGAGAGTCTTGTCATTGTTTTTATTACAAGCATATATGATATGTATCAGGGATGGGTTGATGAATTTTTTTTTTCATTTGAATATTTTTTTTAAAGTCGGAAATTGAGTGTTCTATAAAAATCATTTTGCGGATAATAATTCTAACAGAGTCCAATTGGTTAAGCAAGAAGAGTTTTAGGGGTTTCACTGTATGTTCAATTCACCACTGATATAACTTATATTTACGTTATAGAAGGTATCAGATTTAAGCTTGGATTGATTTATTTTAATATATTTTTTTTTGCTTATACCATTTTGATATTAATAGTAAATTTTGATTTTTAATTTTGTTCAATAAAAGTTAATTGCTTGCTGACACAACTATATTATAGGATTATAAATCTAGTGATAACCTACCGAGTCTGAAGAGGTAAGCGATATAGCCAAAAATAAATATTCTAATGAAATATTAAAAATTAACAATGTATAAAAAGAATGTCCTTTATATAGGGTCTTTCAAATTGAGCGGTTTTTTAATTCTTGCATAAAACACAGATGACGTCGCGAACTTGTCAGATTCTTGTGACATTTGAGAAGTGTAATGTATGACATTTATAAAAATGGATTCGTATAAAATACGTGTTCAAATTGTTGAATTATTTTATGTATTGTAATCTCCGGAAACGGTAATGTTACTTGGCCACCAAGATCATGTGATCTGATACCGTTGGGACTATTTTCTCTGGGGTTACATGAAAAGCCAGGTCTATAAGAATGACCCCGATCAATTCCTGAGCTGAAGGGTGAAATTATTCGAGTTATTGGTGAGTTAGAACAGCAATTATGCCAAAATGTCATCGAAAATTTTGACAAAAGAGTGGAAATCTGGCGGATATTGTTTTTTGTGTTAAAATTTCATATATTATACTTTAATGACCAATAAAAAGTTTTTTGAAATCAAATTGTGTGTTATTCAAGAATTTAAAAAATTTTAATTAAAAAAACCGCTCAATTTGAAAGACTAGTTAATGAAGTGTAATTTATTTTAATATTGTATTGTATACATTACAAGTAAAACTTGGCAGGGGTATTATCATATGGTAGTTATTTCTTCCAACCAGCTAGAAAGATGTCAAAAGCCTGTTGTAAAAAAAAAAACAGATTGTAATATTTTCTTTTTGGTACCATTAGAAATCAAACCAGAAATCCCTGGATTGAAAGATAAGTGTTCTACCAACCAGGCCTATCTTGTTAGTTGTAATGGTATGCTAAGTTATGAAGGGTTAGTATAGATACTTAAAAAGGTTGATATTCCCTGATCTATTATATTACTAGGAAGTAATAAATAATATCATGTCAACGTTTGATATGCCTGAAAATATCTCTTTATGTTTAGCTTGAATCATGAACCATGTAAAATTTTCTGAGAAAATAAATAATGAGCCAAATAATTTTCCAAGATAACCTAACAACAAATATTTTGAAAGTATAGTGATGTATAATGAATATGAATATGTTCAAATCCTAATATCGTTTCCACATTCTTCTCTTTCTTACTCTCTTTGACTTTTTCTAAACCTGTTCAGTTTTATCGTTTTTCATATCTCGATTGCTCTAATTCTTACAGTTTCGACCATATTTTTGGTTATTTTTTCTCGTTTTTTATTTTTCTATCTGCCACTATATACTTTCTTATTGCTGATGATTTCATAATCCCTTAACACATACAAAGGGCCTGAAAATAAATTTATATTCAAATACATGGTCACCATAATCATGTCATATTTCATAAACAAACTATTTTTATCATATTATTATGTAAATTGATAAGGCATTGTTCAAGTATCAGAAATAAAAATACACACTGTTTATTGTGTAATTGATTAGGCAAGCACCTCATCAGAACCAACTTTTGTGCAACCTGCGTCTCCCATGCCGTCTGCCAGCAGCTGGGGTCTCAAGGTAGCATATGAGCCACAGATAAACAGCCAGTTGACTCAGGACATGGCCGAGGATACGAGGCGACCAAGGTAAGTCAAACTGTGAAAGTTTTATTTTAATACAATACACATTCTACATTCCTATAATGATCTACAGAGCTATTTTAACATTAAACTATTTGCAATCTACAATAAGTTTATATATGACTGTATGACATTTCGTGATTTGTATTCAGTCAGATATCATACACTTCAAAAGCAGGTAATGAATCGAAATGACTTATTTAAGAAACCTATGACAAATTTAAGGCCGGACTACGAATTAGGGCCATAGTATTCAGTTGTATTCTTATTAGAATTTAAATTAGTTTTACTTTGTTATTAATGTTTATCTCTTCTATAAACTCTGTATTAAAAAAATTTACTTCAAATTGACTTGCCAACTTGACAATAATTATTTTTACAAACAGCTAATTCACAAAATGTGGACATCAAATTAACAGTATTGGTTACTGGAAAATATTTAGGTTATTCATTCTTTTATTTTATCTCTATATATATTATAAAAAAAATATTTTATGAAAATTTTAACGGATAGATACGAAATTATCTGTTGAATTTGATGATTCACTCTTGCACTTTATTAGACACGCAAGAGGCTAGTGTCAAACTAAAATCTATGTCGACATTAATGTCACATCTTCATACTTGATGTGTCTTATCTGTCATCACACCGACCTCCAAATTAGCATTATCTCCGGGAAATATGTCCAAAAAGTTTGATCATGATGCATTTAAGGCAGAAGAGAGACGCTTTTGGATTTACAATTCTTCTGCAATAAAATAATTTGTATGCATAGTCATCCGCAGGATTCTCAGCATCCTTCTTCATCACCGTCTTCAAATAGTTTAATGTTAAAATGTCTATTTTTTGTCTAATATGAGTATTAGACCTTATTGTAGTTTTTTATATCACTTTATGTAAGAAAATTATTTGTTTTATTGATGAATCTATTCCTCTAAATGATGCGCAGATCACTTGGCTTAGCTTAAACATTATCTTGTGCTAACAGATTTTCTTTTTTTTTCAGGTCTGAATCTATGGAACAAAACATCAAGGTCCCACTGCCACCTGGACCAATAACCAATGAGACTGATTCACCAATGTTACCCGCAGTGAACATGCGGAGGAAGAGGTCAGCAATGGCTACAGCTACAGTAACTCAAGGCACCATGGCAGCTCCCAGTACATCAGGTGTTTATATTTCTTTCATGTTCTTTCTAACATTTCTTTTCTTGTCCACACACTTTCAGTACTAAAAATATTGTGAAAATAAAATAATTGTACAGCATGTACATTGTTTTTCTACAAATATTTTTTTCTAAATTGATTCGAATTAAAGCCATAAAAATATGACTTTTGGTCAGTGGCATTCATTTTTCTTTTTTGCTTGTCTCTGAACATCTTGAATGTCACAAATAGATTTTCTCGGACTGAGTCTTAGAAAATTGATGGCTACAGTATGTTTGACAAGAGCGTGTATGGCTACAATTTTTCCTGGAAACTGTTAAAGGGTAGATTCAAACGCGATCAGGTAGCAGGCCCTTCTCCCAAGATGCTTTGTATAAAAAAACTCAGTTGTATTTCGACCATGGTTACACAAGAACATATTTCACCATGACTGCCGCGTACACATCACGTTACGAAGCCATGTTTCTGTGTACACATCCGAAAGAACCGAAAATGTTGTACGGAGCCGCTGCTAAATACATGAGAAAGTCGAAAACATTTGTAAGTGGATGAAACGCTATTCCAACGTAAAAAACACCGATGACCTACCAGATCGTGACACTGCACATAAAACGACGAAAAAGTAGAACATGGCGATTTTACGGGTGTTTGAGAAAAACCCTCATCTATCATTGCGTAGCGGACAGGCAGTTTTGCGTGAAAAGAGTCTAATTGTGTCATGTGACACTATAAGAAGACATTTACTAGCTCATGTAGGGAAATTTCGAAGCACGGTGAAGAAACATTGAAAAACAAGTAAAAAAAACTCACTTGGGCGAAAAAAAATTAGGACTGTGATTGGGACAGCGTAATTTTTTTTCGGACGAATCTTCTTTTTGGGCACGTTCTTCCATTAATCATACCCTCATCCGGCGGACCATTAAACACCCGGTAAAAGTCCACATCTGGGTCTCTTTCTCAAAGTGGGGATTTGGCACTGCACATCTTAGCAGATAATTTGAACGCTGCTAAGATGGTTAAAATATATCAGAGGGCTTTATTACTATCTACCCAAAGGTGGTTTATAACAAAAAATTAAAATTGGCTACTGCAAGAGGACAATGACCCAAAACATCAGTCATCTTTGTACTGCGTGGAAATAGGAAAATGACATTGATTTAATGGATTGGCCGTCGCAGTCACAAGATGCAAATCCCATAGAAAATATTTGGGCACTCGTGAAGTTCAAGCTCCGAGAGAATAAGATCTGGAACATCAAGCAGTTATTTCGACAGATTCGACTTATATGGAAGTCTTTGCCCCTAGATTATGCTATAAAATTAGTAGAAAGTATGCCTCGGAGATGCCGGGCAATTATTACTAGTGGATGTTACTGGACAATTTATTAATAATAAAGCATCACAGTTTATATCATGTAGTATGTGTGTATTTTTTTTTTAATGCCTTATTCTAAATAGTTTTTTAGGTTTCGCCGTACAAATTCTTGTCAAACAGACTATACCTCGAGGTTTGGGGTTTTATTAATCAAAACAATATCTTTCTAGTTTATCGAAATAAATTTCCAATGCGGTGCCTGCCAAATTTTAATGTACACAATTAATATATAACACAGTTATACCATATCTTATACAAAGTCTTTGTGATGTATTTAGATTTTTTTGGTGAAATGTTACATGTGAAAAAAAATTATGGTAATTGAAAACTTATGAAAATGCTTTATTGTCAGAATCAAATTTTATATTTATTTTATTTGATAGAAGCTATGTGCATTTTGCTAAGAATCAATCGAGTATGCTGAAGTCTGCAAATGCTCAATGTAAATCAGTTTTCGCCAAGTTAAATTTATATTCATACATTCTGAGAAATGGGGGGAAAAATTGTTTAAATAAATACTTAAATTTGTACTTAATATTATTAAATGTAATGAGACCATCTAAAATAGATAAGAGATAGGAAAATGGACATTGCAAGGACATAGTTTAGGAGTTTCACCTTATTTTCAGACCACCCCAGATTTTTAATTCTAATATTTATCAGGATATCTCGACTATTTACTAGGGGCTGCTCATATGAGCACCATAGGGACTGTTCAACAAGGTCCTCCAATAAAGAGAAGTACTCAACCAGCTCCGTCGCCTACTATTCCTCTGCAGGAAATTCGAGATTCACCCCCAGGATCACCAGGCAAGTGTTACTTTAACTAGAGTTGTATTATGTAATTAGGCAGGACAGAGCCAAATAAATGCTATAGAAATATGTGCATGGGGTGACAATGTATGACAGAATACGGAATGAAGTGATAAGGGATAAATGTGAGCTTAAGACTGATGTGTCGAGTAAGATGAAGAAGAGCATTCTGAGATGGGCTCGTGCACATGGAACAAATTAATAAAGAAAGACTAACAAAACAGATATACACTGCAAATGAGAAGATCTTAAGCAACCGAATCTCAACAATTTTTGACACGAACGAGCCACGAAAACAAGCTGGATTCAAGAAGGGTTTCAGTATCATGGATTATATTTGTATTCAAGTGCTGCGAGAAATACGAACTCCCTCTGTACCTAGCCTTTGTGGACTACGAAAAGGCATTTGGCTCAGTCGGGAAAGTTGCCATACTAGAAGCTCTAAAGACACAAGGCATTGATAGAGCATACATTCAGTTGTTCAATAACATCTATAAGGATGCAACAGCAAAAATACATCTCCCCAAATCCTCAGAGGCCTTCCAAATTGGTAAAGGAGTTCTCCAATGAGATACTATTTCCCCAAAATTATTCATAGCTACCTTGAATATGTCTTGTTTGGTAAACTGGAATGGGACAATAAAGGCCTAGTGACTGACTAAAAAAAACCTAAGCCATTTGAGAGTTGCAGACGATATTGTTATATGCTCACAAAACCTGAATGATCTTCAACACCAACTGCAGGAATTGGCAGAATCAGTAAACAAATTGGTTAAAAAAAAAATAACATATAAAAAACGAATGATTATGTATATGTGTGTGTGCATACGGTGGTACCTCGGGTTACGAACTTAATTCGTTCTTTGATTCCGTTCGCGAGCCAAAGTTCATTTTTTCTTGGGAGCCATAATGAGGGTTAATTTAATGCAAAATATATTTTATATATACTGTATATTATATATATAAAAAGCAAAAAAAATTGTATCAAGAACAACGAACGCAACGACAAACAATATTCACAATGCACGCACCTTAGGACAACTTGCGTAATGCGCCGTTACAACTAATTCGTGAGCCGAGGAATTGTACGCAGATCGAGTCAAAATTTGTTCGGAAATTGTGTTCGTAAACCGATTTGTTCATGACTAGAGGCGTTCGTGACCCAAGGTTTGACTGGACTGTGTTTCTATCAGTAAACCTATATTTATTTATTTAGAATGTTTTTTCTCCTTCAGATCCTTCAGAAGCACATCACTCTCTGAAAATGATTAAACCCAACTTAGACAAGTGAGTATTGTTTTAATTTTTTAATTTACTGCAGGCTTTCTAGTCTAATTATTGTTATGAAATTCATCTCATTGAAAATCTCAAAAGCACATTTGTAAAATATTTCTATTACAATAACCATTAAATATTAATTCTTCTAATCTTACATGTTTTGTTTTCAGATTGGGTCGAGCTCCCCACATGCTGGGCAATGAGCTGAACCCGGAGAGCGCGGCTGCTGCGCGCTTGTCTGAACAGCTAAGCGCAGAACTGGCCGCGCACTCTGTCTTCAGGGCGCCCTCGCCTCTCGTACCACCCCCGCTCATCAACAGGGCTACTGTAAGACATCTCACTTGGTATTAAATAGTTAAAGGCCCAACTGATTACTGGAATGTGTCAAATAGACAAGGCAATAGATTTTCTCAGACCATCAGTCACACTTAACGCAATAAGATATTTCCAGAATTGTCTATATTTGTCGACATATCCGATACATCAAATGAATGGTCAGCTTTAGACCGTAGTTTGTTACCTAGACAAAAATATACAGAATAATAGTTGATTACTTAGACAAAAATATAGAGAAAGTCGCTTAATTGGAATCATCATTATCAACCTCCTTTGCTCTACTAGAGGGCATAGGCTTGCTATCAGTAAACCCAGCCATTTTTCTCCTCCCATCCTCTGCATCCCTTTTCAAATGACATTTTTTTAACATCTTCCCATGTCGCCAATCTTACTGGTAGTTTTTTTTAAATGAATTCCATGTGCGTTGTTATCTAGTCTCATTTACACACTCTGCTCTTATCCACACATCAACTTTTTTGATACTTAAAGTAATATCCAGCATGCATAATATACTGCTTCCGCCATAACAAATTTTTAGACTGGATATTCATCTGACAAGTCATTCCGTTAAAACTTTTAGGTTAACCATTAGCAATTGTAGCATCCCTCAGGGCACAACAAGGCTTGCAATACATTTTTGTTCTGGCAGTATGTCAAGTCAGATTGTTAGGGTTACCCTGCATTTTTTTTACCATTGTTTGAACATGTGAAGTTAACGCAAGTAAACGTGTAGTGTTACTTGCGGTCAGTGGTATTTTTTTGTCTTTTTATTCCTTTCCAAGTGTATCATATTAATAAATTGATGTTTTCTAAATGCACATTTTCTACGTTTATTTCCTCTGATTTTATCGATTCACATAAATTTTTTGTATTATTTCCATTTACAATTCTTATTTATAATATCTCTTTATCGAAATATCATACTTGGCATTCAGGCATATTGTTATATTGAACTTAATGAGAATTTATTCCATATTTTTTTGTAAATTATGATTTGTGTTGTATGGTGACATTCTCTCTATATATTCATTTTATGATATTGTTTTAAATTTTGTACAGGCCGCGGGCAGAAACTTGGCGGGAGCGGCCCCCATGGGGCTGGGCGGGGGTGCCCAGAGCTTAGACCAGCTGCTGGAGCGCCAGTGGGAGCAAGGATCGCAGTTCCTCATGGAGCAGGCACAACACTTCGACAGTGAGTCTAAATGTAATAGTTAATAAGAGAATGTTTTAAACATTAAATATGAAAAATGTTCCGAGTTTTAAATAGCTATAGATTGTATATGTAGTCAGGATTTTTTTAATTCTGTATGAAAGTGCCTACTGATGAAGTAGTGTAATAGTGCAAAATACTCTGTATCGGACGTATGCGTCATCATAAAACATATTAGGATCAGTTTCTTGATTGTTTTAATGTGTATAGATTCTTGTTTATATTTTGGTATTTTTGTATGTAAATATTTATGTTTGTTTGGCTCCGCGCTGCATCGCGACCGCAGTGGAAATGAGACTTATGGACGGTCGTCGTGAGACTATATCGCTGGCCGGCTGGCTGGCCTGTGCATTGCGCAAACTCCCGAAAATTGTGGTATTTCGCGAGGTGTGAGCGCATGCAGTGGTGGAAAATGGCGCTTGCGATGAGCGATTGACCGTTCATAAGAAGGGTCCTTTTCAAAATAAATCATATTCTCAGTTCACCCTACATACTGTGTTTTACTTGAGACCTGCTTACCTGCCTAAGAGGAATCTCTTCACCCCGCTACCTTCTTTCACTGATCTACGCCTCTGAACGTGACCCGAATTCTCCGAGCATTGCACAGCAGCCATCCACCACCAGTTCTTTGTACCGGTGCCGTACATACTCCTTAATGAATGTTTGTAAACAGTATTTGGAAATAGGGGTCTTAGGAATTTGCCATTTTATTAAAACACTACTTGAATTGACATTTATTTTACGATATTGATGGATTACTCTTTGGCGCCATTTAATAACATAAAGTTACACAATGCGCACATCAAGGACTACTCGAGCAAAGAATAATTTTAAGATTCCTCCTAAAATCCGTCATGTTCTCCTCCAAGTGCAATTTTACCAGAAAGATAGAAAGATGTTTATATTATGATTAAATGTATAATTCCTTTCAGTTGCATCACTGCTCTCCTGCTTGCACCAGCTAAGGACCGAGAATGTCCGTTTAGAGCAACACGTTACTAGTTTGGTCCAGAGGAGAGACCATCTTTTAGCGGTCAATGCTCGCTTGGCTATTCCACTTAATTCAGGTATTTTATTTTATTTATTAAGTTGATCATATATGTAGTACAGTCCATAAGTTCCCGAACCACGTATATAAAAATAAGTGATAGAATGAAACAAAGAATCGATATATTCGTCTTTTAGTTCAATACATTTTTTAGAACGATAAATGAATTTTTCAGTACGACTGAAAAAATATTCTAGTTCCTGAAGTGAGTGCTTCTGCTAGTCTGCATCGACAAGGGTCGTCTTTAACAGATTCTCTGTCTTAAGCAAAACTGTTAAGTTCAATATTTTACTGTGGAATATGACGGAAAAAATTCTCCATGCACAGCATTTAAAAGTTACTTAATTTCTCCTTTTTTAAAAGGAACTTTATAACTGCGCTATATTCTTTTTATTTTTTTACATTTTAGAATATAACGAAACAACACATCTTCAATCAGCTCTGTTTGACAAAGTAATGAGGGTAAAAGAGATATCAAATTTTAACTGTAACATTGTCTGACCATATGCGGTTGGTGTGGCTATCATTGTATCTGTCTATACATGCGCTAACTTGTTTAAACCAGAAACTTTTGAACCTTTCTATGTATACTCGTATTTAGAAAGATTATAATCAACTTAAACTCAAATCCCTATCAAGCCTTATGCTTGATGTAAGGCAGGCGGATGTTGTATAAAAGTTCATTGCAAAGTCTCTTTCTCTTACCTGTTATTCCTACGCTCGATGTAATGGGATATGAATACATTATATTTTATTTTATTTCTTGCCCATTAGGATTCAGTAAGTATATTCATATTCTACTTATATGGATGTTGTGAACCCAAATGGAGTACCTGGTATTTGATTACATTTTATATTTATAGTGCATTAAGTCTTACTCTTGGAAATTATTTATTTAAATATTCACAAAAAATTGTACTGCTTTTCCCTCATACAAATCAATCGGACTATCTCAAGTCATCCCATAAAACTTAAATAGTGGCCATATGTATCTGTACACTCATTAACCTTAACCGTTATCTGCAGTAATTACACTATGGGTATTATTATCATATATGATATTCAACATATTTGTTTATTACTGTCTTTAAGATGTCCAAGCATCTATTGTACATATATGACCCAATTTTTATCATTTACAAATTATCTTATTTGTCCTCTCAAATTTACTCTACAATAAACGAAAAACCTATGAAACATTTCAATTGTATCTCCTTTGAATATTAATGAATATTCTTACTATATTCGCCCACACCGCAACCTTCCTGATAATATAATGTACTAATAATACCGGAGGTTTCCAGTGCCCTGTGAGGTTGTTCATGAACATCTATAGGTTACACAGGATGGATGGGCAGGTCATACGTACACTCTGAAGACTTCCTTGACAACTTCTGGAATTGATACAATCATTTATGAAATAACAAACAGAATCCCAATATTTTGTTTTATTTTAACCATCTTCATCACTCACTCGAAACTAAATTATATATTTTTTTATCATAATTGTTTTTAAAAACTATTATTTCTGTTTTTATTATTGAATTCAAATATTTAACCAATTCCAGACTTCTATCCTTTCCAAAAGATTATTTATTGATATGAAATATCAATAAATTTCGTTAATCCCAGGTCATCAAAATTTTATTTTAACGGGGAATGAAAATCAAAATTTAGTGGATGGAAATAAAATGAAAGTAGTAATCATTTTAGTTTTTAGTGGAATAAGAATTTAAACATACCCAAAAATGGTATTGTTGACTATTCGAAAAAATAACTTCAAAATCCTCCTGATTATTCCATTATGAAGAGTGCTCTGTCAAAAAATATTGTTTCTTGTTTGGTTCTATTGTCTCTGAGATTGCTGTAACCATAGGGAATCTCGAAGTTTAACCATAAATTTCAGCAGAATTTTCACGTGAGCTCGGAACTGCAGAAATGAAAATAAAACAAAATTAAATTATGAAACCATAAGTGGATTGAAATATCAAAATCAATTTCTTAATCATTAATGAAACTTTCAGTTTTTATTTTTATTAAATTTAATTTTAATCACTCAAGGAGAAAGTATTAATGAACCCAATATTTGTGAAATGCATAGTATATGTGAAAATATTATTTTATAGAATTGTCATGTGAAGTAATGCAATTCAGAAAACTTTCAAACTGCTTCCTTGAGTAAGTAAATAGCTATACAAGTCTACATCATTGATTTACTAAGAATTTCATTTTAGTGTTTGAAATCCACATACAAATTATGCAAGAATTTACATTCAAAATTTGACATCGTACCACAATTTGACATTTCAGAATTTGTTACCTGTGTGCATTGATAATTTGATATGTTTTGTAAACAGAAAATATCATTGCTAACATGGGTAGGCTGGAGTTGGTATACCTTATATTTGGACACCTCAATTAAATGTACCTAAACAGAAAAATTCACGATTCACATGAGTTTATTTTATACGTTGGTCTCAGATTTACATGCATATTTATCAGACCTTCCTCGAGAAAGGAAGTCACATGGCTTCATGAGATCCTTTAAAGTAAGAAGTGTGTGAGGGCTGACTGAAAAGAAATGAAATTTAATGGTTGTGACTAAATTTAGATCATAGTAAGATTTACATGTTAAGTATACTGCACTGTTTTATCACCCGCAAGGGACTTTTCAAATTAAACAAAACTGTACACCGGTTATAATACAAAGATCAATAGTTTTGAACTAATATGGGATCGGGATCCCAGGCTTTTGAGAAACCAGAATTAAGGTGTTTTATGGCATTCCTAATGGGACATATTGGGTAATAATTATATTATTTTATTAGTTTCTTTTTTATACCTTAGCGGAAATTTCATTTGTATGTAGCTCAGGTTATTTTAGAAACTATTTTTATAACTCTGTCGCATTAATTTATTTATTCATGTGGTGCTCCTAAATATATCCGCATTCATGATTTGGATAATCAGGCCTTTGAGTTTATAATCACTGGAATAGGCATGATATTCATTGTATTTATTGTTAATGCTACCACACGCTGAAATTAAACAATGACCTTTTAGACACCATCGGGAATCATATCGGAAAACTTTGGACTTTGCCTCGAGAGTCATCAAATAATTGGCTGAAGAATATACAGATTCCATGGTAGTAATCATGAAAGACGTTATTCAATTTAGTCTTACTGGGCTCTGCCCAAATTGAAGGATTTTTTTTGTTTACAGCGAGGTTTCCAACCTTTTTTGAGGCATCTTAGGATAATTCAAGACCCTCCCCTCCTATTATCACACCATCCACAAAAACGGTTCAGCTTGTAACAACAATGTCTACAATTGATCGATCAACCAAGATATTTTGTTTTTGTGAGAATAAATAGTATTCAAAAAGGACGTTTGTTTTTCTAGAATTTAAAAAATTGAGCGTGTGAACACAATATTTCATTCATCTAAGGTCCAACTTAAACTCCTGAATAGATTTTGGGTGTTACCCAAAATCTATTTGTGTTAAATAATACTTTCCCCCGAACTTCAAACTAAACAAAAGCAAGCTAATTGCTTTTTAAATTAAGATTAATCTTTCGAGGTTAAAACTTGAAGGTACTTACTCGAATCGCGACAATTTTGGTTAAAATTTTTTACACTTTTATTATATTTTATTTTTGCTTTTAAGTCTTCATTACTCCCAAAATTGTCAGTTTTAGCCCATTTGGGGTAATTTACCCATGTCATCAAATCTGATCAAATTTACCCATATCAAATCTGATCAAATTTTTATTTAGACTTTTCGATTATTTTTCAGTTTCAGTCAAAAAAAGTTTATTCTCTGCAAAAAACTGTAAACATAATAGGAGTTATGTTTACAAAATAATAGGTCAATTTTAAACAAGCCGCGCACCTCAACGAGCTTTATGGTGACATTAATCTAAAATATGCATTGTGGGATGCCAACTTATGTTAATTTTAAAACTGGCACCAAATTTCATCACACATAGTAAGAGAATTACAATAAGTTGTTATAAAACTCAAACTATTTATGTCTGCACAGACATTCAAGATAGAAATGTGAACAGCACATGCAAAAAGATAGTAAACTATATATGGACATTATTATAATTCTTATATATACTGTACCGTTATGTTACATAAAAATAATCCTGATGTATTAGAAAAACTGTACCTTACAAAAAAGGAGAAAAAAGTCAGCTTTCTTGAATGGTGTTCATATTGGAAAGTAGCGTGAGAAAAGATATAGTTTACATTAGACCTGAATTTGAGAACACTAATTCAATTCATAACAGATGCATGAATGTTAAATTCATGTCTGGGATTTATGGCCAAACCAAATGCTGTCTTTATTACCCTTGTAGCCTCAAAACTTGACATCGGTACAAAAGTATTGTTCCATGTTTTACAGATGAGTATCATAAATTCTTTCCATCTATCTATTCAACAAATTTTCTAGTAGAAAAACGAATTCGTATGATTACTGATTAAACATTGTCGAACATCTACCTAAAAAAGAAAACCCACGACCCTCTATTTCTGGCAAACATAATTTAGCTAAAATTGTCAAGACAAGGATCAGACATGGAAAAATTTTAAAAGAAAGCCTTGTAACTTGTGTTCATCCAAGAAAATATGGAAAGATATAATTTTTCAGTATGCTATGTATTTCGGGCATCTTGGTTTCTATGTAGAATGCTTTTTCAACATTCACAATTGAAATGATTTTACTTAAGGTTCCAATATTACATTCACCTGCCTTCAGGTTGGTTGCATTACATGCTTAAAATTCTATCGCATATTTATTTCCCTTGATTGTTAAATAATGTATAATAATTAACATTTTATGTTATAGAGCAATTTACGCGTATCCGCTTAAGTGGCACTATATATAGCTATAAGAATCTATGTGCCAGTAATGCAGATCTGCATTTTGATTTTTTTTTTAATTTTCTCGTTATTTGATAAAAAAGCTTACATTTCTTTGATATATGAAGGATAAACAAAAGAAAACAACAAAAAAAAAATTGGCATCCAACATTATCCCTATACCTAAAAGGGTGGCCAGTGAAAGTGTTCAATATCACAGCGCTCACTACACTATTAGAATTCGTGTCCCTTGTGACGAGATCTGGTTTATTTCATTTTTTTGAGAATCATCTCCCAACATTCTCATATACTAGGTAAGTCCAGAAACTAAGTGTACTGAATTTTTGTAGGTTACAATTTTTTTTATTTAACCTTTCCTTCCCTGTGTTGGGTATCTTCTACACGTTGCTTCTAATAACCATCAATATCTCTATAAATATAATAAATACAAGGTTAAGATTTTAGGTATTCCTCCATAATATATTTACGCATTGATTTAAAAAATAATATTAATAATAATCAGAATTTATCGACTACATCGTAGGTGTTTTGTTAAGATCGAAAACAAATTCACATTTAAACGCTGCGAGTGCCTCGTCTTGACGATAGGTGAAGAGTATGCGGGAAGCGCGACACTATATTCGCATCTCCCTCTTGTATACTCCACTGAATTGCGAGGAGCTCAATCGTCGCAAACGTAAGCCACGCCGGGTTACCGCTCCGCGCCGCAGTATCTTCTGGACTTGCAAATAAATTAGATGTACACCCGTTCCGTGAGCGTTGCCAGGTGGTTTTTTAATGTTTTCAGCAAATAAATCTCAATTATTATAATTTTTAACTTCAATTATAATTAATTAAGGGGATTATCTATGAATGTTCTTATTTTTCCGATTTAAAATCACTAATTTTTGATCGCGTACTAACTACCCAACACCGGAGCGCGCGTTTCAATTTTAGCACCGTAAAGGAAGGGTTAAACAAAAAAATTACGTGGTTACCGTAGTACATATGTAAGCTATTTTTCGACATAGTCGCCATTCCTCTCAATGCAGGTGGTGAAGCGGGGTATCAACTTTTTGATGCCTTCCTCGAAGTAGTTTCCCGCCAACCCCTCCGTCCACTTCTCCACCTCCTTTACCTCCTCGTCGGTTGAAAACCTTTTTCCACCCATGTGCAGCTTCAGGGAGGTAAAGAGATAGTAATCTGAAAGTGCTAGGTCAGGGGAATGCGCGGGATGGTTCAGGACATCCCATTTAAACGAGGCGAGCAGTTCCTTCATGTCGTCGGCCGTGTGTGGTCTGGCATTGTCGTGCAGCAGGCAGACTCCCTTTGTCAGCATGCCTCTCCTCTTGTTCTGAATCGCCCTCCGCAATTTTTTTAGGGTCTCACAGTATCTTGCAGAGTTGATGGTCTCCCCTTGAGGCATATATTCAATTAAAATTATGCCTTGACAGTCTCAAAACAATTTCGTCAATTTAGTCAGTCACAATTGAAGGTCTTCCGCTCCTCTGATCATCATGCACAGACGTACGACCGTTTTTAAACTTGCGACACCACTTGTACACACTCGTACGATTCATAGCTTTATCACCATATGCAGTTTTCACCTAATTATAAACCTCAACCGGAGGTTTTCCCTTCCAAACGAGATAACGGATGACGCCCCGTATTTCGCACTTGGCAGGAGATTGGATTTACATTTTTCACGAAACGTGTTGTCGCGTCGACACTTCTCAACGTACTGACCTCGAACAGGTCTCGTTGCGGAGGGGAAGGGTCAGGCTACACAGAAATGTAGCCAACATGTCGAAAATAAAATCCATCCGGTCGTGAGAGCCTCAGTACACTTACTTTCTGGATACGCCTCGTACATTAGGTAATATTATTTTAAAGATTAATGTTTACTGCGTTCCGGGATAAAAAAGTTCACAACACTTAACTCAGACACGCTTAGATATGACCAATAGTATGTTATTATCTGTCTAGATCTACTGCAATCAGCACTTAGTCTTATGGGCCAACAATTTTTATTGCAATTTATTCGATAGGCTCAACAGAAAACATTGAATAAATAAATGTGTGAGATGTATTCTTGAAGATCAGTTCATAAACGAGCTATCCACGTAAATTTATATTGCGGTCAATTTAGAATGTCGTTAAAGAACAGACAAATTTCTGCAAATGTTGTGCCCACACAGTACTTGTATGGCATTTTATTTTATAAAAAACTGCAGTCATTCTCCCTGTTCACTCGACCTTATCCCCTGTGACTTATGCTCTATGGAAATGGTGTGTCATAAAATGTATTGCTTTAACACTATTGAGGACCTCTTGGCACAAAATCAGATTGTAATCTGCATAGTCACATTAGAGGACTTCCAGAGCTGCATAGGGAAACTACCGGGATCGCTGTAAACATTTCTATATGGACCACTTCAAAGGAGATGTTGAAAAACAATTTTTATCTCAAAATGTTGAAAGAACTATAGGGTTGGCTGAATAAGAACCCTCTTGAATCCACTACAAGGTATTTTTACCTCTCATTAGTGCCAGGGTAAAAAATCTAACTTATAGGGGTGTGAGGTGTTTTTTTTTAATTTATTTAAGGTAAATCTAATCATTATAAGTGTTGTTTGTTTGATTTTAGCTTTGATAAATTAAGCATGAAATACACACCTTTATATTTCTTCTAATAAAAGTACTAAGCAAAATAAGAATTTTTATCTAACAAAATCTGAAAAGAAATTAGAGTTCCGAGGCATTAGACACTTCACAGCACTCATACCAGTCAAGTGGGTAAAACAAGTCTTATGACTAAATTTGGTTTATGAACTTAGTTATATGATTATGGTAAAAATTTCAAGTTAAATATATTAATTTTTTCTTCCAATGCTTTTAGGTAACATTCCCACCGATGTTGGAAGGGCATCTGGAGTCGGCGGATCCAGTATGAGGTATTTTTTTTTCTTTTATACTATTAATCCCTCTGCTTTATCTTCTGATACTAGCTTAGAGCCACAACTAGCTTTTGAATCAAATTATTAAGTAAATACAATTACTTGCCACAAGTAAATACTTGTTTTTCTTAACAACTAACATAAAGATGAGTTCATTCAAAAAAGAAAATTTCTTCCCATATAATCAAATGGTTGCATTTTTTTGGCATGTGCTGTAATTTATTTTCAGTTTATGAATATGGCAGCATTTATATTATTCGTTAAGTGAAAGATTATAGTCAAAGAAAATGTCTTAAGAATACTTGTTTTTAGCCTAAATTTTAATATCGTTGGTTATTCTTTGTTGTTAATAATGTTTAATGTTTTCAGACAACCACCAGCTGTTCGAGTTGATGGTGGAATGGAACGTAACCAGCAGGTATCTTCATTATTTTATTAAACCTACAAAAGATATTTGAACCCTTGATCGATTTGACCAGATTAAGAATGAAGGTTTAGTTATATGAGCTTGTACAATACATAGTGAAATTTATGAATGTGAATAAAGTATAAGTAGTGTATTTGACTAATCAGTTTTGACATTGATCACATTACCAAGCACACTCATAAACTAAAGCTTTACGGTGAGAGTGATCTTTAAACTTATGTATTTGTTAATTTCAGATGGTCATACGTGAACTACAGCCAAAGTCCAGCTGAAAACCGACAAAAGATGGAGGTGGGAAAAGATCAGATAAATCGCCTCCCGTCGCCTACCATAATCAAGCTCCATCTTGCTCTACCAGTAAACCATACAGCTCCCCGGCCTATCCTTTATATCATGAATCTCTCGCCATGCCAAGTCCCAGCACCAGTATACAATATTTTCAACATGTTGATAATGCTTGTGAACCACATTCTTCCTACAAGACTGACACGTCTCACGCGCAGAGAGCGGCTGAATCAATAATATCACAGATGGAGAATAGTGAAAGCAATCAACAGCCGGCAAAGGGTAATAGCACACAGGAACCAAGTACCAGTAAACCACCAGTGCAAGAAGTGAAAAGTGACCCGAAAGATGCCGGTGAAAGTGGCCCTTCTAAGAAAGCCACTCCTGCACCTGCACCTGCTGCTCAAGGCAAGTTTCAAGACTTTTCTATTGAATACATACTCGGCCAAAATCTGTAAATCTAAACGATACTGTGCCATCATCGCACATAACTGTCACTCGAGCTTTTTATTATTCCAATTAATCGACTGCAATGTCGAGTGATCTCTTGGTTGACATACAATATTTAATATTTGTATTAAAGACTCAGTCAATTGGATATTATATATATATATATATATAAACTCCAATAAGTATAATGTAAACCTAGTGTTGGTGACAATTACAGACAATTATTATGGAATGAAATGTAATGACTGATTAATTTCCGATTGACAACTGTTGATCAAGGGACCACTGTGTTTGACCACTTCATTATTATTTAATCTCATTGTGATACGTTTATGCAAGTTAGTTAGTTAGTTTTACGGTTGACCTGTTATTATTTTGAACGTCACAAAACTGGAGGTGTGAATGGGACCAAATGCTAATTGATTTGATATTGACCAATTCAGCAAGGTGCCCATATGTACTGGATTATAATTTACTTACAAACTGGTGGTACCCGTGCTTGCAGTGACATGCTGGATTTGAAATGTCACCAACTGAGCTTTGTGTACGATTTTAATACGTAAAATATTTTTAAATGTAAAAATATTTATAATAACATTCAGATTCCGTCAGTGGGTCACGTAATAGCCATATATGTGCTTATTAATATATACGTCAGTGTTTTAGATGACATGTTTCTCTTAAAATAGAAAGTAATAAGAAATATTAAGTCTTATATTGACTTCATTCTCATTTGCTTTAATCTTTCATTTTATGCACAAGATGCAATAAAACATTATTAGAAATAATTGTAATTGTATTCATTAAATATTCAGAACATTTTCTTACTTTGGTTTAACCAAGTTGTTTTTAGTGATTAGGTGAATTGGTTAAATTCCATAGTATTTGCATTTACATTTGGTAGTTTTTTCTTTTATTACTTTTTTCCCATTTCACATCTACAGTTTTAAATTATTTTATGAAATAGTATTATAAATAATATATCCTCATAATAAATGTTTATGCATTGTGTATATTTGCTAGTGTATTATATTTTGTGAAAATGTATACTGGCATATGTTAAATGGATGTTTTGATAATATCAAACTAAAAATAAAATAGTATAGGGACGTATATACCAAAAACAGTAAAATCATCTCTTTATGCTTTGTGAGATGTTTTTTTTTTTGTTAAATACACATTGTAGAAATATATGTTATACTGGTGACCTGGTTTTATATATTCAAGATTAAACATATAATGTTTATTACACACTTATAAACTCCTTAACCAAGTACCAAATTGACCGAATATTTAAATTTGGTGGGAACTTCATTTATAATTGAGCATTCGTACATAATTTTACAGTAGACTAATGTGCTCTGTCTGCGCTGAAGATGTACGATTATTTATGAACTAACAGTTTTATAACATCTAGTAACAAAGAAAAATAGTAGACTTTTTAGCAATTTCTTCTACATAATAATTATTTCAAATATATATAAATTGATTTATTTTATGAACTGTACTTTAGATTGATATTGATATTAGTTTATTTATGTTGTAAAATTCTACAGTAAACATTACCATGGTTGTAGTTTTATGTACATTCAAATATTTTCATGAAGTTTCAGAAGCATTTTCAGTGCTCATAGTTTTATGTATAATTTGATTTATTTATTCTCATTTTATTTCAATTTAAATAATGCATTTTTTTGTACCATTATGATTTAATGTATTTACTGTCTAATTGCAGTACTGTAAGAATGAGAAAACAATTTTGCTTTTCTGTGATGCAATATGTTGAACGTCCGAGTGTGCAGCTAGGACATTTTGCTTCCTCAATATTCTGCATTAATAAGAATATATCATCTTCCACATTACTAAGTTCCTTATGATTTTTTTCAGAACTTCATAATTTTTATTTTAAACTTAAGATTGTAATATACAAACCATATTATTATTCAAATGTTTTAAGATGTTTGATTTTTTACTTTGTGATATTTGTAAACTTTTTTGTGTCTTCAATTAATTTTAAAGATATCCATTTCTAAAAGAAAATCAACAAATTATTTTTGTTGTTTATACTTCAGTCACAATGTCAAGTAATGACATATTGAAAAATAATGGTGGTGTGCCTATCAGTGGGATGGATTGACATATTCATTGGAGCTTGGAGATCCTTTTTTGTGTCAGGTGGTTGATTTTTATTTTTGTAGGGACGTTTTCTATATCTCCTCACTGGATGATGTTATTGTTGAAGCAGGAAGAAGTCATTTGGTGTGATAATCGAGAATTTTTAAGTTGTCGTGTCATGGAAAGGTTATTTTTCCCACCGAGAGGACTCACCGCCATTCCAAAGAAAGAAGTAAACTCTCTCTGTAATGGGAGAAAAGTATGAACCTGGCAATAAGGATTATATTTAGCTGCCATACATTGTTATTGTAAGAATCTTTGATTTATAATACATGAAATAACTATGACAATAAATTCAAAAAGCTTGATTAACTTCTGTTATTATTGAGTTCCATCACATTCTCCAAGGTATATTTAATTGAGTTCCATCACATTCAATAGCAATTTAACGTAATTCACATTGTATTTTATTTCCTCCTTTGTATTGATTTTTAAAAAATAATATTTTTTTTTACTAAAAGTTTTGTCCTTGTCACTAATCGGAGTTTAGACCTTGTCACTAATCGGAGGGTTAAAATGTTCCATCACATTCAATTGCAATTTAACATAATTCACATTTATGGTATTCCATGTGATAACATTTTTACTCATACAATAAGTTTGTATTTTATTTGCTCTGTTGTATTGATTTTAAAAAAGTAATATTTTTTTACCTAAAAAAGTTCCATCACATTCAATAGCAATTTAACATAATTCACATTTATGGTATTCCATATGATAACATTTTTACTCATATAATAAGTTTGTATTTTATTTCCTCTGTTGTATTGATTTTAAAAAAGTAATATTTATTTTACTAAAAGAAGTTCCATCACATTCAATAGCAATTTATGGTATTCCATATGATAACATTTTTACTAATACAAGTTTGTATTTTATTTCCTCCCTTGTATTGATTTTAAAAAAGGATTTTTTTTTTTTACGAAAAGGTTTAATATTATATTGATGTAGTTGTAAATAGATACTTCAAATGGTTGTTATGACAGAAATACTACTACTATGTGTGTAATTGATGATAAAAATATCAACCCCATATTTATATTAAAGGAAAAATGTTTTATATAAGGCCAAATAATATTGTGTTTTTACTTAGTAAGCATTTATGTGAATCGAGTGTTTTTTTCTTAATTGACGTATCATAATGAAGTATTTAACAGTTAATATGCAAAACTAAATATTGGTGTGCCAGTTCTTAATGTGGCTGTACATTTACTCATTTTCAGTGTTTTCATATATCGACTATATTAACCAAATGAAATATAATATATTAATAAAATTGGTGTTCGAACATAGTATCTCATATCTGTGTGTAATAATCAAGACATTAATTGGTGTTCGGACATAGTATCTCATATCTGTGTGTAATAATCAAGACATTCATTAAAATAAGCTTGTGTTAATTTGCGCTCAATAAATATTTTATGAACCTCCCTCTTCTCACATTAATGTATGTGGGATGATTTTAAGTTTATATTTAGCTTCCTGCATTGTAATCGATGTTATAAAATAATCATTTACATATTTTATCTTAAAATATCTTAACTATACTGACAGCTGATCATTTGAGTGGAAAGTTTTCAAATGGAACGCTGCTATTTTCCCTTTATTTTGTTTGAGGGGTGGTTCTCGAAAGTTCAATAAGGAGTGTAAAAACTGTAGAAGGAAAAATATTAGAAATGTATTCATAATTATGTTTGTGAATAATTTTACACTATGAAATGAATTCCCATTTTAACAATTTTCAAGGTGCATGAGATACAAACAGATTTAGAATTTTCTCTTTTATAAAAAGATGAGAAATGATGAAAGCTCAGTTCTGGCAGACTGATTATTTCTATGTTAACCAATATTTAATGAGTGACATAAAATAATATCTTAAATCATGAACATCTGTTTAATATTGTCTAAAATCGTCAAAAGCTGTCAGTGTATGTTCAACTAAAGTTCAGATTCCATCTTGCCTAAATATTCAATAAAAGATTTGAAACACAATCATGACTTTTCTTTATAATGTATCAAAAAGTGTTCCGTCTAAGACTTAATGCTGAGCAGTCCCATATGACATTTATATTGTTAAAGGCAGCGGCAACACCTATCCCAATGGGCAGCTCATACCCCAACAACCATGGCACCCAAATACTTGGACTTATCAACTCTGTTGTCAGGGATGCCATTAATGTTTAAGAGGTGTCTCTGATAAGGAGCATTAAAAAAGACCACAAATCAGCCTTTTTTTTACAAATAAATACCATAGATTTTTTAAATAATAATAAAAGGGCAATTTACATAGTGCCATATTTAGAGCAAACCCAACCGTGTAAACAAATTCAGTGTAACGAGACCCACAGGCAAAAATGACAATTTTGTGCCTTAAAAACTACAATGTATATTTTTTAACACTTGATTCTTATAATTGATTTGAATATAGGGAAATACTTTTTCAACCAATTCTTCTTTTGACGTCACTTAATTGGAGAAGTTATGAGGCAATGAAATTCGTCCTGAGGTCATATGAACCGGCACCTTTCCGTTCCCATTTTCCAGCAATTGATGTGAGAATATCTCAGCTGATCGATCGTTTTGCAGCTGGACACGCATTTGTCAAATAGGAGTATTGTTAAGGAAATATTTGCCAAATAGGAGTATCGTTAAGGAAATACAGAGATAATTGGAACTAATTAAATGTTAAGAAAAGAGAGATTATTGGAATAAATTAAATGTTAAGGGAAGACAAAGAGATAATTGTAACTAATTAAATGTAAAGGGAAGACAGAGATAATTGTAACTAATTAAATGTTAAGGGAAGACAGAGATAATTGTAACTAATTAAATGTTAAGGGAAGATGGAGAGATAATTGTAACTAATTCAATGTTAAGGGAAGACAGAGAGATAATTGTAACTAATTAAATGTTAAGGGAAGACAAATAGATAATTGGAACTAATTAAAAAAAACTCCATTTCTACATACGATTTGATAGATTTTTAAATATAAACATAGAGATAAAATTAAATTCTATATAAAAAATATACTTTTGATATTCCTACTGACCTCTTTCAGCCACTATCAGCAGTTCTGAAGCTGTAGAACGCAATCGCCGTGCTCGCAATCGTGCATCAAGTCTGGCTACACGTCGCTCTGCTGCTTCCTGGACATTTTGATGAACTAAAGCAGATCGATTGCACTGAAAAAGAAGAAAGAAAGTTATAACAAAAACATATAAAATTGTGAAACATTAAAAAAGGAACTGAATAATATTGTTAAGTTCGTAGACGTCTTTGTTCTTGGCGGCAACAATAGCTCGTTCACTCAGCCAATCGTGATTCTTATAATTGATTTGAATATAGGGAAATACTTTTTCAACCAATTCTTCATTTGACGTCACTAAATTGCAGAAGTTATGAGGCAATGAAATTCGTCCTGAGGTCATATGAACCGGCACCTTTCGGTTCCCAATTTCCAGTAATTGATGTGAGAATATCTCAGCTGATCGATCGTTTTGCAGCTGGACACGCATTTGTCAAATAGGAGTATTGTTAAGGAAATACAGAGATAATTGGAACTAATTAAATGTTAAAAAAAGAGAGAGATTATTGGAATTAATTAAATGTTAAGGAAAGACATTGTAAACAATGCATGAATTTGATTTGGATGTGACATGTTGCACGCGTCATTAACGCATACTATACATCCCAGTGTCGGTCGTTCTCCAATAAATTCAGAGCTTGACATGCACTGCGTAAAGTGGCATGTCTAACGCCGTTGACAATTCTCAATTGCTGGAAAGACGTTGGACCGGGCACATTTACCAACAGCATGCGAAGAAAGAAGCATTCATCTTGATTGGGATGCACGGTGTACAGTATGCCTATCGTAGTTTCTTTGAATATGCCAGCCAGGTTGTTCGTCGATTCGCTCTCCTCGTTTGCGTCGTTCAAATGATTTTCTACTCGCATTCCACGTGTAATACGTAGGCACTTCCGAATACAGCAGTGTTTTCGCAAACGCGTCATTTTGACATAACGTGAAGAAAGCAGTTAACGTTGTAGCCGGTGGATTCAGGGCTATTTGTTGCACATTTGAAGCTGTGAAATAAACGCGTTGTCCATTTTCTAGATGTACTGCTAAGTGAACAACAGCTGAACTTCGTTCATGTATGGGAAATGAAAGAATTCGCCATACAGTTTCATTGCTGCTTATGTATCTTCCAGTCTGATACTATGCGATTTCATCGATATGTATGACCGCATTCCTATCACTTATTTCTGGTTGCTTGCCAAAAACTGCCATGTCGCTGCCTTTATTCACGTACTTACAAATGTATTTGATCGATTTAACGGAGTTACAGTATTCCACGTTTATGTGCGCTTTGTATGTTTTTGATAGCAAAGGCGAATATGGAACAACCCAACGGTTGTCTACTACGATGTCACCGTTTCGCATTTGTATGGTTGCTAATTTACCGCCATCTTCTGTTGATCTTCTTCTGTATAAAGGATATCCATCGTTTCCTGTAACTGTGTTGGATACTTATGCTCGAGGATGTCGCTTAGAGCATTTTCCGTATATCATGCATAGTGAATTTGGATTCAGTGTACCGCAAGGTTCATGTATCATATTTTTCATCACAACTTCATGCAAATCCTTATCGACGTTGGCATCGGGTATTTCAGCGCATATTGCAATGTCGATTTCGTTTGAAGTGATTTTGTTATAGAGCCAGATTAATATACGAGTATGTGCATGTGGCAATCCTCTCTTTTGCCATTCCACTGAGTACATCCAGCAGCGCACAGACCCAAACACTTCACATTTTACCATGAGCTGTTGTATATCGTCCCAAGCTGGATTGCATGTGAATGTAGTGAATAGATCTGGACACCCGTAGTGACGAACATACGCAATTGCATCTTGAGCGTACTCATGCATATGACGTGGACTGCCTGTATATGAAGATGGCTAAATCGTTAGTCTTCCAACGTTAGTTGTATTACCATCATTTACAACTGCATCTCGCAAATGAACGTATTCTTCAGAGCGAAGCTTGGTCTGATTCAAACGGATTAATATCAAACAAATTTTTAAAAATCTCCATTTCTACATACGATTTGATAGATTTTGAAATATAAACATAGAGATAAAATTAAATTCTATATATAATAAAAAGATACTTTAGATATTCCTACCGACTTTCAGCCACTATCAGCCTGTCGCGTTCATTCTGTTGAGAACGAAGCAGTTCTGAAGCTGCAGAACGCGATCGCAATCGTGCATCCGCAAGTCTGGCTACACGTCGCTCTGCTGCTTTCTCGACATTTTGATTAAATAAAGCAGATTGATTGCACTGAAAAAGAAGAAAGAAAGTTATAACAAAAACATAAAATTTCGAAACATTAAAAAAAGAAAACACACGAACTAAAAAACAAACAAAATATTAACGAAATATTTCCCTTCAAACGCAATTGTTTTTCTCTTTGGCTTGGTGGATTCCCTCAGTGCATTTCTTGGCGTCTCTGGAAGAAAGGGATCAAATTAATCACATATTCAGTTTGATGTTTCTGAATAATGTTATTATATTTCGGAAACTATAGGATGAGTCCTATGACGGTTGACAAATTTGACCCAATACAACCTTGTAACGACGTTTAGTAATTTTAATTATTTTATCGACTTTAATATAAGGCTCGATTCTAATAAATAGGAAGTTATTTAGGTAAATACATTACAAAAAACTAACAATAATGACAAATCAATACATCTTGTTACAAATTAGCCAAAATGTGGCAGTTCCTAAAATTCAAATGTGACATTTGTCAAAAGTTAGTTGCATGAAACACGTGAAACTTTTAATAATTCAGATGTATAAAACATACACAAATACATACCATGAATTCAAATGAAAATCAATCGATACAGTTCAAATTCACCGCTAATTGTACTGAAAAATAATAAATAACAGATTAAAAAAACCGAATTGAAATAGCACACCTTTACGTTATTACGACGCCACAGTACAAAATTGCGGACAACAATTTAGTATACTTTTACGTCCAAGCAGATGGCGCTATTTTTCAATAAACGTATTTGAAAATTTAATATTTATTATTAAAAATTTAATTATTTAATATTCAAAATCAAAATGAAACTCAAAATTTCAAAGCAATCCGTGGAGAACTTTCGGAGATTGGGATTTTTAACTAACGAACATTTACATTTTTATTTATATAGAAATTTATTATTTAATATCAATTCCGAAACGTCGAAAATGCAATGTGACATAACTGTCAATGAGAATTGTTTAGTTTGCGTGTGTCGCTGCAGGTGGCGCTCCCGTTATTTCGTCTGTTTTATAAACTTTTTTATATACAACCGTATATAAAAAAAATATATAAACATGCTTGTATACGAATGCAACCTTTTGTTAAAATTTCAAAGCAATCGGTAGAGAACTTTCGGAGATTAGATATTTTTAATATACGAACATTTACATTTTTATTTATATAGATTTAATTGTTGACATAATTCTTCATCTTAAAATATGAGTTGCCTGTGTAATAAATATTTATTTTTTTAAACTAAAAAGTACAGAAGTGAGTAAATATTGTTCCTTGGGTTGTGTTTCAGTTTTCAACTGTTTATTGTTTAAAGTGATGTCATAAACAGAAATCAGACAAGGAGGCTTTTATTTATTAAATGGCTCTCAATTCAAGACAGGGCAATTTACAGGGATGTATAGCAGGAATCCCAAACTATGGCCCGCGGGCAGATCCGACCCGCGAGAGTTTTTCATCCGGCCCACGGATGCTTTTAAAGATATTACCTATGTATATCACATATAAAATACATATGGTAGAGGAAGACCAAGAAAAGGATGGTTGGACCAAGTGAACGATATTTTAAAAGAAGGAAATGTAAAGTTAAAAGAATCCTAGGAGTTATATGAGCATATTGTATGTAAGTAGAAGAGGCGAAAGATGAATATCGCTATGGGAAAGTCCGGTGTTCTGTCCTTTCTACCTACCCCGACGGAGATCCGGCGAGGTGATTTGTGTGTATGTAGTAATAAATACCTATAGGTACTCATTAACATTTTAAAATCTACAAATATTAAAAAATTGAAGTGTTCAAACACCCAGTTACATAATTATGAAACTTTTCTCAAAAAGTGTGAAACCTTATGAAGACTCATAGACTATCGGCATACCTGAAAACCATGGTAGAATAAGACACCATGCTGAGAACAAACAAGTTGAGTAATTTTATGCATAGGTGTTATGGCTCGCGATAGTGATCGAACGTTCATTTTAATTTGTTCATTTATCATATAATAACCGAAAATTTATTGGATGTTCTATTTTCTTGCAAATTTCTACCAGATCATTTTATCGCAACTTATTGCTGTTAGTGACGACCTCCATGACTAGTTAGTAAGACGCTGGTCTTCCATTCAGGGGTTTCGGGTTTGATAGCCGATGATACTTAAAAAAATAAAAAATAGTACCTGGGTAAAAAATACTCGCGCTCACTAGACTTGTGCGAGTGCTGTTGCCTATACACGTACGGTTAACCTTCCGTCGGGCGCAATACGAGTATGTTGACCGCTGAGTTCGGGCGCAATGTGCTTGATGGGCACACATTCAAAATTTTAATGAAATTTATGACCTACTATCAAATACCGCAAATAAAGTAAAGTTAGAAAATAATTTTAAAACGTTCACAGTATTAATATCTATTCAGTCTTCTTCGGAGAGGAGGTCTGTACTCGTACTCGTACCTTCTTCAGTAAAGCACCGATCCGATCACATACCATATTTGCATGGGATAAGCAGATATGAGTCTCGCATTTTTTACATTTGTGATTTGTCAGCCTTCTCAAACCGGTTTCGCTGGTGCATGTTGAGTATCGTATTCTTTTGGGGGGGGAGGGAAGACTTTTTTCTTCTTCCTGGGAAGGAAGACGTTCAAAACCTTCAAAAATGTGACGAGTTCGGGCGCAATGAGCTTATCTGAACAAAACTTGAACAACTTCCCGTGGTGAAGGTTAAAGACAAACTAAGTGGGAAGGTCGCATAGAGCAGGTCAAAAGATGCAGCACACTTAGTAGTGTGCCAGATTACAGATTACACCTAGCGGTGGGGTGAGGTGACAAAATGTCCGGGCTGTGCTTGTCAGATCCAATGCGCCCGACGGAAGGTTAAGTGCGGTCCAGCAGTTGGAGTTATTTGCCTACTACAGTGGTTTTTAACCCGGAGGCTCGGTTACTGAGACTGAAGGCAATATTGGCTGTTCAGCATATCCAAATGATTCGTTAAGATATTTGAGGAGGTACCACAAATGAAAACACCGTTAGTGGGATTAAATCACGTTTAAATATTTTTGCTATTACAATTTTTTTAAATATCTATTCAATCACTTATATGCCTAAAAACTGTTTTACTGAGATCAATAATTCTTTAAATGTTTACAAGCTAGAGAGAATTGAGTGTATATAGTATACATATATACAGACGTGGGCAAATGCGGCTCTTCCTTGGGTTAAGTGCGACTACCAATGTCTCTTATAAAAATATAGATACTTTATTTCCCCATTATACTTGTATTTTCACGATTTTCCTTTCTAAATGTTGTAAGTGACAAGATGCGCATGTATGAATGCAACTCTCAAAGATTGGTGTATACGTGTGTGCTGTGATTTCAATGTGGAGGGTGCGCGCGCATCTCCTGCCTCTATGTGCACAAACCGGCTGTAACAAATTTTACACCAAATTTGAGAGATTTATCGAAACGTGATAAGTAAAGTTTTTATTAAATTATATTTTTATTAAATAAATTTTGAATGAATTATTTAGTGTTTTTTTTCTCATTTTTATATTTTCTTATATGTGTATTTTTTATACTTTATATAGCAATAAAGATTTATGTAGAATATGTAATAAATTAGAATTAGTGTATTTAATACTACGTGAGAATGTGACTTTGTGTATATGAAAATCCAGAATGTGGCTCTCGTTGACCTCATGTATGCCCACCCCTGGTATATACTCGTACTATTAACTTTGTCAGCTCCCAATATTTAAAATATGGATTTAAAAACTGTTGCCAACCCTTATCATCATTATCACGGCATGGCCCTATTGGGATAAACAGAGAGAAAAAATATCCACTTCATTCTATTCTGGCACACATTTTTCGTTTCTACCACGTCCATACCCTCCTATTATAAACTCTTTTCACTCTTCCCTGTTTCAGAAGTTGACGCATTTGGTTTTTCTAGACTTCTCATTCCTTCTATACTACTTGTATATATTATTTTCGTAAGTTTTTCATCATTTATTCTTTCTAGGTAGCCAAACCATCTCGCCGCTCCTTTCTTCATCTTAATCACTGC
Organism: Odontocerum albicorne; assembly: GCA_949825065.1. Classification (NCBI taxonomy): domain Eukaryota; kingdom Metazoa; phylum Arthropoda; class Insecta; order Trichoptera; family Odontoceridae; genus Odontocerum; species Odontocerum albicorne. The sequence goes on along the minus strand of OX463843.1, from coordinate 30,862,907 downwards.
GTCTTCTTTCAATCCGCACTATTTCCTAATGTAATCATTCTTTCATTCTATCATACATTGTTTTATACACGTACGCAACGCTCTCGTTTCTATTATTGTACATTTATTTAACTTTCAACACTTTTTTGCATGTCCCGTAGGTTTTGGTCAGTAACCCTTAAAAATGTTATGCAATTTGCAATTAAAATTTTAACAGGAACAACAAATAATTAGAAAAACATCGCCCGTTTTGCATGGAAAACATTTTAATTATATTTTTATGGCGAAACAGTAAATTCTCTTTTGTTAACAATTTACAAAAGAAACACGTGAAACTTCCAAATTTGGCCTCGTATTTGTAATTACAAACTCGTAGAAATACGCACTTCATGTTGACTCTTAGAAATCCACATGTATTATTATTTTTTCCTAATTATTTGTTTGCACTTCCTTAGAAAATTAAACATAATAGAAAAGACCGTGGGCACGTGGAAAACAATGACGTAATTGTGATTTAATTAGCAAATAACAACAATATTTTTATGTAAACAGACAAATAATATGTTACCACTAAGAAAAGAACCTGTCCTGAACAAATTAGAGGTGTAGAATAGCTACCGAGCACGAGCACGAGCACGCATTGTCAGGTGATGTTATGTTACAGTTCAAATTTGATACCTCTCCCCTCAGTAATATGGTAACTAGAGCCGATAGAAGACGTTCCTTCCATTATATTCTGAAATGTTCAAAATTGAATAAAGCTTCTTTCAAAAGAAAATCAAATCATAGCAATTAAATGGAGTTTAGATGCTGTTTACGGAGAATCTTCTTTTTCACGGTGAAAGATTGAGCAAAACAGGTCCACTTAAGCGGATAATCTATCGAAGATAACTCTCGTTAAGTAACCAAAAAAATCGTAAAAGTGATAAAGAAAATCGTATGAGTGACGGTTTTCAAGAAAGTCCAAATGTATTAATGGAATTGCCAATTATAGTCGTTGATAGTGATAATCCAGAAATCACAGAATATTATATAAATACGGATACTACTCGGTTAGAAGATTTATCAAAAGTAATTATAGAAACACAACCTGACACGGTTCACAATAATATTATAATTATGGATATTGTACAAAATTCGACTGATACTCGTCACACTATCCGAGATAGTATTTAACCATTGATGGCATTATAAGTGATGATAAAAGCCAAGGAGTCAAAATTTCATTAGTGCCGTATTCACATAATTCAGATTCAAATTATTCTAATGGACCACTTCAACCTACTAAAAAAGTAAGAAAGAAAAGGTTTGACGTAGATAGTTCTTCTTGGTTCTCTAGTAAGAACAAGGCAACCAGAGAGAAAGGAAGAAGATATTTAGGCAGAAAAAGGAAAACAATGGATCATGGAATAATAAAATACCGAAGAATGATAAAAAAAACTAAAAAAAAGGTGTAAATGTAAAGTTTCTGAAAAGGTGTCTTGAAGTGTTATTCTATATCGGATAAGAACAGAATAAACATTTTTAACCATTTTTGGAACTTAAATTGGAAAGAAAATCGAATTTATGTAGATGGGCTAATGAAAGTTTTACCGGTAAAAAGACCGAGGGGTAGAATAGATCCGGAAAAATCCATTAGAGTGTCGTCTACAACATATTTTCTAAGAAAGAATGATTCTGACATACGGGTATGCAAAACGATGTTTTTGCAAACATTAGATTTAAATTTATTTTATTTATTATTACACATGACAAGAAATATACACAATTTGAGAAAAACAACAGATAATTTGATTTGGACATACAATTTTAATGGATCTGGGTTTGTTACCTTTCATTTGTCGTATCCCCAGTAAACTAGGCTTTTGCCTGTATCTCACTAAGGATATTTAGTATGAAAAAATAAATCGATACTTCTTTCCGATTTTTAATAACACAAAAAACCCCGTTGCACGCTCTCATCAATCTGACAAACAGTGACACTCAACTACAACTGGAAACATCTTGCGAAATTCAACTCCTCACACATCATCACTACAGAAAGACCAAAAATATTCATCCCACACTATACCGCACACAATCATAAATCTCACATAAATCCCTTCCACTCGTCATTCATCCTGAAATAATATGACAGTATTAAACTGGAAGAAGAAAAGCGGTAGTTTAGAATTTGAAAATGCAATTATTGTTTAAAAAAGCAACAGGAATTGATTTGTGGAAGCTAATGAGAATCATACAAACTTTTTTATTGAGTTACAAAAATGTAGTCCCATTTCTGCCGAAAAAGAACTTTCAAAAATTACTTATTGCCCGAATGGAGGGTCAAAATCAGATTTTATAATTTTTATAAAACCGAATGGTGCACAACAAGAGATATTACAGCATCTTTCTCATATACTTCATTTCACAAACATAATGTGATCTAAATTTGCATTTTCATGTAAAATTATTCAAACAATGAAATAATCGGTAGAGGTTGTCCGAAAAAATGGTTTGATGAAAGTGCTAGGAATGCAAAAAATCTTCGGACACAAGGAGTTGTCAAAAGCTGACCAGCAACATCTGGAATGCGAGAACCCAAAAGCCGGCCCCATACTATACGACATTTGTATAATGTAAATGTAATATAATACACTTATTTGTATGCTGTACAACTGGTTGGGCTTATTGCCACATTGCAATTTGTTTCAACCAGCCAGAAATATATTTTTAAGTGATAATACCAGATTGCAACTTTCTTCATGGGTATCCCCCCCCCCGAAATGCAAGATAAGCGTCCTATAACTTGGTATTAGAGGTCGTTATTAATTAAATTTAAATGAATTTGTGGCGTTATTTTTTTCATTACGTTTTATAAAAACACCAATATAAGCTTTAATTTCACCCGAGGGTGTCAGATTTAGTTCCCGACGTCGTCCGAAAACAATGGGGTCCCAGTCTCATAGTGTTCGTTTGTTAATAATACTCACGTGTGCTAGACGTGTTTCAGTGTTGTTACCTCTTCAGGTGCGCTAATAATACCAACACGTGGCATGACGATCTACGAGTTCCGTGTTTACTCTAGTAGTTGTACATTTGAAGGTGCGATTAATGGGGTCGAAAAACTGTTGTCTCCTGGTCATGCCATGCAATACGTAACCATTATCAATTTGAATATGTTATACGAGTGAATTAACACAAATAAGTTTTTCTTAAGATAAATTACCTATAAATTGTAATTATATACGTTGCAAGGTCCATCATTATTAGCCATTTGGTCGAAATCTAGCTTAGCATCAAAATCTATCTGGATCAAGTAAAAGATTATCCAAACCAATTAATTTAAGTCCGTTTAGTGTAACAAGATTATCGATAGAGTTTTATTTCCCATTCAGGAGCACGAACTACTTTCCATCAAATATACAATACTTACTTGTGGCAAAGTGCATACCCAAGTCTATAATTCTAGAATATAATAGAAATGGAAAACCACCTAAGTTGACTTATAAAATTCACGGTGAAATATTATAACTGATAGTTTTTCTATAGCTAACCAATAAGAATTAAAATAAACAAGCAGCTTAATAAAATACTTCTTTTCACACGCATCCCCTTTCACTTAAAAAGACACTGAGAATCATACACTTTCATTTCAGTGTTTTTTCTCACTCTTTCAGAAATCAGATTTTTTTCGTACAGTTAGTTTACTTACACTCGGTAAACCAACGGCTCTAACTTCCACTCTCCATTCTTGCACTCTTACCTTTATATTATATAACGGAACTATCACGGCATTCATTCAGGCTTTCGGTGTCTAATCAGATTCCTAATATTTACTGAAAAACTGTATCGGTATCTCGATAATTAGCTATTTATTAACCCTGAGAGATCGGCGCACTGCTATAGCAGTGGAAGAAATTTGTTCTACCCTTGTATTCTAAATGAATATCATTCATTTAGAATACAAGGGTACATATTCTAAAATATATTTATGTTGTAAAAATATTTTATTTTTGTTGTTTAAAATAAATATTTATCACGAACGTCCGAATCGTAAATATATCTCAGCACTAGATAGACAATTATATTTTTTCTCGTAGCGCTCTCAGGGTTAAGGTAATAAATATTTGGAATGCTCATTCTATCAACTTTTCGATATTTATTTCATTATTGTATGTTAGATATAGGTTAATAAACAGTTTTACATATTGTTCGTATTTTTTCCATATAATTTTGACCTCACTTTTCTCGTACAAAACATATTCCTAAGTGTAACACATCGTAATTATTTTCTGCAAAAAAATTAATATATAATTTGATTTATCACACTCATTCAATATTTCAAGTGAATAAAAAAAATGTCGGTTAGGTCATTTTGGCGAGCATACCTAGGTCAATAATAATATTATATCAGAACTGCGCAATCACATCTGAGGCGCGCAAAATGGCAAACTCTCCAAACGCCACGCCCAAAGGCCCGGACAACGTAGGGTTACCAAGTGTTACTGGTATCGAGAACATGTGCAATATTGGTTTTAGATTTGATCGGTGTACCTACAATAACATTTGAGTCAAACTACTAACATTATTATTAGTTACGAATCCTCTAATTTATTCTGAAATGGCTAATCATTGTCACCGTGAAAACCATACTTTTTCTATCGATGATGCCAAATTCTTACATTTCAGTAGTAACGGAAATAAATTGGACAGATTAGAGGCCCTAGAAATTTCTAAGTCAGTACACCGAGGCGAACATCTGGTAAACACATATACCAAAAATCTCTCCGCTGAAATCGTCCCACGCCTCCCTCAGCCCTCAGTCCCCAACCCGAATGTCCCTAACCGTTGAAGCGTGTATATCGGTACCAGTTCGAACAGAATTTAGTCTTGTTTGTGCTCCACTGAAGATGAGGTGAAAGCCTTGAAATCGGTAGGGTTATACCGTTACAAAAAAGTGGAATAAACAGTGTTTAATAAAATAAATTACAAATTCTATCATCTGTACAGGGCAGAGGATGATTTATGAAACTTCTAGCATAGAGATCCGAAAAAAACACCTAAATATTATATCTGTATGAATTTGATATGTAATAGTGTTCATTGTTATTTCACTCAATTTTGTACTGAATAGTCGGAATTCAATTTATTGTTCTGAATGTTCCATATCAACAACAGGCGACTTGATGTAACACAGATAGAAAATATTATATAATGAGATGCTTTGGAAGGACAGCTGGACGTCATCATCCCAGGACAGCCCACCGTCACAAACAGGTCATACGACCTAAACCAAGAGGAAGAAGAGTTGCTTTCATTTTTATTAAGCAAAATCTTAGTTTCTTCTTCTTTTTATTCGTTATGCTCTTTACAGAGCATTCTTGATCATTGGACATGGTCTTGCGAGCGAATTGCCCCCACTACAGAAAGAATGATACGCCTCCATTTATCACGTTTAGTAGCATTTCCACTACACTCTTGTGATTGAGCTATTGGCTGTATTCCTTACCAGGTATATTCATCACGTTGGTGTTCTGTCTCATGATCGAATCTCATCAATTTACCCCAGCCATTGGATCACCAGTCTCTCGATTAGATCTTCCCGGCAGTATGGCCGAAGGACATATGTATTATTGAAGACAAATGCTGACAAATATAAGTTAAGGATAGTAAAAAATAAAACAAAAACGTGCTAAAGATCACATTTTTGTCGATAATTTTCCATTTAAATACAAAATTTTCAATCACAATATAAATTAATAAAACGTGAAATTTCGGATTGCAACTTTTCATGGTGGAGATTGGTTCTATCAGAAACAGAAGCATAGCGAGAAGGGGTCTGGGAGATGGTGGCAGGTATGAGAAGGGGGCAAAAAGGGGGCAGTTGTCCCCGGGCGCATGGCTAAGGGCGGAGCGAAGTCAGAAACCAAAAGTAATATATTTTTTCTGAATTTTGCCACGTCCCGTCGTCTATCTAATAAGTATCTGTAGATCCTTCAACATGAGATAATACTACATTCGGGATTCACTAGTGTTCAATATAAGTGTAAAATTCGTATTTATTCATTTTAGAAATATAAATACATGATAAAAAAAAAGTTGTAAAAAACGGTTGAATAATGAATGAACAATCTAACAATCGTTATTTACGAAATAAGCAACAAAATCGGTTAAAAAAACAGCCACTGGCTTAAAGCTTTAAGAGTATTTTAAAATTATTTGTAACTTATTATTTTGTCATTCAATTGATTTAATGTCTCATATATTTGAACTTACACAGTGAAAATTTGGGTAGTGTCCAAATAATCCAAAATTTGATTAATACTATACACCCATAAGCAGAAAGTTTAATGGTTATTATTTTTTTATCTATAAATTTCTATAATAATAATGTTTATTGTTTTTGCTTTCGGTCGCTTTGGCTTTGGACATGGAATCTATAATAAAAACTATTTAAAAATTTGAGCAAGTAAACTACAATAGTATTGATATTGACTTTTTTAGAATAGCTTTTGAACTAAATAATTACCATTTTATTACTGAGCGCATTAACATTTACTTTTTGTTATACATAGACAATTTATGTATAATACGTAATACATACGTAAAAGCATTTAAATGTAATACATACGTAAAAGCATTTAAAAAGAATAATATTATAATTTGTAGTAAAATATATCACTGAAACACGTTTACAGGCTTTGTCTCGGGCAGTTGGGATTTCTACTTATTCCCATATCACATTTAGCAATTACTTTATGCAAAGGGATTTAGTCAGTCTAGTCAGAAGACCCTCGCTACGCCACTGATCAGAAAGGTCTCTTTTCATACAAGGCGTTCTGACAACTCTTAAGAAACCTTTGTACTGCACTGCCTTTGAAATTTTTGCTGATGCTAGGGTACATTAATTCGTGGGGACTATTGCGACACCGAATGGCAGCTTAAGGGTAGAAAAAAGGTTGACGTAGGAGCTGCTGTGGTGTCATTTTTACCGTGGGAAGACTCATATCATCAAGGGCAAGGGCGTTGGTGAATTGTGTACTGAGATCTCAATAGAAAGAGGTTACTAATTATATCAACTATCAACTACGGTGATGTTCTCTACTACTCTTTAAATTATTTATATAAAAATAAAGGTCAACGTACCTTTTCAGGAACTTTTTCCAATGCAATGGTAATATTGTTTACTCTATATTCACATTTAAGCAACACCTGTGAATTAGTTCATAGAACGCTTAACTTCCACTCAGAAAAATAAAAAAAATAAGACCAAATCTGATATTTCCCAAACCTGATTGTTTAAATAAAAACATTTTATACACTAGTGAGTACATTAACACTATACACATATTGTGTTTATACACGAGTGAGTACATTAACACTATACACATATTGTGTTTACACACGAGTGAGTACATTAACACTATACACATATTGTGTTTATACACGAGTGAGTACATTAACACTATACACATATTGTGTTTATAAACGAGTGAGTACATAAACACTATACGCATATTGTGTTTGCCTATAACTAATTTAGTCTGTTAAGAAATATTTATTATAATGAGGCACCAATTTAACATTGGCGACCCTGTTGTTGTCTAATGTCGGCGAATAGTTAGGATCCACGTTTAACCGAGCGGACACCCAGGTTCTATTCCTGGCGCATTCGTTTCCGGACTGGTTTTACTATTAGAACGTTTTACGTCAGAAATTATAATTTTTGTAACTCATATGTTGCTTATCAAATTTTTTATAGCGTTATTGAGCAACGAAAATAGCTCTATAAAAACTCTAATGAAAGACTGCAGAAGATTTAACCAACCGATCGTCTTGGAATTTTGACCTTCTTGCTATCGGATATTAAGGTTTCACTGTATGTTTACTGGAGTTCCACAGAACACTATAAACCAATAAAAGCACGGGCGTCTTCCATTAACAATCATACTCGATCACGAGGGATAGCCTATCATCAATTCAATTTAATTTCCAATACAACTGTTTTATTTGTTTTTTTTTCTACTCTCAATTCTAAATTAGTAATTGAGTACTTGCTCTGGTAACCCTATCTCCCCTGCGAAACGTGAGTCTGCCATGCACTCTATCCCTCTTTTTCCCCTCGGGTGCGATCATGCGTCCATTCAGGGTAGGAAAACCAAAATGTATTCTGTGTTGTTCGGGGTCGGATTAAACATTATTACCATCGGTTTCGGAATTCCTAGTTGCATCGTAAAGTAAGCGACACCAACATCGGTATGCGGGAGAGAGAAAGAGAGGATGATATAAGAAAGATGAGGATCGCCGGGCAATGATGTATGCGGGATGGGAACGTGAGAGAAGAATGGCTACATTTAAGGGAACAAAAATGAACGAGTGGAACGATTTATGCTGAGAATAAAATCAGAATGTTAAGAAAACTATCGGTTATTTAATGAGTAAGACCATTTTATAAGTGCTTTGTTATCGCATTAGCAACCGAAAAGTTGAGAAAATAATTCACTTGATATAAAAAAAATCTAGTCATAAGTGGTCGTCTGTATGAGAAGACCGATTTATTCATCTCAAATATTTTTAACCAGCATAAACTCATCGGAAAAAACACCCTAACAATTTAAATATTTAGATCAAACTCAGATAGTCTAATTTCTATAACCATCACCTGAATATAAGCAAGGCACAAAAAACTATTGTCAACAACACATCATGAATAATCTCACCACAAGTAAAAAAAGAGAGCATTTCATAGATTTTTTTGGATACTCGATTACTGTATGTTTGCACTAGATTTTTTTAAGTATGGCGACTTTCTTTCCTGAATGGTATGTGTTACGTATTTATTTTTCCAACTTTTCAAGTTTATCTCTTGCGTGGCATTGCGTTTCCAAAACATGCAAAATACGAGTATATCATATGCTCTCATTTCAAATGCATCGAGCATTTTCATCAGTATGGTGATATATCCTCAAATCAAATGCATTCAGTTGGGAAGTGTCCAGGCTTCAGCGCTGTACAAAACAATACGAAATATGTAATTTCAAATTATTCTGGTAAAAGTAATGATACTGATAATGCTTTTTCGTATTACTTAAAGTTGCTGAGTAATTACAATTTTAATTTTAAATTGCGACTAGGTTTATTACTGCTAGACATAATTCAAAAATCGCAAGTCACTTTCCATATAACTGATTTTTTTAATATTCATAAATAATATTCTATAATTTAAAAATTAACATAAGTTGTGTCCGTTTTTTTTTTCAATTTAAAAGTGAGCACCAAAAGTAAAACAATTCAATGGTAAAGGTTATATGTCATTCGAAAGAAATTTTTCTGCTCTACAAGACATTGTGTTTGCTTTTACGTTACATATATTTATTTGATTACAAGCCTTCAAAATGCAATGTCAAGTAGACGAAAGTGAGCATTTTCGACACCTCCTTCTGTTCACGTTCAATCGAGGGGACAAAGCTGCTCGCGATATTGGCGAAGTGTACGGTGAAGATGCTATGAATTAAAGAACAGCTCGTCGATGGTTTATGTGTTTCAAAGACGGTAATTTCGACCTGAAAGACATTGAGCGTTCCGGACGACCAGTGGACTTCGATGAGGACCGCTTAAACCATATTATTCATGAAGATCCCCTTCAAACATTTTTCATCACCATTTTCAAACCATTTTTCATCACCAGTAATGATGCGGTAAAGGAACCTTTGCTTGTGGCCAAACCAGCAGAAATTGTCGAACGTTGATTTTTGTTGTTTTCACTCAAAACATGTGGAACCCAAGCGCCGAACTTCTGGACTTTTCCCATTGATTTAAGATGGCGGTATACAGTCATGTGACTACAATTCATCTGCTCAGCCAATTATACGGTGGTTTGAAGGGGATCTTCATGAATAATATGGTTTAAGCGGTCCTCATCGAAGTCCACTGGAGGTGTCGAAAATGTTCACTTTCGTCTACTTGACATTCCATTTTGAAGACTTGTAATCAAATAAAATAATATATGTAACGTAAAAGCAAACACAATATCTTGTAGAGCAGAAAAATTTCTTTCGAATGACGTATAACCTTTACCATTTTGTTTTACTTTTGGTGCTCATTTTTAAATTGAAAAAAAAACGGACACAACTTATGTTAACACCCAATATTTATGAACCTTTGCATATTTACTGCAAAATATATAAAATCAAGTTGTCTACTCTTGACTAAAATAATAAAAAAATAGATTACTTAACAGGTTCAGTTTCTACGCTTCGAGTTCCGAATCCTGCTTCGTTATAACGATGTTTATTCAAAATAAAACAAATAATGAGAAAAATATTGCAAGTTAAAATTAGAGCGATATTGAAAAAGACTATGTTTTCAGTACAACATCAGCCTGCCAGTTTGTTCGACAGAAAAAAATAAGCTACTATATACGAGTATATGCAAGTAATATGTGTGTGTATTAATATCAAACCCACAACATTTTTAATTGAAGTAAATCACAAATAATATGGTGACTTTCTTAGACGATTTATAAAAATGAGAGTTTAATTAAGTGACATGTTGAATGACGGTAAGAAACAACTCTTTTTTTTCACTATGAATACTTATGCTTTCTTAACTCTTAGTTGCTTGAAATGATTTTCCGATATTTTTTTAAGAATAAAAATAATTAGACACCATCACGACACGGCATGGTAGTGTATTGATTATATTGTAATACAGTACAACCTGGCGTGTTTATTGCCATGTGGCAATTTCTTTGGAGAAAGCTTTTGACATAGACCTGGAGAAAGCTTTTGACAAAGTAGAATGGAAAAGACTATTCGAGATTTTGAAGAGAATTGATATCAAATACAGAGATAGACGTATAATCTAGGCGCTATACAAGAATGAGGCCGCTATAATCAGATGTGACGAAGACACAAAGGAAGCCAATATAAGACAAGGGGTAAGGCAGGGATGCTCTCTGTCACCTGTTCTTTTTAACGCCTATATACAGAGCGCGATTGACGACTTGAGAGAGAGAATGAGTCACAGAGAAGGTGTAAAGATACACGGGCAAAAGGTGGACATGATAAGGTTCGCTGACGATATTGCTATGGTTGCTGAAAGTGAAGAGGAACTACAAGAGGCCTTAACAACTATGGAAAGCATTCTTCAAAATAACTACAGTATGAAGATAAATAAAGACAAAACAAAGCTGCTGACTGTAGGCCGAGCGCAGCACCAGATGAGAATAGTGATGTCGGGTAAACCACTAAAGAACACCGAGGAGTTTGTCTACCTCGGGAGCAAAATAACATGGGACGGTCGGTCCAAGAGCGAGGTCAACAGCCGTATACATCAGGCTAGACTTGCATTTAATAAAAGGTCGAAAATAATAGAATCAAATAATATAGACCTAAAACTGAGAATACTCCTCATCAAGACCTATGTATGCAGTATCTTGATGTACGGCTGCGAGACATGGTGCCTATCCGAAAGAGATAGACGAAGACTAGAGGCTTTCGAGATGTGGTCCTATAGAAGACTATTGGGAATTTCCTGGAGAGACCGCATCACAAATGAAGAGGTTCTCCAACGAATCGAAGGAGGAAGGCACCTGCTCAGGATCCTGTCCGAAAGGCGTGCAAGATGGATCGGTCATATAATACGACAAGAGGGCCTCTTGCATGCCATAATGGAGGGTATGACCGAGGGGACAAACTCTAGGGGACGCCCACGCCGAGAGTACCTGGAGGACCTGTCGGTGGACGTGCGCTGCTCAACATATACAGACTTAAAAAGAGCCGCACAGGACAGGGGGGAATGGAGGAGAAGAGTTCAAATTGCTGCAAACCAGTCTTAGGACTGCAACCACGGAAGGAAGGCAATTTCTTTAATAGTGTGATGTACCCAGATCTTTAGACCTTCTTATTCACGCGTATTTGGGTCATCAGCATCCATATATATCTTTACGCAAGCTCGTCTTTTTCTCATACTTGTCATAATACACAGTAAAAGTGTTACTTGTACCATAAATGTCCAAAATTAAATTACTCCGTAAAAAGCTTATTTTTTCCTTCACGAGACAACAAATAAGGGGATTTTTAGTGTCTTTCTCTCTCTCCCCCTCCCTATAATATCTTCGATCGCCCTCTTTTCTCCTAATCGTCCGATGTGGGTCGAGGGCCCATTGTCTAGTCTAGATGAAAGACTCCCACTAGCTCTTCTGCGCCATTTCATATATTTATTACTTATCATATTTCTACGAAAACTAACAAGTAAAGTGGTGTATCCAAAGAGAATCAGCTTAGCGTATGATATTTATTGGAAACCTATTTTCCACACAAACAAGCTCATCTTTATTGTTCATTAATTACACTCGAAATATGTGAGTCCTGGAAATGTATTATATTTCTCTCTTCGAATGAGCTGGAAATGTTGCCACTTATTTTGAGATTTACTCACACCTACATTTATGATGTTATTTCATGATTCAAAAATATTTCTAATAATTTATTTATTTAACACTTTAATGCGTATACATCTGTCGGCATCTGATGGTTGCACGAATGTGTTTTAAATTGATATTTTCGTTTAGCTCAATCATCAATTCGGGAAGATGAGCCCTGCCACATGGAATAGACTATACGGAGTATTGGGAAGATGAGCCCTGCCACATGGAATACACTTTATACGGAGTATTGGGAAGCGGTTAGCGTAATTTTTCCCAAGAAGTCTCTTTAGTCGTCACTTTTTTAGAATTTTTTAAAAATAATGGAAGCACCCATGTAATTTTTTTTTACTGAATTATTTCAAAATAATGACTTGTTTATCCCCAAGGACGTTTTATAAGCATACCTAGTTTATTTAATTGATTCGAACCTAGGTTGTTAACAATTAAAGTATTTTGATGCTAGTAAAAATTTTTAGAGCTGACAATCTTCGTAGGTCTGTTTGGTCGGGATTCGGGTGAAGGTGGTGATGGTGATGTTAATAAATGTGTCTGTGTATCTTATAGTCGATCGTTTTCACCAATCCACCATCAGTATACTATATAAGGAGTGGCATTAAACAGAGTTTCTGAATGCAAAGATTTGGGCGTAACCTTTGATGTCGGACGCACGTTCGTTAACCATGTCTCACGTTTGATATTGGACTGTTACAAACTACTCGGTTTTATAATGAGAATATCAAGAGAATTTAACAGCACCGATATCCTCCGAAACTTGTATAATTATCTAAATAGAACCAAATTAGAATATGCATCTACGGTTTGGACTCATCAGCTCAAATATAAAAACAATATAGAACAAATACAAAAAAAAAATGTTCATGATTTTTGTCGATAATGCAAAAATTGTTCGCTTCAATGCAGTCGCTCCCACTTTTTTGGAAGAACTATAATATATGGCAGTGCTCCGCAACCGGTGTGCCGTGGCACACTGGTGTGCCGTGAGCCGGATACAGGTGTGCCGCGGTCAAATTCAATGTATTTGACATTTTACAATTTTTCATTATGTATTTAATACACAATGACAAATAATTGTTCATAATATTGTCTATTTTTCAAAATGTAGTATAGAATAATTATTATAACTAAATAATTTTTCAATGGTCCCCTAGCGCCTGGTGCCAACTGTTAAAAACTGCGTAGTGTGCTTTGTACACACCATGGCCGCACCAAATTAGTCAAAGAAAAATGACCCTTATGCGCGTCGCTGAAGACTCATGCGCATGCGTTATACTGCATTTGCACGCGTTACATCACGTTCACTCGTCCGTCATTACTGTCGTGTGCAGAGCTGTCACTATTTTAACAGCACAAAGTTAAATAAACTAGTTTCTACCATTAACGATAATTACTATTAATAGTGTTACTGAATTGTGTGTGGTTAGCGTTCTTCGTGTGATACACATATAGTTTTATACCCCTTTAAATATGGATAAATGTTTACGTGGAAAAGATCCGTCTTCACGTTCAAGAAGATAGTGAAAGGAAAGTACGACGAAGACTACATTAAATATGGATTCTCGTGGTGTGGTGACGAAACGGCTCCAAAGCCACAGTGCATCATTTGCGGCGAACAGCTATCAAACGAGTCAATGGTACCCAGTAAATTAAATCGCCATTTATATTCAAGCCACCTCAGCTATTTCCAACAAAGCAATCTTAACACTACTCCCATTTTCGACGACATATTTATGTGAGCAAAGTTTTTCAACTCTTGTATTAATTAAAAATGATAAGCGGTCATGCTTAAAAGGTCTTGGCCAAGAACTTCGGGTTTCGCTATCAGAAATCGAGCCGAATATAAAACTTTTGTGTTCATTGAAACAAGCGCAGGTATCACATTAATTAATTATTATTTTATAATAATTATTAAGATTGCGTAAAAATAAATATGTTATAGTTTTATGTATGTATACTTTTCAAATAAAAAACAAAAATTTATTGTAAAATTTGTGTATCAATTTAATATCTATATATTTTAGCTTTTGGTGTGCCGCGGGATTCTAGGAAGAAGTTTGGTGTGTCGTAGGTGAGAAAAGGTTGCGGAGCACTGATATATGGAACGCAATAAACAATATTGGAGACTCGTGGGCTGAAATAAAACAGTCAACAATGAAAATTTCCTGGAAACAACTATGCCCACAAATGATGGGTGATTTTATAAATTCTGAAGAAACTCCGGAAACTATCACAGATTAAATAGTTAGCCTAATGAATGAACTAAACTTGGACATCGGCAACGAAGATGTTAATGAGTTGATTGAATCTCACTCAGTACCTCTGTCAAATGAATACTTAATTGAGCAACAAGAGTTAAATGAAATACACAATGAAAGTGAGGAAGAAGAAGCTGATAAAATCGTCAAGACTTTGACAATAAAAAATATGAATGAAGCCTTTATGCATCTTGATAATTTTGTGACTATCATGGAAGAATGTGATCCCAATGGAGAACCTGTATCTCAAGTACGTAGGGCGATGGAGAAAGACACAGCGTGTTATATAACTCTTTATCAAGAAAATAAAAAAAAAGAGTGGTATTCAACTAACTTTTGACAAGTTTAAAAAAAAACACCTGAAAGCACTAAAACACGCCTCGTTAACTTAATTATGTATGTTGATAAATAAATATTTTTAATATATTATTGATAAATAAATATTTTGAAATAGAATTTCTAATATTTTTTTTACATTCCTCTACTGTCGAACATTAAACATTCGCACACATTTTCAGGAACCAATTATGTGCGAAAGTCGAGGACCGCCGTATTTCCAAAAACATATTAGATAATTATGAATTATTTAGTTTTAGAAATATCAAATGGCTGATATCTGCAGCATTATATTTATAAACTAATTGTGTAATGGTTCCTTTTGATAAGAGAGTTAACCCTAGAATTAATTACCTTTATGGACAAACCCCAAGATGTGCACCCATCACCAATAACAGCTATGTTAAATTGTACACAAACCTTACACGCAGTCTCTTGAATATAAGCATATGATACACCTCATTTGATATATATTTTCCTTTGTATGATCAGTTATGTTATGTTATACTGAATCTTATGCCTCTCATGAGGACTAACCACATTTGTAACATAGCGTGTTCAAAAATCTTGAGTATTTATCTGTATATCCACATCTCAAAAGTGTTTACACTAAATTAAGCTTTTTTACACTCTATTCATACCGTCATTACATAGACGAGAATCGAAATGGCTGAGCAACAAAAAATATTCTCATTTCTACACTGAAGTCTGAAAAGTCAATGATAAAAAACATTAGCTCTTTTAAAAAGTTATAAATATTATAATATGATCTCATTCGCATCAACGCAGACAAGTGGTCACATAACATACCTTCGTGGTCTGTTCTTATTACTATTTTTATATTATATACCAAAAGCTTTGAAGTTTCAAACAAAACAGTCCAAGCTTGTGTTAGTTCTATAACGTATACATGTGTGTGATTTATATCCCGAGTCGTGTTTTCGGAGCATCGTCTAAACTCTAATCCTTGGTCAACAACTTTGGACATACGTGCCAGTGACTTGTGAAAATATGTATCGCTTTATGTGTAGTATTTTACTAAAAGTATGGATGCTGTTTAATTCGTATGTGATTATATCATTCAGTTTCGTAAAGATAACTCAGTGATTTTAAACCTTTCCATAGATACAACGATGTCCACAATATGTATGGGAGAATTATTACAAAGATATTAAGAAAAAAAAATTTATAGGATTTTTTAGTCTTGTCGGCGGTTTTTTGGGAAAGTTTTAATTGGATTTACTAAAAAACTATAAATAAACAAAAAAATTACTTTGCGCCATGACCACTCAAGGACCTTATACGATAGATAGAAATAACCATTGAAGCTTCCCAATATATTAAGACTAAACTAAACTAAACTTTGCGCCATGACTACTGAAGGACCTTACACGATAGATAGAAATAACCATGGAAGCTTCCCAATATATTAAGACTAAACTAAACTTTGCGCCATAACCACTGAAGGATCTTACACGATAGATATAAATAACCATAGAAGTTTCCCAATATAATAAGACTAAACTAAACTTTGCGCCATGACCACTCAAGGACCTTATACGATAGATAGAAATAACCATGGAAGCTTCCCAATATATTAAGACTAAACTGTATGCCTATCTATCTATAGATAAATAAAAATAATAATATAATATAACCCAAGCTAATATCGAGATTAAACGTCGAATATTCATGGCAAATAGATGCTTCTTCGGTCTGAGAAAACACCTTATATCTCGGTTGCTGTCCAGAAAAACAAAACTTACCACTTATAAGACACTGTTACGACCTGTCCTCACATATGGATCTGCATGCTGGGTATTGAGTAAGAAGGACGAATCTTCCCTTCTAACACGAGTATTTGAAAGGAAATACTCAGAAAAATATTCGGACCCATACAGGAAAATGGATCTTGGAGAGTGAGATATAATGAGGAGTTATACAGCATATACGAAGAGACCAACATTATAAAATACATCAAAATTGGGAGGCTACGTTGGGCGGGGCATGTAGCAAGAATGGGAGAAGAGATAATGTCTAACAAGGTACTCTTTTCCAAGCCCCAAGGAAGACGTAGCGTGGGTAGACCGAAGCTCAGGTGGATGGATGGGGTGCAGAGTGATACAAGTGTGATTGGCATCAGGGGTTGGAGGAATGCATCCCAGGATAGGAGGTAATGGCGACGACTGCTGGAGGAGGCCGGGGCCCACAATGGGCTGTAGTGCCATTGATTGATTGATTGATTAATATTATTAATATAACATTGAAATTAGGAAAATTGTGGCTGTTAAAACAATTTTTTTAACTCTGCCTGTTTAAGATATTATTAAAAATATTGGAATATACTCGTATTTCAGATACAAAGAGAAAGTGTTTTTTACAAAGATATTAAGGAAAATTGTTCCTTCGCTGTCTGATTTTAAGCCATTAAAGTATGTTTTGAGACTCGATCACGTGGTCATGATTCCTAAGGTATCTGCTTAATGTCAAAATATAGCAATATTCAAGTAGAAGGTATTTAAAAAACAGCGACTTTATATTAATGTAGTATTATCATCTTCCCGATCGCTGACTATACGAGTATACTCGTATGTTAGATGTGTGGCGGTCCGCCAGTAGGTCAGCTGACGTCGATAAAGTCTACGAACTTGTCTAGCACAGATACTACTAAACTGTGGAGACTCACTCTCCTGATCTAAGGGACCCTCCCTTCTTTTATTCATTGTTCTCTTCGGCATTCATTTTATTAAAATAGGGTTGTCTAGTTCATCATGACATTTTCAATATATCACATGTTTAACCTTCTCAGACGATGCCGTTATTTTCACTTTAATGTATGTTATTTAACATACTATTTGAATTTAAAGTAGCTTGTCGTACTGGAAACATGAGAGTTTGCTGCCGGAATAATACGAGTATTTAAAAAAGTGAACTATTTTTTTTCATATACCTATATTTGTGTTTTACGAGTATATTTTTTCTCTCCCTCAAATATTAATTCACTTTGTTTGTATCTATATCATTAAAGATAACATGTTTGTAAAAGAGAGTTCCTTAAATGGCCTCGATTATTTTCTGATTGTTATCTGCAAGAATTTGCGTTTCATAAAATGTGTTTTAAAACATTTTCAGACCTCTGAATAAAAATATATTTTGAAGAAATTTTATCATTACAGAAAGTAATCGAACAGGCATTTTTAGCTAACAAACATACGAGTATATATGCGATCTGATATCTAACAAAGCAGATGTAAAAGTTTTCCACTAGTAAAATAACGTTTCGTATAATATACAGCGTAATGTTAATCTATTTATGTTATAACTACATATGTTATGGAAAACAACAGGTAATTTAAAGCGAGCACACAAGTATATGGATCTGGGTTTATTGCTTTTCATTTCTCGTGTCCCCAGTAAACGTGGCTTTTGCCTGTATCTTACTGAGGACATATAGCATGTAAAAATAATTTGATATTTTTTTTCCTGATTGTTGATTATATAATAATACCCGTTGCAAACTTTCATCAATTTGATAAACAGTGAGACTCGATTAAGTGTGTATCAAGCTAATCAAACCTCACATATTTTATCATTCCAGACAGACCAAAAAGTTCATCCCATAATGTCCCACACATAATCACTAAAAACTCACCTCACTCGAGAGATCACATAATTTCTTGCTACAAGTCATCTATCTCTCCTGCAAGTCCATGCACTCCTGTCAACTCTTGTCGCAACAACAACCACGCTCCGATCCACTGCCAGATTTTTTTGCCCATTTTTGCCCTTTTGAATTCGACACCCCATTGTATGTCATAGGAATCAAATAGGCATATTACCTTTGGGCAAAATATATTCTAACTAGTTATTGTGAACATTTGATCAGTTGCCATGCGTGTACCTTATAGAACATTTTTACTGAGCATATTTCGAATTGTACGGAAAATATACCCAAGTTTTCTTAATATTTTGCTTAAAGCGTTAATATGGACCTCCCATTGAAGAAACTGATAAAAACTGAACAACAAAAACTTCAAGATACTTTATACTAGCTAGATACCCTTTTTCAAAGATACACAACTAAAGCTACCCGAAGTTGAACAAGTATACAGATTTTAGTATTTATATGTAGGTGCTAGAGTTTTTGTAGAGATGCTAAATGTAAGCTAAACTTAGATTTTTGGAAATTCAGTCAATAAATTTAAATCCATCCATTTTTTAACTACACAATTCTTCGTTTGCCTTTTAAAACACATCATCCCATGTTCTGCCTTCGAACAGAAGAACCGTATCATCCGCAAACGTTACAATCTTATCCGTGATAGAAAGATTACAGAGCTGATAAACATATATCAAGAAAAATATGGGGTCCCAGAACACTACCTTGAGGTACTCCGAATTTCACAGAAAGAGGCTGTATAAATATACCATCACCCAATTTAACTCTCTGAGTTCTGTCAGATAAGAACAGAGAGAGAACCAACTTAAAGACCTATAATCTATAATCGGAAGATCAGTTACAAAGCTGATTCTGCATAGTATGTATAGTATAACACTTTCGTTGTATACAGTACAATCCTGCCGGGTTAATTTTCATATGACAATCGCTTCCATTCCTGTATGATGTTAAGAGATCTGTTAAATGAAAGCCAGCCAGACTGGAACTATCTCATGAAGTTAACTTCTTCTAGAGTGTAGTAAGGCTAATGACATGGAGGCTCTCAGGAAACTGCTTAAATCAACACATTTTGAGAGATTATAACGGAAGCGTTTAAGCGTCCTTGGAGTCATTTTGGTATTTAAATGACGCTAAAGAAATAGAAATAAATTTATTGCATGTTGTGTTAAATAGTTGTGTTAAATGCGTGCTTTGCAAAAGGTCATTATTTAGCGACCATACGGAGCAAACGAGAGACGAAACATTTCCGTAGGAATGACTGAATAATTTGGTGGGGACTAGCAAAGTGAAGAAGAAATGTTCCTAATTGCTGATAGATACATAAGCTAAAATGTTGTACACATCCATGACTATTACTATTACTGGTTTTGTGTGACTGATAATGATGATAACCATATCATGAAATTGCATTCTGATTATATGCGTCAACGTTTAACAAAAAACCCTCAATGATATATCATATGATAACAACCGCATTTCACCGTATAGTTTGTGGGGTAAAAATAACCATTTGAATGTCTAACACGCGATACATTATACTGCCGTAACAACATTATATGCCCTGGGCAAAGCGATACATTGGAGTCCCTACCGGCCCTACCCTCCCTCGAGAGTAAAAATATAAACGGTTAGTAAAATTAAACCTTTAGATCAGGGGGGGTCAACCTTTTTGGGGCATGTGCGGTAACGTGCTCCACACTAATCTCCCAAGTCCAACGATTTACTACCAACGCAACTGCAAAAAAACGGGAAGCGAACCTGGGTCCCTTAGTCCATGTGCCAAACGACTTAACCACTGAACCACGAGGGCCAACCAATTATTATATTGATTTTTTTATAGAATTTAAATCGTCGTTGCCGGGCCTCGTCGTCGAGGATCCCCTCGCCACTCCAAGGATCATCTTGAACCGTTCTTCCACGTCAATCATGTGATCTTCTGTGAGAAAACAGCCCGATCCTAGATGTGCCCTTCCTCCCGCAAATGTCACAGACATGTGGACCCTGCTGACCCGCCTGGCCATGCTGACGCATGTTCGCAGCGCACTGACTGTTTCTCAAGCGTCTAGCCGCTGAGACGCCATCAGCCCGAGAGCATACGGCTCTCCACCCCTCACGATCCTGAGCCACCCACTCCCATTCCTCAGCCATCCGCTCCCAGTCCACAGCCACCCCCTCCAAGTCCTCAGGCACCCCGCACACAGTAAGTGACTCTCGCAAACTGTTCTTATAGCGCTTCCTCTGCCCACCAACTCTTCGCTTGCCAACCACTTCCCCGTACAAGACGTGTTTTGGGAATCTATGATCGCCCATGCGTATCACATGCCTGGTCCACCGCAATTTCGGCTTTACAACCATATCTTCTATAGGTTTACAGTTGGAGCGTTGCAGAACCGAATAATTTGTGACATGATCGCTCCAGTGGATCTGAAGAAATCGGCGAAGGAAACGCTGGCGGAACATTTCAAGGCTTTGAATATGCCTTCTATAGGGAACCCAAGTCTCAGATCCATTGAGAAGTGTGGGGAGGACAACAGCCTTGTAGACTGATATATTTGTAGACTGGGAGCTGACGCACTCCTGATGCGACTCTTCAGTTCATCATCAAGAGAAGAGTTCGAAGCCAGAATGCTGCCCAGATATGTAAAGTTAGGTACGTTCTCCAGTTGCACACCATTCCCTCGAATGTCGGGTGAATGAATCACCTCATTCCCCGCAGAACAGGTTAGCACCTGAGTTTTCTTCACATTTATTTCCAGGCCAAACATCTGATACACCTCTGTATAAACATTGATGATCTCTCGAAGGTCTTCCTCTGAAAGCGCAACAAAAGCGTAATCATCCGCATATTGCAACTCCGTGGTGTATGTGCGAGCAACTCTTGTTTGGGCATGTAATCTACGCAGATTATGTAGTCTTCCATCAGTTCTGTATCTCACATCGATTCCTCTGACACAAAGTCGTCTGTTAATGACAAACATAAAGGCTGTCATGTATGCATTAAGTAGAGTTGGAGCCAGGATGCATCCTTGGCGGACGCCGGTGCTGGTATCAAATGCGTCCGTCTCCAATCCACCAAGCGAGACATAACACCGGTTGCAGTTATGAGTCAGAAGCGGTGGGACACCAGGTTTCCCAAGGATCCTCCATAATAAATCTCTATTAATTGAATCAAAAGCCTTGGCCAAATCGACAAAAGCGGCATGAAGACTCCTGCCCTGCTCTCAACATTTCTCCTGCAGTTGCTGATGATAAATATCTTGTCTATTGTACCACGGGATGCACGAAACCCAGCCTGTGACTCTGGAGTGATTCTGTCCAAGATCCTGTTAAGACTGTCCACGACAATTCTGCTGAATATTTTACCCAAAACAGAAAACAGTGCGATCCTTCTGTAGCTACCACAGTCCGATCTGTCTCCCTTTCGTTTGTTTATATTTACACTCCGTGATTCACGGAAGGCATCAGGGATGGTTCTTGATTGCCAAATACGAATATCATTTATACACTGAGTCATTGTGTGCGTGCAGCCGATCAGAATGCCCCCTCTCTCCTTTTGAGACGCATGTGTACCAGGGGTTTCCAGCCTTTTAATTTTTTTTCATAAAATTATACGATAAAATGTAGCGTGTAGTTTTTTTGGCAATAAAAATATAATTCGAATTAAGACGATAAATAACATATAAACAAAATATAAAATGAATATATAATTTCAAAAATAATAATATAAAAACAAACATGAAATTCAAATCAATAAAATATGCAATTTGGAAAATATAAAAACTTAGGAAATAAGAAAATAGGACCAACATATAATAAAAGTTTAATCCTGTGGAGAAAGTCTATCGCAATTGGGGCACGAAATAACTTTTTTTTCTATTCTATGTACTAAACACACAGTTGTTTGGTCTCCCATATCTACTCCAATTTTCGTATTATTATAATGATTTATAATTAGCGGCTTTTGTTTTTCTGAATTATCAATTTCTGTATCATTGAATTGAGTGGATAGTAATAATACTGCTTTATTTCTTTATTGGTACATACGAAACAAGTATTTTATTTTCAGCAAAACCAAATATGCTACTATGGATTGTTTTTTCTCTAGACGGTAAAAATTTAAGTGGGATTTCTCTTTTATTTTTTCGAAGCGTGCCAGTTAGAGTTAAACCTTGTAATAAAAGATCATCGGCTAATGAGATGGAGGTAAAAAAATTGTCCCTCTGTTAGTGCCATACTGCGGTTGAACCATTTACATAACTACTCGGTGATCTTGATTTATCTCTCTGCGATTATTTATCATACCAGAATAAACTTGTAAATTTATTATGTATGCCGTCGCAGAGTCAGCAGCAACCCAAGTTTTGATGCCATATTTACCAGGTTTAGACTTCATTTACATGCGAAATGAACAATTCCCTCTAAAACTTGCCAAACATTCGTCTTCAGTTATACATACGTCTACGTGTTCGACTTCTGCCAGACGCGAGCAATATTCCAATGAATGCAAATAACTCGTCTTCAGATATTGGTTGGTTCTTTTCTGAATTAATGTGATTTAAATGACGATTTGTTTCTTCACTTCTCACCTTTACCACCTCTTCATTTACAAACAGACATATACATTTTATGGAACATACATTTATACTTGAATTTCTCAGTCCAGAATCTTCGGTGAGAATATTTGATGTCCGACGCCTTGAAGATGGAGGTGGTAATGAACTCCATTCAAATCCATTTTTTGATGTAAATAATATTTCTTCACTGGATTCCAAATAAGAATCTACTTCACCTGTACCTCGACAAAATCTTCTGATTCTGATATATTGCCTGTCGCCTCAAATTACAAATCGCTATCGATATTTCCCGCCATCTCACTTATAATTTTTTTGCAAATGAAATAAAAAAGAAAAATGTAACAAATATATATTTGTCATAAAAAGAGTAACGGTATAATAGAACATACCAGATAAAAAAAATAACGATAGAAAAAACATACCAGATAAAAAATAAGAATTAAAAAATAAAAAATAACAACAATCAGGATTAAAAAACAAGTGACGAATCCCTGGAACGGATGTATTCGCAAGTTAGATGCGCAGGTTTTTAATTTTTTTATTTTTTATTTTTAAATTTTATTTTAAATGTTTTTATTTCGTAATGACATAATTCAAATCATAGACGTTTTGATGAGGAATACATCAAGTGTGAAGACCCGGCAATCAGTATATTTGGAGAAATTAAATAAAATATAAGTCCTGGTCACTCGCTATCCGTCACAGAGCGGCAAGTGTTAATAAACATATATATTTTTAATAACTACTCTCACGCACGAGTTATTTCTTTCATGATAACCCGACTTCACGCCGAACAGCGAGAAGAAACCCTACAACACCACATCCTCGCTTGGACCGTGAAGTTCTATAAAAGCCAACAAAATCACAGCAATCCCTTAGTCGCTGCCCTGGGGGCTTACGAGAGTAAATCCGATCTACCCTTCCGTTATAAGCACAGGCTCCCGAAGCATTGTCTGTTGCCTGACTAGTCCACCTACAGTATTAGCTGGGACGACCAAGGTCTGAGTGAATGTGATGGAATACAAGTAGCCTGAACGAGTGGACTTGTTCTTGCTAAATAATTAGTTGTAAGAATTGTTATCTAGTTATAAGTAGTTTGTAGGTGTTAATTATTTCTAAGAAATCAAATATTAAGATTGAAAAAAATAAAATAAAATGACATGTAGGAAAATAAGATTAAGTTCATAAATTATAACATATAATTAAGATTAGTTAAGTAATAAATTTGTATATAGGTATAGCCTTGACAAATGTTTGTACAATAATTTACTTTGTTTAATACAAAAATAAAAAAAATCATGATATAAAAAAATAGCTCACGGGCTGCAATAAATACTACGACTCAGGTTTATTGATACTTGCATTGATACTTTCAACAAAGTTGTTGTTACAAAATAAATGTTTAAGCATAAAAAATAGCTCACGGGCTGCAATAAATACTACGACTCAGGTTTATTGATACTTGCATTGATACTTTCAACAAAGTTGTTGTTACAAAATAAATGTTTAAGCATAAAAAATAGCTCACGGGCTGCAATAAATACTACGACTCAGGTTTATTGATACTTGCATTGATACTTTCAACAAAGTTGTTGTTACAAAATAAATGTTTAAGCATAAAAAATAGCTCACGGGCTGCAATAAATACTACGACTCAGGTTTATTGATACTTGCGTTGATACTTTCAACAAAGTTGTTGTTACAAAATAAATGTTTAAGCATAAAAATGCTTTGCTCTTTTATTTTAAAAATTCTTTGCTGATTTAAATTTCTAACCAAAGATCGATTAATTATCTACTCTGCCACGATATCTCTTATGGCAGCGTGGGAAGGGGTCCCAGGAGGGGCCCTGTCCAGTATGCATATGTTCCCTCACTATACGAAAATACACCATTTATAATATGCTTATACAAATAAGTAAAACACATGATTTGAAGTTTGCTAACATTTTACAACACTCTCGCGAGAAAAGCTATCTATCTACAGCATTTTCATTTTGTCACGTTGCGAGAAGTGGTTATAGTTGGACAGTAAACATTTTTCCACGAGAAGAAGGTAGAAGATGAAGTGCCAATACACTGGAAAACCCAATTAAACTACTTGACAAGCATTCATGCACTTTTGGACATTTAAGTGAACGTCTAGTCTAAGGGATAACCCAGAAAAACTTATTTAATAAGAGAAATTGAAAAAGTTATACAATTGAGTCATTCGAATTCTCGAATATCAAATGGAAATCCAAGTTGAATAGTTTTGATCTGAACTTAGTTTTTTAATATTCTATTAAAAATGTGTAAGAAAACATATTCTGGTTTACTTTATACAGAATAAAGAAATTTCCGAGTATAATAAAAGGCACAATACAAATTGAGAGATTAGAGTTGTTGTGGTTGGTACTACCAGGGGTGACTAACATATGTTAGTCAATTTGTTATATGTATACTTGTATAACTTATAGAATATAGGACAAAGTGCTTCATTACTTGCAACTTGTCAGCGTTTTCTTTTTTCACTATCTAGCAACAAGTCGACGTCATTTGATGAGCTTGATCTGCTGGTATTTGCTCACAGTTGAGCTGAGAATTTATGTTTTGGAGTGTGTTTTGTAGTACGTCCTTATATATCTTGCCCTGTCCACCGTCCATGCTGCTTGACAGAAACCAAGTACTGAATATTTATTATTATCTTATCCAACACTTTACTTTCTCTCTCTGCCTACCCCGTGGGGCATGGCGTGATGGGATAGAATGTGACTAGGTATAACAAGTATATAGTTATTATTTTCACACCTTGAATAGGGTTTTCATAATCTCTTTCCTTTTTTATTAAATTTTTTAAAAGTTTTAGATTATCTGCACTGAATATATTTATTACAGACAGCACCTGCATTTAAATTTAAGGTAACTTTGAAAATTTGCAACACAAGTTAATTTTGCTTATTTATTTAACAAATTAACTAAATATGTACACTACAAACTCTAAAGTGAACGTAATTGTGAACGCAAATACTGACAAATCTCAATCTTTAAAAGCAAATGGGATAGAAATATCTAACAAATTTAGACTCTCCAAAAGAAATTTAAATATAGATCATTTATTTTTGTAAAATTTATTTTTCTTCTAATTACATTCAACTTTCACATTACATTATACTTCATATAAGTTAATTAATATTTTGTTTCAAAATCCATGTCGATTCAACGAATAATTGGAAAGCGTTAAGTGTGTGTTAGTGTTAAGTTGACATGGAATAACGCTCTGTTATGGAGCGTGTGAATGTTTACGCAATGAAGCGTGAGATTGTTTACACTAACGTTTTTCCATGATTCACCATTAAGGAATTCTCGGTTGCTTGACAAATAAGCATACTTAATCCAAATTTCCCATAACAATATATTGTAAACAACTTTTAGAAGTATATAAACCCTAGCATGATTAAAAACCGTGTCATTTATTAATAAACGCTTGAAGTGAATTGTATTATTCTTAAATAAAAAGTAAGATCAACCATCAGAGTTTGATTTGGAAACATCCTGCAGAACCTAAAAAGATTCAAGAAACCCTGACAGATTGAATCCTCAAGTTTCGAAGACAAAATATAAATAAGTAAGTGGTCACAGCCGCTTGCCGTTATCCCAGTTGAAGAAATAAAGAACCTCTCTATCTGGAGCATAACAGCTCTTCACGTTGAAATAGTGGAGCCCCCTTTATATTATATTTGAGCAGATAATTTATCTCCAAGTTTTGCTTATACAGTGAAACCCCGCTTTTACGTGCCCGAAATTCACGTTTTCCCGCGCTATTTGCGTTCAATTTTTACAATCCCGTTTTATTTTAGTACATTTAGTACCCGCTTTTTAATATTTAAAATGCAAATCAATTTATAAACATGTTTAATTAAATGCGCGACGATTTAAAATATTCGAAATGAATATTAGGAAGCAGACATATGTTTTTTTCTATTTATATACACGTGTGCACCTGCAGCGCTCATGGTCAAAGTTACACGAGTCGTGTAATACGATGCTATTGGTGGAAAATTTACCGAATCAGAGGCAGGCAGACTGTATATTTGGTCAATCTGTGCTTGTGTTTTAAACGTATCGGTTGTGCACATACAATTTCAATTATCAATTGTCGTATATTTCGTGTGTCAATTTACATTTTTCTCATTTCTTTTAATTTTTCGTTGAATCCGTTCAAATAATGTATTAGCAAAGAAAAACATTATCGATTCAAGAGAAAAGGAAAATTCTCGAAAAAGTGAATAAACACGTTGGTTCACGTGTTTCGCTCGCGCGTGATTTGGGGATACCCATTACAACTTCGACTACGATAATAAAAAATCGCGAATCGATTTAAAAAAGTTTTCCGTTTTGCGTGATTATCTAACTAAAAAATATTTTTCAATTTTTTTTCTAACCCCGAATCTACGTTTTCCTTCTAATTACGTTTTTTTTTATCAGTCCCTTCAAAAACGTAAAAACGGGGTTTCACTGTATTATGTTTTGAGTCGAAATCTCATCCACCTTATTAGAATTTCGAAGGATTTAACCTCTGACTCTTTTGGTTTTAAGTTTAACTCGTTAGATACACTTCTTTCTAAGATTCAATGTTTAATATTCTTCCTCTTTACTCATACTTTTTTTAATCTTTTATTTTTCGTCTCAACACTAGTTTATTTTTAAATAAGTGTCATGTATCTACTGCCAGCACATGCTAATCTTATCTATACATTCACCCTCAACGCAACCAATGTTTCGCTTATCTATGAACCTATAAATATCATTATCTGTAACACGGTATAATCACCAAAACCGATGTTATCTTATCCACATTCAAATAAATATTATAAGTTATATTATACCCTTGTCAAGCTTATCGATACTAACCATGTATTAGATCCTATTTCACATTAGTGTCAATTTAACTTCGATGTATTATGTTAAGTTTATCATCTCGTCTGCCCAAATTCAATAAGATTAGATATCACTAAATGCGTAAGCTGGGGACGAGATAAATCACCGATATCGACTTGACCTTAAAGGGCAAACATAACATGCTCGACGAATTCCTTCTTAATCTATTGCAGGGTCGTGGTATAGTTATCTTTGCTTTAAATAGGACGTCAAATCTGAGGCAATATCACTATTCTTAAAGCCGCTACTTTGTAAAGATCATAGCTGTTACTATTTATGTAATACTGTTAATATTATACATCAATGTAATTCAACCTTCATACAAATAAAACTACACGTTTAAATTCTAAAAGTGTTTTCGTTGCAAAAGGCCATAACATAAGATTAATTATCCTAAAGCAATAAGAGGTAGAAATACCTGAAATGTTTATTATACAGATGGTTCCAAGTACTGATCTAACATATTAACTGGGACATATTATGAAGTTTCCATTTCTCTCCCCGAGGAATACTATTATCACTACGGAATCAATTGCGATTCTTGAAGCTTTAAAACTTCTCCAACTTTCTTCTCCTTCCAAATTCCTAAGTTTGCCCGATTCTTTAAGCGTTTTGTAAAAAATACATAATTCACCCTTTATTTGCTCTGATGACGATTTGTGCCTTAAAATTCAACCAGCTACCCTTTTGAAATCATGGTTTAATATAATAAGAATGAGCAAGATAGAAGTGTATGTCATGTGTCGTTTGCGGACGGACAACTGCGTGGTAGCTAGTCATCTTTACAGAATGGATATTGTGGAGAATCCTGGCTGTGAGTGTGGTTTTGATGATGAAACTATAGACCGTGTATTTTTCGGTTGTGCTTTGCGAAATATATTTTATTTACTAAAGGCCGTATCTTTGCCGCGTCTAATGAATGTTTCGTTTCTTCTACCTTCGTGGAATTTTTCCACTTATAGACCGATTGTTAAATTTTTGAAGCTTAATCAGCTGAAACTTTAAATAGTCTAGAACTGTCATTTAAAAAATATATATCATAACATATTGTCTCATATAATTGCATAATAATTTAAATTTGATGGCACAAATCATCCTGGTTTAGGAGGGTTGCCTATTAAAAAAAGAATTTAAAAAAATCAATAAGTATTGTTCTTTCTTTCCTAAACACTTTCCAAAAAATATATTTTTGCTGGAAATAAAAAGTTTGATAGATTAGCGACATTGTCTTTAGCTCTCTATGATTACTTAGTTTGATAGATTAGCGACATTGTCTTTAGCTCTCTATGATTACTTAGTTTGATAGATTAGCGACATTGTATTTAGCTCTCTATGATTACTTAGTTTGATAGGTTAGCGACACTGTCTTTAGCTCTCTATGATTACTTAGTTCCTTCGTCTATCTTTTTCCGTTTCAAGGGACATCATGTTTTCCAACAGGTCCGAAGAATGGCAGATAAGTTCAAAATTCTAAGGAAAATTTTATAATAATATTCAATAATTAATCAAAAGAATTATGTTTTTATAATGTTTCTCTGAACAATTTTTCGATACCTTCATTGTGCCGTACTCGTATATGTCTTGACCACTGTCATACTAAATTCAAATTTCGAATCCTTTTTTATGCGGATATGGTCTACAGGTAGAGTACTTGTTATTTTTTCTAACTGCAGTTCTCTTTCTAACTGTATTCACATTTTATTTTTCATTTTCAAATGTTGATGTTCAACTGGTAATTTAATATGTATGATCTTTTAACCTATTGTATTAAAATATTCCAATCTGTAAAAAATATTATTTTATTGACATTAAAAATTTTAAGTCTATAACCATGTTCTTTACATGATAAAATTTATTTGGGTATGATATTATCTTAAGTTTGTTATATTATAATATTATTTTAAGTTATACTTAAATTTTAATTTAACCCCTTAATGTACATGTGTTTACTTTCTATTTTTCATTATTTCATGTATATGTGAAAATAATTCATATGAAAATAGTTTTCGTTTGTAAGTGTTCCAATGTACTTATATTATTTATGGGAATGTAACAAACAAGAACGGCAGTAAAGAAAGGAAAAATGTATTATATTGTAGAATTCAATTTTGAACTCAAAATAATTGACAGGACCGTTGACAACACAAAAGCATTTGTGACTAGGTTGAAAATGTGTTTGTAGAGCGAAACAGACCTGTCCGAAACAAACTCCATTTGGCAACTGTTATTTTTTAAATGAACCTGTCAAAATATGCCGTTTAGAATAAATTGATATGAAAGTTCGAATTGAATGGCAAGTATTTAATCTGAGCAATATACATATATTTTTGGTTTAAAGTTGTGATGATTTACGATCACAAACAAGTTGCTCAATTCGGAGTTACTAGTTGCAGCCCGTGAAATATTCACGGAAGTAAAACAAATTCTACATTTATGAAAATATATATTCATAAATATAGAATTTGTTTATATATATAATATCATTTATACATCGTCCCCTTTTACACCGGTTCAAAAAATGTTAGCTAGGTATTTAAAATTCGTTCAGTTATCACGGACCCACCGAGATTCAAATTTCGAATTACTTTCGGAGAGAATCAAAGTATTCCTCTCTCACTCTCGTGTATTCAAAATTCAATTCTCGTATTCTTTCTTCGACGACAAACATCGTATGGGTTTTGGCCTATTTATACTATGACTAGTTGCAACCCGTGAAATATTCACGGAAGTAACACAAATTCTACATTTATGAAAATATATATTCATAAATATAGAATTTGTTTATATATATAATATCATTTATACATCGTCCCATTTTACACCGGTTCAAAAATTGTTAGCTAGGTATTTAAAATTCGTTCAGTTATCACGGACCCACCGAGTTCAAATTTCGAATTACTTTCGGGGAGAACCCAAGTATTCCTCTCTCGCTCTCTTGTATTCAAAATTCAATTCTCGTATTCTTTCTTCGACGACAACCATCGTACGGGTTTTGGCCTATTTATACTATGATGTACGAAGTGAGTCAGTTACAAATCAAAATTCTTTGATGATCTTTAACGAACGAGAAAACTATTTAACAAATAAGAAAGTCGTTCGTTTGTATTTAAAAGTATGGCCATTTTATTAAAATTGTATTCATCGTTGTTTTATGGACGTAAATATTAAAAAAGGACCCACCCCACATCGCATTGCATCGATTTGTACAAAATGAAATATTTAAACACATATGAGATCAACATGTGTTTATCCGACATTTGAAATAAAGTTTAAAAAATGTGTTTTATAGGTTAGGTACTTTGTGCAAATACATGTTTTTATGTCTTTCTAAAATTCTTTAAGTACATTAAAGCATAATTTTGTTTACTTATCTATTCGCTACCAATGGCAAACAGTCCGTTAACTACCGGGGATTTCGCGATGGGCTGGTGTATAAACGGGCCGAAATTTTAAGTGTACATTTGCAAATTACCAAAACACATTGTAAATAAAACAACATACACAATTTGACCAGCCCTCCACGGGTAGAGAAAGATCACGCTGATGCTTGCAATAATTTGTTTACAAGTATTGTCCACGAGATATCATCGCAAAACCTGTCGCACACGCTAGTAGAAATAACACAATTAATATTGTAGTTTAGCGAAATAGCCGAATATCAAAATACTGTGAAGCATTTTCGAACTTTCTGTTAAATAGACAGACCTATTCTACCCTATCGAATCTAGTTAATTTATTACAAAGTAAGGTAAGTTGAAAATATTGACCGATGCAGGGGTTCAAAAAATAGTAGAATAGGGTGATGTAGCGGTCGGCAACCTAGATGCACTGAAGTGCCACTTTGTTTAAAGCTACGGTTTCCTAAGAAAGCGGTGCCGTTATGTAGCGGCCGTAACAAAACGTCTATGCAAGCCAGATGGCTTGGGTTTCCTAGAGAGCGTTGGTTGTGACCGTAACGTCAAATAGCGATGTCGCCATTTGCATGACGGCCGTCATAGCGGAACAAACTGTCGCGGAACGTTTTTTCCCGTGTAGCGGTGACCGTTTTAAAATAAAAAATGTGTGGAAACGTAATCTGATAACAAAATATTGATTGATTTTGTAAGAAATAATGAAGTTTTATATAATGTGAAGAACAGACTATAGAAAAGCCCAGTTGAAACAAAATATGTGGAATAATATCGGGACTACACTTGAAAAACCAGGAATGTATGTATATTGTAAATTGATAAGGTTGTATTCCTGCCTTGCTGGGGGTTTATACTCGTATGATTAATTATTCTCACCAAATTTAAAAGAACCTAATGTTAATTCTTTTGTTATGAGTTAATTCTCCTAATGTTTAATAAATAAAACATAAATCATATTTTATTCGCATCCGCTCCCTCAGTCAAAAATACAAATACACTTTGACAGTGTTTTATTTGTCTAAATCTGAACGAATTTGCTTTTATCATACAGTGTTTTTATCAAATAATGAATTTCCTCTTTAATTCATATAATTAATTCTAAGTCAACACATTGGCGTGTCTCTTGGGATTCCTACGAGTATTTCCGTACTCCAACCATAGAAGTGACGAGTACCTAAAAATATTTACATATTTGTACGTTATTTTTTATTTAATTTACCCTTTGTTTGATGTTTCTACTGTGTATGCCATATTATCATTTTAATATTTTAAAATTGATCTATAAAATTAGCATCTTTCACAATATTAATAATCACAATTTTCGACTCGATAGGCTCGTAATATATATAGTATAACAATAAAGAATCACTTATGCAATTTCGGAAGAAATAGAACATCATGGACGTCGTAGGCAACAAGTAGCTGATAAATGCATGAAACAAGTGGGAAAGAAGGTATGGGCGGAGATATCCAAAGATTTTCAACAAAAAGAGCCCATTGTTGAACAAATTATCAACCTAGCTAATACAGCAGGACTAGGAG
Source organism: Odontocerum albicorne (assembly GCA_949825065.1). Classification (NCBI taxonomy): domain Eukaryota; kingdom Metazoa; phylum Arthropoda; class Insecta; order Trichoptera; family Odontoceridae; genus Odontocerum; species Odontocerum albicorne. Next base: position 30,829,783 of record OX463843.1, on the reverse strand, counting down.
ATGTAGATGAGCAGGATATCGAGGCGTTACTGCAGATTTCTCCAGAAAGCCTTACCATCGACGACCTTCAAAAACCGACAGAACAAGGGATACGGGCTCCGCTCTTGACTACTCCAACCACATCACCCTGGAAGAGAAGAGTGAGCCGCCCAGCTGGTACAAAAACAACTGCCAGCTCAAGCTAAGGACCAACCAGCAACCGACCAACCAGGACAACTCCACTGCAGCTCTGCAGTTTTCTTCACGGAGCTGATTTCCCCGGCTAGAGAATTGAAGGCATCAACAATGGCTGCACAATTCAAATTCTACAACAAATGATTGACACAGGAGACCTCTTAAATTCCATCTTTGGCACTCAAATAAACCAATCGATTGAAAAAGAATTCTTTAAACTAGTTATTGTAGCGCTTACAAGTTAGCCGACTCTTGATATTAATCGAAATATTATTGATAAAGTGCCAGGTCAAGGATACATTTACTATAGCGCTGACTTGATCATCTCAGATGACCCCTTTAATGCGATCCACGCGGCGTAAGGAAAGAATCTTTGACTGTATTGTACTATAGCGTAGGTACACAGAGAGTGTGATTGTGTTAGTCAACTCCTGTGTGCTGATTGGTCAGTTTCTAGTATTAATGTGTCATCATGTCAAAAAAATAGTGTCACCATGATTTCTAGTAATAATTCACGGCGAGGTTTGTTTATTGTTAATTTTTTATTTCTGTGTACGTCTACGTACTTATTGTTACATACTATTTAGATCTTTTTTGTACTATTTTAACTTTTTTTAGAATATCGATGTTTTGGTTCTTATCACTGAAGTCTCAAAGGCCACGGGAATATCACAAAGTTTCATAAAATTGGTTTTATATTCCAATAAAAACAGTGGGAAAGAAGAAGTCACCAAACAAGAAAAGGAATCGGCCAAATGCAATACATATCGACAATTTTGATGAGTGCGTCATTAGGAGGTGCATTTATGATTTTCACATAAATCAAAAAGCACAATCCCAACATTATTACCAATTTTACGGGAATCAATATTTTTTTCCGTTGGCGAAACGAAACCGAGAGAGGTTGTGAAATCTATGGGATTCAAATGGCAGAAAACCAAAGACAATTTAAAAATACTTCAAGAAAAAAATGGCACTGTGTTTAAAAGAATTGCGTATTTAAGAGCAATAAAGAAATACAAAGAAGAAGGAAGGCCGATTGTCTACACCGACTAGACTTACGTGCATACAAGCCACGTATCTTCAAGAGGATGGAGCGATAATTCCAATGAATCACTTCGGAAGCCCATATTTAAACGATCTCGCTTCATTATTGTCCACGCAGAGGGTGAAAGTGGATTTTTACCAAATTGTCTTCTCATTTATAAGTCACACCAAATGACCGGGGATTGTCATAACGATATGGATTACGATAATTATAGAAAGTGGCTAACGGAAAAATTAATACCAAATTTAGATCCCCGGTCCGTTGTAGCTATAGACAATGCATCATATCACAACAAAGTAATGAATCCTGCGCCAAATACTAAAAAAGACGATATGATGCAATGGTTCACTCGAAAAAATATACCTATTTTCAACGATATGCTGAAATCCGAATTGTACAAATTAATAACGTGTCATAAAAACAATTTGAAGGAATTTTCAATCGACAGACTGTTTCAAGAACATGGCCACGATGTTTTGCGCCTTCCGCCATATCACCCTGATCTTGACCCAATCGAGAAAATTTGGGGACCTGTCAAAGGGTGTGTTGGTTCTAGAAATGTACAGTTTGCATTGAATACAGTGGATCAATTAGTAATAGAAAAAGTTTCTTTGATAAACTCTGAAGAATGGAGCAGAACATGTAGCCACGTGAAAGACATAGATTCGGAATATTGGGAAACAGAAATCATGTTTGACCATATAAGTGAAAACCACAATTTCATAATAAGTTTAAGTGAAGCGAGTGATAGTGATTCATCATCAGACTAAATAATTTTATTTGTCAAATAAAATGAGACTGTTTGTTTTCTAAATTTATTTATGTACAATAAATTAAGTTCATTTTGTATTTTTATGTTGTATTGTTATGTTTAATAAAATTTCTATACTGTGTTTCTTTAACCAATACGTTTCTAAAAAAACAAACAAAAATTTATATTTCTTTAAAATTTTCCATTGTGTAATTGTAAATAAGGTTTGTTAGAAATAAATAAAACTGATTGTTTCTTTCAAACTTTCTTTTTCTATATCAATAAACAAATATTTGTTCTAAACAAAAAAATCAACTTCTGTATTTTTAAATGAATAATAAATAAATAAACTAAATAATCTGAATATATATGAATAAAAAATCATGGTCACCCTTCTACACCATTCTTTCCTTACAGCGCGCCGACTCTAACCTATTGAGCTCTTAAACCATGAGTTCCCAAACTGTTTTCGGCCGTAGACGCCTTTACCAAGAACTTTTAAAACCGTCGACCCCCTAGTCATTTACTTTTCTTACTCTAATTAATAAGTTTGTACAGTACTCGATATTAAATATTTCACTAGATATCAAACTTTTCATTTTAATCACTTGTAATTAAGGATTGAAAATATAAAAGGACTACGGATTATGGCATTATCTTGTGCAACATTTAATATTGAAATCAGCGCTGACGAAAATTAAAGCAAAAAAATAGACTCTTTTAATGACACATTTTACCTTTTCGTTCACAAGTTTGGTATGTAATGTGTTTTTTATGAAAAAAGTGTTTTTTTTCTCATTATTTTACTTCTAATTAGGTACCTATTGGAATCAGATATTTTGAAGTAACAAACAAATAGCAGTAGTAATGGGTCTATTTTTGTTGTCATCGACCCCCAATTTTTTTTATTGAAATTATTGACCCCTAGTAAAATCAAATCGACCCAGGGGGTCGATACGAGTATCTTCCGCCTTGGGGACTCTTGTCTTAAACAATTAAATTCCACCCGGCATGCTACCACATGTTCTGCTGATGAAAAAAGATTGATCATTATGCTACCGCGCAATCCGAATCCAAAAAAGGAATGTTCAAAGGGTTATTATCTTTTTTTCACTGAAGTAACTGCATTTAGGGTACTAGTCATTGATCACTGACGTTATTATGGAAGGTCAAGACGAGGTCACGCTCACGTGAAGTGGTCCAGTAGGCTGGCAGCTGTCCAGGCAGGTCAGCAGCGGTGGGCCATGTAGGTAGCCAGGGTTCCAAGGCTGATCCACGAAGTAGGCCAGGGCGGTAAGCTGGTCCAAGTAGGAGGGCAGGGTGGCACTAGCAAAGTGGCAATGCTGGTAGGCGTGACAAGTCAGGGTGACAAGACTGACCCAATCAGGAGAAGAAAGCGTTAGACATAAAGCTTGGATATTATTACTCTTCTCGTTCTTTATGCCGCCGTGCCACCTAGTGGCACGGGTGCCATATGTTGCCGACAGCTGGTATATACCAATAGTAAATACGAAACTTGCTTTGAAGCAAGTTTCATGAATGACTTATGGTATTGGTTCAAATTGAACAAATAGCTTTAAAGAAACAAATCCGTCAAATGTAGTTGCATGAAAGTGTTAAATAAATAAATAACAATGAAAGTACCTGATAGGCGGCTTGCCTACCCAGCTTCCTACCGAGATTCATTCGAACAGCATAATATATTTCAAAATGAAAGCGCCTACACTTTACCAAATTATATAATATATTATACGAGAATAGATGGGAAATTTATTTAATTGTTTTACGGGCAAACATACAATACTTTCAATTGTTTACATATACGAGTACACATATAATACCTATATATGGGGTTGTTCGATAAATTCTATTCTACCTTAATGTTTTACAATACAATATTCTTTGTTCACTCAATGGTATGCATAATGTATCGGAAGGTAGGTATGTACGAATATTTATCTACCAAAAGTTTTGGAATATCACTCAGCAACTTTTCACATTAAACCGAGATTATTATATGGTGTACTTGAATTTAATATCAACAAAAGTTTAAATAAAAGGGGTCAATTTATTGCTAAACATAAAAAGCAGCGACTCATGAATTATATCAAGTAAAATAAGCAAATGTTCTGATTGGAACTGGCTTAGAAGCGTGAATAGCGCCTCTCGCTCTCCCGACGGAGGGCGGCGATTGGTCAGCTATCCCCCTGCGTTCATTGCGACGCACGCATATACTAGTATGTATGCAAAAAAGATCCAACCCTTAACAAACACTTTTAGTGTTTATTTGAAATATGTAATGAATAAATCTCATTCGTATAAAAACCAAAATGACCAGTCAGTAAAATGAGCGTGTCATTAAAATCATAAATATATTTCAAACAAAAATAATTAAACACACGTGTTGTTTTCTTTAAATATCTAGAATATAAATTGGATATATTTTGCTGAGATTCATAAGTTTATAGAGTGAATACGAATGCATTTATCCCACGTATATTTTATACTGCTTTATACGTAGGTATCAATGCATATAGTGCACGGTGTATTACATTTACTTTCCCATATTAGGAAATTGCCGTATTCGTCTCTCGTGATACGCGTAGATGAACATCGCGTTATCATTTTTAAATATTTTTTTCAATTCATATATTTAAAAAATATGTATTCTATGAAGAATATCACTTTTTTTCAGTAAATTCAGCTTTGTTGCGTGTCATTGCGTTAGGAATGTGTACATATATAAGTTTTTTGTTTTAGGGTATTTTTACCGGATTATTTATCCATACATCACACCAGGTTGAATTCTTATCGGGAGCATTCATAAACTATATAGATATTTAGAAATATAAAGCTTTACGTTTAAATCACTAGAGATAAGAAGAACAAAATATTTCATAATTATATCAACTGATTTTTGAAAATAACTCTAAGGCCTCGGCCACATAGGTAATAGCCTCGCTTGATGCTAAGAGCTATGTTGCGAGTTAGGCGACATATCCTAGCGAACCAACGTACCGCATACTATCGCAGTGGCCACACTGCACGCTTCGCGCCACGTTGCATGGCGATTAGTCATCGAGTGAATCTTCTAGCGAACAGACGTGTTGGTTAATTTACAAGATGGCGGAAGTTTTAATGACAGCTGTGTATAAAAGGGAGCCTTTGTGGAACCCATCGAGCAAATTATAGAAAAATGTACCTGTAATAAAATCACTTTGGAATGAAGTTGCGCAGAAAGTAAATAAAGATGGTAAGTTGTAATGAAATTGGTTAGTTTTGAGAGTGACATCGTGTGTTGACTCAACCGCTCCCAGCTGTCGAATGAATTTGTGCGTAGCACTTTGGTGTGGCCATGCATGAAGTCACCTAGTATAGTCACGTAAAACCTAGCTTAGCACCTAACGAAGCACTTTAGTGTGGCCTCGGTCTTAGAGACAAGTGGAGCATGACAATGCTATTCTAATTTTCTCAGAAGCTATTCTAAGGATCGTTAAATGGGGAAAATGTTAGAGGAATGGTATTATATATTTATACGAATGTGTGTAGCGATATAATACTTTATAGCCGTTCTTTGAAATAAGCCAACGATGATGAGTCTTGGTGGTAAATTATTCCAGAGTGTGACGGTTTGGATAGTAAGGACAACGTAAAGAAGAGCGAGTGATGAACTGGAAACGACAAATGGTAATCTCTGCTTGAGCGCAATGTTTACTATTTTCGACTAAATATTAAGAGGTGGTGGGACAGTACAGGATCTTATATAAAAGTGCCAATATATGTACCTATCGCCAATTTCTTATATTCACCAACTAAGCAATTTTTCTGATATAGTGTAATATGGATAAGTTGAATATACACGGTCTGTCCAAGTCCAGGGTCTGTTCGAATTGAAAAAAATGTTCAAAAAGTGTCTGAAATTCGAAATGATCGTTGTGCGTCTACTAGGCTCATCGAGAAGTTCACTGGATTTCCTAAATCCACTGTCCATCTAATTTTAACGAAAAATTTATCCAGAAAAAAAAGTCACACACTGACTGACGATCAAAAAGTTTGCAGAGTGGAACACTGCAAATACATGAAAAGAGCGGCTGATATGGATCCAGACTTCATGTCAAGCGTTGTAACCGGTGATTAAACACGGTGCTTATAGTATGAGTCACTTACAAAGCGCCAGATGGTCCACAATCTCCGGAACCGAAAAAAAGTGTGCATGCAGAAGAGACGAATCAAGACTCTGTTCACCGTTTTCTTTGATTCCAAAGGAATTATCCATAAGTAATTCACGCCAGAAGATTAAATGGTGAAAACCGACGTGTACTTGGGTGTTCTGAATCGTTTATGGGCCAGGATTTTTTTAGTTCGACCCGAATACCAGGAACAAGGGGCATGGTATTTGCTGCACGACAATTCACAAGCGCGCAAAAGCAAGATTGTACCCAATTTTTGCCCAAAAAAAGTATCGATCCCCACGATTTCTGGCAATTCCTGAAACTGAAATTGGCAATGAAAGGAAAGCGTTTCGACACGATTTCAGACATCCAGAAGGCTTCGACCGCGATTTTGGAGGCAATTACGAAGAATGAGTTTCAGGAGTGCTTCAGAAAATTTTACAACCGTTTCCAGTATTGTGTTGACCCCAAGGAGTATATTTTGAATAAAAGATAATGTAAACTAAAAATAAACAATGTCGTGTATTTTATTTACCGTCAGTCAACTTTCGCATTGGACAGATGGTGTATATCTTTATTTTTTTCCGTATAGAGACGACTTCTAAAGTGTTTGGATTTTTGGAGGAATTTTGGTTTCAAAGAGAATTTCATTTTGGGTACTACTAGTGGCTCCAACATTCAACGTCTACCCTCGTTTTGGTGAGTGCCATATATTTAACTTCATCTCTTCTAACTATAATATAGTCCAGAGTATGCCAGTGGCCAGATCTTGGATGGCGCCATGTTCCTTTACATTTATCGTTTAGTGGAACACACTTCGAAAGCAGCAGTTCGCCGTCGGTGCTAATTTTTCTCATTCCATTTCTTCATCTAACTCCCTGCCAGATATCGGAGTCTCTACTTTAGAGTAGGCCTTGAAGTTGCCAAGTAGGATAATATACTCATAGCCAGAATTCCTCTTGAGAACATTCTCAAGTTAGTCATAGAAGGACTCCTAGAATTCATTAGTAGTGTCCAGAGTGGAAGCAGAGGCAAAACGGCATTGATGTAAACACTGTCTGAAATTTAGTAGCGAAGAGTCATTAATCTCTCTGAAATGCCCACTGGGATCTAGTCGAGTTTTCCAGCCAATCTGTTTTTATGGCATGATGAAGCATGGGAGAACCGTTATGAAAACAATCTCACGCTTTTATTGCGTAAGCATTAAAACGATCTATAACAGTTCGATATCCCTCTTAAATCTTCCATCATGTGTGAAAATACTACCTAAATATCAGAATTCCTTCAACCTTTTATGGTTGGAATAAGTTGAGTTCACGCTTATGTATATCGCATTTCATTTTCCATTCACAATTTTCTTTCACCACTACTTTGGATTTCGCAACATTGACTCTCAGATCTTTCAAACTTTGTAATGCATATTTATTATCCACTAAGTTTTCAACAATCCGCATACATTCCCATTCGCCATTTGTATACCACACATTAACTTATGTTGTTCCTTCATACATGAACCTGTATAAATATTTAAAAATCAGGTAGAAATAACGCACCTTTTCTTAACCTCTTTTGAAATATTAAACCACTCAGTCAAGTACCGCTCACTCTAATACACGCTCATCTTTCGGTGAATAATAACGCAATACCATGTATTTTTTTTTACATTCAACACCATATTCAAAACCTTATCACGTGGTCATATGCTTGTTTCAAGTTCACAAAAGCATAATACGTGTATATATTTTTCTTTTATGTCATAGATTTTCCCACAAGCATAAGCAAAGAGAACATTGATATACGAATCATTTTCTACTTCAAAAGGCACCCCAAGCAACCCACGATTTCTTTTACATATTTTTCAATCAGATTTTTTCCGTGCAGTTCACTTACTAGTAAACTAATGGTTCTGTAACTTCCACACTCCATTATTGCAGCTATATCTGTTTATAAAGGAGCTACCACTGCACTCCTCCAGTCTTTCGATGTATAGTCAGATTCCTAACATTTGTTGAAAAACTGTTTCAGCCACTCGATCATTCATTAACCCCCATACACTATAAGTTCTGTGCTCCCTTCGTTGCAGCCTGGCTCTTTTCCTTTTTTCATGTTTTTTACAACCGTTCGTGCTTGATGTCAGACTGATCTCATTCAAATTTTCCAAACGCTCGCCATTTTCAGCTATACCAGACTCACCGTTGTTTCTACTAGTATCACCACTCTTGTCGAGTTTTTTAAAATATTCCTTTCATCTCGAATAAACCCTTCCTTGTTCTGACAAACCCTTACCATTATTATCTTTGATTTCACTCATACCACCTGTCTCATTTTTTCTCGTATGTTTTTTTACTTCTTTCCAAAATATTTTCGTGTTCCCCTCGCATTCATACTCAACTTTCTGCCTCCTCCATCTCTAAATGTTTTCTTCTTTTCCTCGACTAGTATTTTTTTTATCTGTCTTTCGTTTCATTACTTCATCACTATGTCATGTTCTTGATTCGATAAATACTTCTCAGTCCTTCACTTCCTTAACCCATCATGCGTTCCATTTTTTACATCAAATTTGCACAGTGCCAGGGACATCTTTTGCTGTGTATTTATTTTTCAGCAATTTATTTTTCATACACATCCATTCTTCTACAATATTTAATATATCACTTATTATTATCATTTTTTTCTTTCACACTCGAGTAATTCCTTTCTTCGCGACATCTTATAGTTTCTCACGTCTGATTTTCACGGCCAGCACTTCTTGACGTTTGCCAGATCGCCACCCACAGACAATATTTATTCTGCTCACCATTAAATAATGGTCAGATCCAAAGATATTAAAGTTCAAGTTACAATAATCTCACGAACAAGGGTGGGTGTCCCTTCATATAAAGGAGTTCACGGTCATTATTCAAGAAGAAATGAACAAGGGTGTCATGAGAACTCTTGACGTTTTAATTCCTAATAGTTTCAAATTAATTTATGGTTATGAAATGATCTCATTCGGAATAAATAATTTTTAAAATATGATACCAGCTAAATAAGAAAGCGTATTTAAATTTGTTAATGATTATGCAATGATCTAAAATATTCGGAATAAATATGATACTAGCTAAATAAGAAAGCGTGTTTAGATCCGTATTTAATGTAAACCCAGCTTTTATTTTGAAATGTAAATAAGATTTGTACAATACATTTTTGACCCATTTTCAATAATTTGATTCCACTACTATTGGTGATCTTTTGTTTTAAAATTAGCATTGCTTAAAATTTCGTTTTGTTATGTCAGTTCCGAGAACAAAGTTGAAAATCGATTTAAGTCACTTATTTTCGAGTGGCTTAAATCGTTAGTATTTTTCAATATAGGAATTGACAACTTCAATTTTCTTTATTTTTCAATACAGGAATTGAAAACTAAGACAATGGGTTGTATATTTGCTAAACAACCGGTAAGCTTAAAACATCCATCATGGAAACTATGTGTTAAGATTTGATAATAGAAGCATCATTGTAGTATAAGCATAATGGAATGGCTTTATATCATATACTATACATGTATATAATAGATGGAATGGAGAAGACAAATAAGAAAGGAAGAAAGTAGAAAATGCACATTAATCGTGGAACTACTAATTTACTCCTTACCGCATGGTCATGGTTTTTCTTCTGAAAACAAACGTGTGTAATATTTGAAAGAGATGTTTGTCGGAATTATACTGCCATAAATAAATATAACGAAAATAGCATTTAATATTTTATTACTAATTAATAATTATTTCTGAATTATTTTCACTTATTACGTGAAATAGTGAAAATTAGACATTGAACACATGTATATTAAGGGATTGAATTATTTTTTCTATGTGTAGTATTGAAATGGCTACCCGTGTAAGAATGCTTGTGTACTCGCTGGCCATTTCGAGTTCGAATCCCGTTATGTGATAAAAAGTAAGGTATTTTATCAGAAACACGTCTAAATAACTGAATATCAAATTACTGTATTAAACAGCCCTTCCAAAATGTCAATATATAATACTATCTTTCGGTTGGGCCTAACGATTCACTAAAGGGTAGACGAATTAGGATGGTTGGATGATTTATCATAAGACGCGCGCTTTTTTGAAACCATGTAACACCCCAAGGCAGCCCAGACAACTTGGATACATCTTTCAAATACTCGTATGTATCTCTTTAGTAAACCCTTAATGTATCAGTCATTACTATCACACCATGCCCCTATTGGTGTAAGCAGAGAAAACAGATCTCCCCTTCATTCTATCCTGGCATAAATTTTTCAATTTCGTCATCCATATAGCTCTGCATTTTTCTTCGTCGTGACCTCAGTGGTGAAAAACGTGACCCGCTCTGGGACTACTGTAGTTTGCGAATATTATTTTCCAGTCCTCTCGGTTTTCCGCTGTCCGAAGAAACTGTGGCAAAGGCAGGCCCGTAGTATTCTTCACTTGGTTTCTTCAACACAAGTGTTATTTAACCTCTACTCCTGTGACTCTCCGCATTCTCAGTGACTATGAATCTCTCCATACCCTCCGTACTTGAAATACTCGTATGACTGAAGAATCAAAGAATGCGACGAGAGCACGAATCTGAAAGCCTCTCTAAGATATAACGCTCTTCCAAAATAGAGGTGTTTGTCGTTTTGTCAATAAAACACAAACCAATCACCTCCAGCATCACATCTCGAAAGAGTGTGCCTTTCTCCTTTACCTGGCATTTATTATCCAAATTTATGAAGCATAAAGAAATATTGAAAAAAAATCGGGCTTTTAACTCGACATATTTTTAGACCTCGAGAGATGTGTCTGTTTCTCCAGATCGTTCCAGGCTTTACATAACATAGCACCCTTCGCCATGCAAACTCTCCTTTTACACTTTTATTTCTGAATTTGATTAATTTGATCGTGCCGCGTTTTTGTTCGTTTTCATAAACTCGTATCTTCTGTAATACTTGCAAAGGTATATTTTTTTAATCTCACATTATTCATTCTTTCTAAGTGTCTAAACTATCGCAATGCCCCCTTTTTCATCTTCTGAAACTAAACTAAGGAAATTGAAACTGGGAAAAAGTATACCCATTGAAATATGGTATTTAAGCTTCAAAACAGTTGATTTTTTATGTATTACGATTGTTATATTTTTTTACAAAATATGAGAAAATACCGGAAAACATGCACTTTAATTAATTTGTACCCCGATCTAAAACGAAAATGTTAAAAGTGCATTCCGGAATGGGAATGTTACAAGTTCGATACGAAACGAGAATATTAAAAGTACTATCCGGATCGGGAATGTTAAAAGTTGTCGTTTGCTTGAACCCCGAAAGGTAGTTCATACCAGAGCAATTGTCTAACCATACTAAATGCCAGATCATAATACTCACTCATACCAGAGCAATTGTCTAACCATACTAAATGCCAGATCATAATACTCATTCATACCAGAGCAATTGTCTAACCATACTAAATGCCAGATCATAATACTCACTCATACCAGAGCAATTGTCTAACCATACTAAATGCCAGATCATAATACTCACTCATACCAGAGCAATTGTCTAACCATACTAAATGCCAGATCATAATACTCACTCGTAAGAATTTTATTTAGTATTTTATATGGTATATCTCCTAATCAGTGTATCGTAAAGAGCGTTGCTTCAATGTTGACCAAAAAGTAGAGTTTTAGTTTCATTAATAATATATGGTACATGACCTCCATCATAGCCTAGTTGGTAAGACTTTTGTCTTCCGACCTGTGGGCTTGCGGCTTCATTTCCCGTTGGAACACAGATTTTTTACATGGATTCTAGTTTGGCTATTTTGATTGGTCGGAAGACCGTGTCACGTGGGAAATATAATACAATCATATTTTTAAAATCCAAAATCTTTTATGTATACAAGTTGACCCGTAAGTAGCACTCCAATGCTCCTCTTCAAGGCGTTGTTGTGGATCTTTCGGCTTCACTTCTTGCACCATCTGATTTTCATACGGAAAACAGTGCAAATATCTTCTTAAGATTTGTTGCAGTGACGTTCAAGACATTCCGCGGCGACCTGAACTTCGTCTGATTGAAGTTCCTTGAACATCAGAAATACTCTCTAATAAACACCCTTTGAATATTCTCATTAGTGCGAATAGTACGTGGTTCGAGGTAAGTTAACTAACTACACGACTTAATGTTCCCTGCTGTCAAAAAAGTGCAATTAATATCCTTGTCTGGATTTCCTTGTCTTATCTCCATCAGCAAAATGACATCGATATGCTCGTTATGTTTGAATAATTGACTATTGATTTCAGAAATAAAATTCAATCGCTTTTGTTCGTTTCTCTGTTATTAAATTCTTCGTAATAGAACTGAACGATGTATTTTAACTTATCTGAAAAAAAAATTAAAACTAAAATACAATAAATTTTTGGAACTGGAACGCAACTGATCGACCACTCTGTATTTTTTTTGTTACAGATTCCTCCAAAAACTAAAGCATTCAAACCAGTCCTGGAATCACCATTTATAGTGGTGTCAGGAGTGCGAGGACCCGGGCACAGCACAGTCTCTCAGACTCTCCGTGCCCTGACTGGTTACCATATTATCGATCCTGGGGATTTAATCAGGAAAGAAAAAGAAAAACAAACCTCTCGGGGACGCGTAGTGTCGGATATAGTCGGTGCAAAGAAAAAAGTGTCAGAGGTATATAGCTCAAATGTATTATTATCAATCCTCAGTCAGCTTTTGTCGTATCGGGATCATCAATTATTAAGTATGCCACGTGTTTCCATATGTTATGTTACATATATTGAATTTAAATATATCATACATATCAACATATTAATATTGAATCATTTTAAACAATGTCTTTGTAATTACTCTTTTTTTATTACTACTGATGTTTGTATCTCCTGCACATGTTAGATTACGGTAAAGTTTTGTATTTTTTGACTTTAAGTACTTGTATAACTTGTCATATGTTCATTTGTATATATTATAAAAGACACTGCTGTGTCGTAAATTAAATTAAAATGACAGTTATATATTATGGTAATAAAAACTGAATAAACATGTTAGAAAAATCGATACTAGGGCCATCTTATCAGATAGTGGCATTTAATCTAGCCTGTATTACTGTTTGTTTTTATTTTCGAAAATAGCCTTATATTGATTTTGTATGATACTTAGTAGTGTATTACAATAAGATTATCCAAAATACCCTTATATTGATTTTGTATGATACTTAGTAGTGTATTACAATAAGATTATCCAAAATAGCCGTATATTGATTTTGTATGATACTAAGTAGTGTATTACACTAAGATTATCCAAAATACCCTTATATTGATTTTGTATGATACTTAGTAGTGTATTACAATAAGATTATCCAAAATAGCCTTATATTGATTTTGTATGATACTTAGTAGTGTATTACAATAAGATTATCCAAAATAGCCTTATATTGATTTTGTATGATACTTAGTAGTGTATTACAATAAGATTATCCAAAATAGCCTTATATTGATTTTGTATGATACTTAGTAGTGTATTACAATAAGATTATCCAAAATAGCCTTATATTGATTTTGTATGATACTTAGTAGTGTATTACAATAAGATTATCCAAAATACCCTTATATTGATTTTGTATGATACTTAGTAGTGTATTACAATAAGATTATCCGAAATATCCGTATATTAATTTTATATGATACTTAGTAGTGTATTACACTAAGATTATCCAAAATAGCCTTATATTGATTTTGTATGATACTTAGTAGTGTATTACAATAAGATTATCCAAAATAGCCGTATATTGATTTTGTATGATACTAAGTAGTGTATTACACTAAGATTATCCAAAATACCCTTATATTGATTTTGTATGATACTTAGTAGTGTATTACAATAAGATTATCCAAAATAGCCTTATATTGATTTTGTATGATACTTAGTAGTGTATTACAATAAGATTATCCAAAATAGCCTTATATTGATTTTGTATGATACTTAGTAGTGTATTACAATAAGATTATCCAAAATAGCCTTATATTGATTTTGTATGATACTTAGTAGTGTATTACAATAAGATTATCCAAAATACCCTTAAATTGATTTTGTATGATACTTAGTAGTGTATTACAATAAGATTATCCGAAATATCCGTATATTAATTTTATATGATACTTAGTAGTGTATTACACTAAGATTATCCAAAATAGCCTTATATTGATTTTGTATGATACTTAGTAGTGTATTACAATAAGATTATCCAAAATAGCCGTATATTGATTTTGTATGATACTTAGTAGTGTATTACAATAAGATTATCCAAAATACCAAACAATTTTTATCTTTTAAGAATATCATGATGGAGCTCCTTGCAGAAACAATGGACGAGAATCCAAATGCCAAAGGGTTTATTTTATGCGGATTTAAAACAACTAAGAAAATAGTGGATTTGCACAAAGAGAGAATACGCTTAAGAAATAGTTCTGTAATTTCCAAGTTTTCGGTGCCTGAAAACACAAATTCGATTAACGACGAATCAGAACTCAGTTACAAAAGCAAGAAGAAGAGTCACAAAATGAACTTGAGTGATGGACTCGAAGATCACTCATTGGAGTCACAAGGAGAAACATCACGAAGCATTTTTGATGACCACAATTTCCCCCACACTCAACCTCCAGAAATCGTTTCAGACGAGTCTGGAGATTCTGGAGAAGATAACGATCAAAGTAAATATTTACCAAAGAATGTACGAGTATCCATTTCACCGGAAAATAAACCGATGCAGAGGAATGTACGAAACAAGGACACTGATAGCTATTATTCCTTTTGGAATTTGTCCAAAATTTGAAATTGAAATTTTATTTCACAAATGTTGTATTTATATTATTTATCTACATGTAAAATGCTCAATTTCGAAAAAAAAAAACTTCGAAAATAAAATGTTTTCATAAGCATAAAGCTAATCTTTCGTTCGAATATATAAAAACACTTGGTCACAGAGACGAAAAGTTTATAGCAAAGCAGAATAAGTATGCAAATCAGATTCCAGATCCTTTTACATAATTATGAGACATTGCGCTTGCCCTCTCAGTGTTCTAGAAAGTAACTAACTTGACAATTTATGAGTTTTATTTGTACAACATTTATATTCCATCACTTTTTCATTGTTGTTTATTTGTCATCATATTCGTAGTACTTTTATTGAATTTCTATATTCGAATATGACTTTTACAACTTTTTACTTTATTTTAAAATATAAGGTATTTTGTAATGTAGATTTTAACTGTTAATTATATTTTTTATATATTTATGTTGGTGTTTATTTTACTTTTACAATAAAATAAAATGTTGAAATATATTTGTTCGTTTTTAATTACATCATAATACATCTTCTACCGTTGTCAATGTTTTTTTGACCGAAGCTACGCTGAAAAAGAAAAGTATTAAACTGTTTTCTGATAAACAAAATATTCAAATTGTCAAACTTCACATATCGATCTAAACAATCTAGGTCCGAGTTCATTATGTGGTTTGCGCCATATAATCCTTCCATGCTTCCTGATTTCATCCATCCAGCGTACTTTGGATCTTTTTCTGAGCACTTTTATTCCTCTTGGGTACCACTGGATTATTTCGGATGTCCATCGGGTCTCTGATATTCAGCCTACCTACCCCGACCATTGCTACTTCATCTCTTTCCCATCGGGTCTCTGATATTCAGCCTACCTACCCCGCACATTGCTACTTCATCTCTTTCCCATCGGGTCTCTGATATTCAGCCTACCTACCCCGCACATTGCTACTTCATCTCTTTCCCATCGGGTCTCTGATATTCAGCCTACCTACCCCGCACATTGCTACTTCATCTCTTTCCCATCGGGTCTCTGATATTCAGCCTACCTACCCCGCACATTGCTACTTCATCTCTTTCCCATCGGGTCTCTGATATTCAGCCTACCTACCCCGCACATTGCTACTTCATCTCTTTCCCATCGGGTCTCTGATATTCAGCCTACCTACCCCGCACATTGCTACTTCATCTCTTTCCCATCGGGTCTCTGATATTCAGCCTACCTACCCCGCACATTGCTACTTCATCTCTTTCCCATCGGGTCTCTGATATTCAGCCTACCTACCCCGCACATTGCTACTTCATCTCTTTCCCATCGGGTCTCTGATATTCAGCCTACCTACCCCGCACATTGCTACTTCATCTCTTTCCCATCGGGTCTCTGATATTCAGCCTACCTACCCCGACCATTGCTACTTCATCTCTTTCCCATCGGGTCTCTGATATTCAGCCTACCTACCCCGCACATTGCTACTTCATCTCTTTCCCATCGGGTCTCTGATATTCAGCCTACCTACCCCGCACATTGCTACTTCATCTCTTTCCCATCGGGTCTCTGATATTCAGCCTACCTACCCCGCACATTGCTACTTCATCTCTTTCCCATCGGGTCTCTGATATTCAGCCTACCTACCCCGACCATTGCTACTCGTACTTCATCTCTTTCCCACCGTTCTATTTTTGTTTTGTTGCGAATCCAAAAATTTCATTTACGGTCTCTTTTGATCGATCTTTCCTTCGTGCTTTTTCCTCTGATATTTAAGTAAATAAATATAGGTTTACAGATAGCAGCATAGCATGTACATATATACATGTATGCTGAATTTACATACTAGTATATACTCGTAAGAGTATATATCAGGATAATGTCGAAGAAAATACATTTAAGAGAGAAGCTATCAAAAGCCACATACGAAGCAAATAAGAGGACACAAATACACATATGTCTAGACAACTTCCAGCTGATTCCCATCTATTATACAATTATTTATTTTGGAGGTGCAAAGTTGTTCATAATAAATGTGTTTTTTGATACATTTGTTTATAATTTCAATTTATCAATTTACAAAAAGAGCTCAAATAAAGAAACAAGGATAAGGGAAAAATTTAATACACATGGTGTGATAAAAAAGAACAATTTTAAGTTTTATCAAACATATTTATGTAATCATTAAAATTAATGCTGTTCCTTTCAAAGAAGTTCCGTAGGATAACATACACTTTTGCCAACATTTTTTTTCTATTTGCAAAACATACCATGTGTAGAACGCATTTTTTGGGATAGCCTTTAACTCGCCTAGCGATTTTGCCTTTATCTCCTCTATGGACGCAAAATTTTGTCATTTCAATATCCTCTTCATCTTCGGGAACAGGAATAGTCGCAGGGGAGCAATATCTAGTGAATACGGTAGCTGCGGCATCATGCCGGTGTTGGTTTTAGCCAAAAAATCACAAATTAGTTGTAAAGTGTGATTATCGTGGTACAAAATCTAGAAGATGTTTGTTCACAATTCTTATCGTTTTCTTTGGACCGCATCAAGCAAACGTCGTAAAACCTCAAGATAATACTCCTTAATGACCGTATAGACCGTATAGGTAAGTATTCATAGTGGACTATGCCATTGTTGTCAAAGAAAATAGTAAGGAGACCCTTGACATTTCTTCGAACTTTTTTTTCAGTCGGCTCTTCAGGAAGCTTCCATTAGGACGATTGGGGATTTGTTTCGATGTCAAAGCCATACGCCTACATTTCGTCATCTGTTATGACGCATTTGAGTAATTCTGGGTCGTCAGCGACTTCAGTCAACATTTGTTCAGCGATATTTTTCCGATGCTTTTGTTAAAATGTCAATTTTGGAACAGATTTGGCTGCCACTCTTTTCATGCTGAAAACATTGGTAAAAAATGCTTCGTTCGTATGAACCGTATGAGATACCAACTTCTTCAACAGCCTCTCTTATAGTGATTCAATTACTAAACGCAATATCCTTATTTTTTTTCTTCACATTTTCATCGATGGTTGGTGTGCTAAGACGCCCATTTCTCTTGTCATCTTCAACGTGTGCACGGCCCTCTTGAGAACGTTTGTGCCATTCGTAAACCCTTTGCTTCGACATAGCATCTTCACCAAAGCCTTCTCTAGTATTTGTACCACTACACTGCACTTAATTCCATTTTTAACGCAAATTCTTTGTCCAGTAATTAAAAAAAAATTGCGAACGTGCCAAAATGCGTTATAAACACTTGCCTGTCAAACACAAACTGCTCTTCCAATATGACTGAAAATTCAAATATACATCACAGACAATGTCGCCAGCGTGAGGGAATGATGAGCTCAATCAAAAAGAAACAGACTGCGAAATAAAATAAAATCTCGTTATTTTTTAACACGCCATTTAACATGTTTATTAAACAGCAAAAAAAATAATGCAAATGTGAAAGCGTATAATTTAGATTTATAATTTAATTGAAAAGGAAGAAGTATTTTTTTAGTATTTTAAATTAAAGTCCTTTGATTTTTTAACGAGTTATTAAATTTTTCAAAATAAAAAATGTATTCATCTTGTTTTAGATCGCGAAATTGCGAACGTTCGGGAATATTGTTAGTATTAAAAAGGAAAACGAAATTTGTTGTAAATCGTTACATTTCATCTTTTATAAAATTGTTATTGTATGTTTCATATATTTTATTAAGCGAGCACTCATTACATGGGATGTAACAGGGGTAGCCAACCTTTATTCAGTTTTTTTTTAATAGGCATATCAAAATTTGAACACCTGAAAACGAGATAGCTTGCTAAAACGTTTTACTACAAACACTACCACGCTCTTGATTACTATGATTAATTATTATTATCATTTCTTGAATTAATTGCATAAATGCGATATAAAATATTTATTATTTAAAATATATTTAAAATAAAAACTATTGTACTTTTATTAATATGTACTTTTATTATATATTCTTTTTAATTTTTGTCTATACACATATATAAAATAATACGAGTATTCTTATTATTTTGGGTCACATTCAAATAAATTTTTATATTTTGATATAAATCTTGTGTCGGGAATCTTGAGTGTGTCGCTTTTATTAATCATCTTTGTTTTATTATTTCTTTTATGATTTATAAAAAAAAACAGCTTGCGAGCCGCACAAGACACCTTGGCGGGCCGCGTGCTGGCCATGTCTGGTATATTCTTCTCCCTGGCTCCATCCCAACTCACTGTCTGCGAAGACTGTTGGGGTCAGCTCTCCTCGTCCTCAGGTTGTATGCTCTTCTGTCCAGGATTACGTCCCCCAGGCCGTGCCTCTGCATCAGGTTATATTTTTGCACCACCCATGAATTCTTTGGTCTTCCTCTGGTTGTTATTCGAGGAAGATCCATGGAGATTGCCTGGTTCACAATGTGATCGGGTGCTCTGCGTCCAACGTGCCCATACTATCTCAATCGCCTCTCCTCCATCTTGCTGTTGTCTGTAACACCTAGGCTTCCCCGAATGCGTGAGCCATGTCTGGTATATATAATATAATAATATAAATAATATTTAATATAGTTATGTGTATGTCTTCCCTATCGGCTATCAGTGCACGGCAGTATTGGACACTAAAAAATACACATATTACGTTCATTAGAACTTATTCTGCTTAACAAAAGTAATCGTTTCAGCGGCATTATGAAACTACAGCTTATGAACAAGAAGAAAAGAAGTTGCAGAAGATGTGTTATACGTAATGTTAAATATTAAGGTTACCTGGCTGCAGTTTTTTTTACTATTGGTTAATTGATATAAGTAAGTCAAACGAGCTAGAAGTATAATTAAGCAATACCTACCCAATAGGAAGTTTGAAATAAAATTAAGTGACAATCCGACCTTAGTTTCCTTAAATCTAGTAAAACTAGGTCAACATTAACTAGGTTGGGAATCTGTGGGAGAATTTCATATTTAAAAATCTCAATATAAAAGTATCTCAATATAATTATTGGAGCGCTACTGTACTTGAGCGTTTACACAAAGGAACAATAGGCCGTAAGCTTCATTTGGCTTCGAACGGGAAGTAACACAATCATTTTAAAAATATGTACATTGTAAGAGTCGAGTGTCTTTTGTGTTCTTTAGAACAAAAACCAAGAATTCTCAATGTTTCTTCAGTGGTATTTTCAATATGGGGAGTTGAAACCTAGAAACCTTTTTTTCAATAGACCTACATATTCAAAAAGGATCCGACTCACATTTTACATGTTTTGAGATATTTGTAAAATACTGAATTACTTTTTATGTGATTGTATGTAATGAAAAAAATGTGTTGAGATTTAACTAAGAAATACACATTTTATTGGATTCATATATTTATGTATTATAACATAATACATATTTCAGGATTGATTTGTTTCTTTGATATTTTAAATAACGAGTAAACGTTCAGTTATAACAAAGTAAAATAAATACTAGTATATCGAGTCTTTGCATAGGCCATTAATATAAAGGTAATTTTACAAAAGAGTTGGTTCAAGTTATTTCGCAAAGTATACTCTCAAATATGATTATCAAATTTAAAAAAAACCACATGCTTTAAACCCCACACTATTGAAATAGAAATTAAAATTATATCATGATAACCGTTTTATGTGAAATGGATTTAATTTTGCGAACCTATAAATTAACGTTTTATCTGGAAGAGCTTATTTACAAAATCATACAAACTCCATGTCTACGTTTGTAAAATGCTTATCTTCTAGCCTAGGTTTTAAATATAAATTCCCGATGGTACCCGCAAAAATGGGACTTGTTCAGAGTTTAACATATTTCCAAGTTGGTTAGTATAATTTGCCATATACTATATGACTATTAGCCCTTTAAGTCGCACTATACATATGTTAACAGGAACTACAGTACATCATACTCGTGCAATAATAAGAACAGTTTGCTCAACGTAGAAAACGAATCGATTGAAAATGATAATCTCTAGACTATCAATGAGCATTCATTTACAGAGCATACAAATTATGTTGTCTATTTCATAAACACTGAGTTTACTAATATTTTTTCCATTTCTCAGATAGATGTTAGACCAAAACTTTCGTTGCTAACGTATATTATTATGAAAGCCAATAGTTTCGCCAAATGTATTTTTCGCTAATTATTTGATCAAATTTTTAGGCGTCATTTTGAAGATGCAACAAAATATGTGGTTCTTTTCGGTGCTTGATGCTTTTTTACTACCGCAAAGAAAAAAATGGGACACAAGCTAAAACATATATTTACAGTGTATGGCGACGATGCACTATTTTAAATAAAATCCGTGATGGTAATACGACACTCGAATATGGTGTCTGCTCTGGAAGGTCGATTACCGCTGATGAAGACAAAATCAAGGCTTTTATTACTAAGATAGTGAAAAAATCGAATACCATCGTATACGAACATTTAGTGCAATTTTGCGTTCGAATTTGATTAAAAAACGTAAAATTACTTTTCTATTTTTATATGATTCATTGGTTGAATGGTACCTATAGTTAAGGTTCTTTACCTGCATTACACTTTTATGAAATGTATACTAAAACTAGGGTGTCTGATGATAAAAATAAAAAGTATAAATATAAAACATGTGTGAGGGTAGGTTATCACAATGTATTTATTTATAATTGCAGTTGACTCAAGAGCAGAAATACATGTATTAAAGCTAGCGAGGATCCGTCCGTAGATTGAATGGGTAGAACAATAATTACGTGACCTAGTTCATAAGATTCAGGTTCGATACCCGATATTACCCAAAAATAGATTCCAATCTGTTCATTTCACATAAGAACTCAATTTTTTTTCTAGGTGGTTGTGTTACTTAATCGGTCGTTATTTAATAATCCTAAATTGAATAAATTTGATAAAAAAAAATAAAACAAACATGTGCAATAAATACAAAACACTGCCGTACATGAAAGGTAGGTCGAGGGAAATGTGGAGCTTTTGACGATTAGTTAAACAAATCATTGCCTCATCGGTCGGTTTCAGTGAACCGTAAAATTTTAACAAGATTTGACGAGCAAATGTTTATAAGACGCGTGAACTGGCGGATATACCAGTTTTTAGTTTTGTTTATCTTTACTAACGGAAGTTTATAAGACCAGAGCTAACACTAATGATTATGAAACAGCGCTATACAGGTCATGTATTTATTATTAATATTGTTCAACTAAACAATTATGTAACCCGATTTGTTCGTATATACTATTAAAGATTACCTGAAAGGAATGTGGGCTCACATGATATCATAATGTCTTAGAATTTGACCTACCACGGAAGGCTGTGGTAAACCATGAATCGTTTTAGTTATGCCCAACTTACGCAGAGTTAAATTGATTCTCTATTATGCTCATGGTCCAAACTGCTCAGTCAACTCATGGAGGAGTGTCTTCTTATTACACGGCCACAGGACTGAGATCCATCGGACTACTTCTGAGGTGGTATCGTAGATGAGAATCTTGAACATCCGACGTGAGAGAGAAACCATATGAGAGAAAAAAAGAAGAAGCCGTATTTTATTTATTTATTTGCCAACGGTACAGTGTGACTTATTACAATATTCCATAATAAAAGTAGTGAGTTGTTCATTCATTACTATAAATATTCTTAAAATAAAATAAAACAACTTAAAACAATTACATTAAAACCATATAAAAATATATAATCACAAGAAAAAAAAATACCACTTTATACTACGTACACGCCTCATAATTCTCACGAAACAGAAAAATGTAACAATATGTTATTAATACTCGTACAATACGGGACCGCCCCGCGGCAGGTTGCCTGCCCTGTACCAAACCGGGCGTCATTCTTGACATTCATATGAAAAAAAGTATAGTTGCATTAAAAAAATTATGAGAATAAAATATAAAAAATCGACCCCAATGTCACAATATGCTAAAATATAAAATACTCGTATATCAAAAGTGATAGAAGGAAAATAAATTAACAGGGGGACAAAACGTTAATGATATGATAAAATAATGAACCCAACATAAATTAACCTTAACAAATGTTATTGTGGATTGACAGACGCTCGCTTAATTTCACAGAGACGAAACATGAACCTAGAAAACTTATGCTGTACTCTTTTCAATTGTGTTGATATAAACATCGTAATAAGGGGACCAAATAGTTGAATTATAATATTCAAGCTGACTACGTTCTAGTGTGCACGTATGTAACAATTAGATGTTTTTATTGAATAAATATCCTTGGATATCACATAAACCATTAATATGGTCAACAAATAATAATTGAGTATCAAACAAAAATCCCATGTCACAAAATTGCAATATTCGCAAAAGAAAATGATTATTTAGTGTGTAAGCATAATGTACTCACAAAAATTGCCGTCAGAATGATATGCATTTGAGGTAGGCCAAGAAAGTCACACATGTCTATCACTACCCTCCCACACTCAGATACATAATGATGCACGCAGTTTTCATCACAGGAATTCTGAGAAATCACTGGTAAATTGCAGTCACAAGTAATAAAAAATATAGCTTCGGTATATTTGTATTTTACTTTATCCACTTCGTCCACATGCCGGCCATACATGTTCAGGCTGAATGAAAAAGGAATATGGCAACACCCTTTTAATTTATCCAAATCGTCCACATGCCGGCCATACATGTCCAGGCTGAATGAAAAAGGAATATAGCAACACCCTTTTAATTTATCCACATCGTCTACATGCCGGCCATACATGTCCAGGCTGAATGAAAAAGGAATATAGCAACACCCTTTTAATTTATCCACATCGTCCACATGCCGGCCATACATGTCCAGGCTGAATGAAAAAAGAATATAGCAACACCCTTTTAATTTATCTACATGCCGGCCATACATGTCCAGGCTGAATTAAAAAGGAATATAGCAAATCCCTTTTAATTTATCCAAATCGTCCACATGCCGGCCATACATGTCCAGGCTGAATGAAAAAGGAATATAGCAACACCCTTTTAATTTATCCACATCGTCCACATGCCGGCCATACATGTCCAGGCTGAATGAAAAAAGAATATAACAACACCCTTTTAATTTATCCACATGCCGGCCATACATGTCCAGGCTGAATTAAAAAGAAATATAGCAACACCCTTTTTTTTAATATAAATTTCTTATCATAGACGTATGTATTCAAAGAAAAGGTTTATTCTTGTTTTTATCGTTCACCCATCAAGACTGCCTTCGGCATTATACAGACATAAATAAAAATAACATTTGAGATTTTAACTTATAAATAAGCACTAATTGATTATGTTCATATATTATTTTATAGGTAGTTAGGGCATTAACACTAATTTATTAATTGGAAATTGTTTAGTCAAATACTATTTCTTTCACGTACTGGAATAAACTGTTTAATTATTTTCAAGTGTTATATTAAGAAATGAAAATTAGTCATTAAACATATCAGATTAAATTAAAATATAAAACACTAATTTAAGTAGTATTTTTTACAATATATTAATTTACAGATTGGAATATTTAAATAATCTACAAGTAATAATAACGATTTTAAATTCACTAATATTTCACACACCATTACAATAAAATGTCCAACTATGAAATCTTACAATTCTACAATACATTCATCGCTATATTAATTCAATACATTCCATAACTTGTTTCTTATTACACGGCCACAGGCTTCCTCAAAATCTACGAAAGCAGTATACTCTTTTTACTCTCCGTCGTACATTTTAAGAACTATCATAAGAAAAGACAATGTCAAATATCTATCTTTTGTTGTTAAATACTACCAAACGCTTTAAAATAGCTGTCGAGAGTTCATCGTTAACTTGTATTCATTAACTACACAGTTTTAGAACTGTTGGTTGTAACATAAATTAGTTAACCAGATCGACATTTGAACTATTCAACACTTAAAATATCTCTTTTTAAATTCTGAGTAAATTTTATTCACACATGCGTTGTTTTTTTTTATTTATTATCTTTTGTACTCGTAAAACGATGCATCCTCGTAGTTTAACATTTTGGTTCTTCCATTAATCTAGCGGTTAACACGGAATTATCTTTCTACTGAAACTAAAATCATGGATAAAAGCACGGAATCACTTAAGTGAGTGGCATTTACTATGTCGATTCTAAATTATACGGTTCTTACTCGTATTTCTAATTCCAATCCACATCTACCTTGCAAGTGCCCTGTCGGGGAGAAAATTCCGCGTCACTTAGGCCGAGGCCACACCAAAATGCTAAGTTAGGTTTTACGTGACTCATATACTAAGTGACTTCATGCCTGGCCACACCAAAGTGTTACGCACAAATTCATTTGACAGTTGGGAGCGGTTGAGTCAACACACGATGTGACTCTCAAAACTAACCAATTTCATTAC
This sequence comes from Odontocerum albicorne, assembly GCA_949825065.1. Taxonomy (NCBI): domain Eukaryota; kingdom Metazoa; phylum Arthropoda; class Insecta; order Trichoptera; family Odontoceridae; genus Odontocerum; species Odontocerum albicorne. The sequence goes on along the minus strand of OX463843.1, from coordinate 30,804,389 downwards.
AACTTACCAACTTTATTTACTTTCTGCGCAACTTCATTCCAAAGTGATTTTATTACAGGTACATTTTTCTATAATTTGTTCGATGGGTTCCACAAAGGCTCCCTTTTATACACCGCTGTCATTAAAACTTCCGCCATCTTGTAAATTAACCAACACGTCTGTTCGCTAGGAGATTCACTCGATGACTAATCGTCATGCAACGTGGCGCGAAGCGTGCAGTGTTGCCACTGCGATAGTATGCGGTACTTTCGTTCGCTAGGATATGTCGCCTAGCTCGCAGCATAACTCTAAGCATCAAGCGAGGCTCCTACCTGTGTGGCTGAGGCCTTACAGTACTCGGATTTCCTCTAACACGCAACTTAACCATAAAAAAAATAAGAACTTACATGGATTTATTTCAATACACCTGTTATTCCAACAACGATTTAAGAATTTGTGTAAGTCAACTATTAAATGCCAGTATAACGAAAATTTTAATAATAAAAAGCACGCGCTTAGAACCCGTGATGAATATGAGCTTAATAAGCATTCTTACAACTAAAAGTTGACTTGTTTTTTTTTACTTCACTCACCATCTTCCCCTTCTTTTTCAATCTACTTTTTAAGTGCATTTTTCCATACGAGCTATTCGATCCTCCAAACGACACTATTAATTGCTCCCTTTTGTGTCAATAAAGTCTTAGATCATATTTAAAAAAAAACATTCCAACCAATTTGCATTATCCGTTCCTAAATATACAAAAACTTCCATAAAAAATAACAATATCAGTATGTAGTTTATTTACTTTGTTTCATATTTGCATCTAAAAGCAGAATAATTATCCATTGAGCTACAGGGCGACTAAGTTGGACGATTCCACAAATACAAAAAAAAACATAACAATATTCGGTTACCCCCCATTTCCTTAGACGTCGTACATTAAGGAAGTAAAAACTGTGTTAGTAAAAGCTTTCTACAAAAACACATTTTTTTTATATCCCGATTGATAGAACGAGTAGGTGTCTATTTAAAAAATAATCTTATATTATTTGGTAGGTAGGTACGATCAAAATAAGTTCTCGATGCTGGCGCTATTCGACAAAAGTCGAATAAAATATTCGTTCTAAAATTAAATAAATATATTTGGAACACTTGAAAGTCAAAGTTTTATTTTTCATTAAGATCCTTCATAAGTTTCATTAAGTAGTTGAAAATGGTAAATCAGTGAAATACAAGAGGTCTGGGAACATCTCGACGAATTACTCGTAACGTTAGGGCTATTCTTCCTGAAATTCCCTGTTACCAATTCATCCGTTGATTACGAGTATTATGGATACCATCAAGTTCACAACTACCACAAACAAGTTATATATAGGAAAGCTACCAACGGAAGTGGATGTCTCAGCAGTCAGACAACTATTTCTGGAGCAGAAGCTGTCGGTTTCTCACATCTCCATCAAACGAGGTGGCCACACTTTTGTCCATTTCCCAGACCAGTCGGTAGCGGACAAAGCGGTCGATAAACTGAGGGGTGAGTACAAAGAATTGCTTCCCGATCCGATCCGTTCGTTCTATTTGATCCGCTGGTTTCGACTGGACAACAGCTGAAATTTATGAATAATCTTGACCCAGTTACAATATTTTACATATGTATTTTGCATAAATTAAACATTCGTAATGTGCAGACTTCGTGGTGAGAAAATGCGTCGTGCCGATTCTTTGCCCTATAATTTTATCGGATATGATAACATAAATGAAGTAAACACGTTTATACCACACTTGGAGTCGATTAGTTTTGTCGTAAGCATTTTTATACTTTTTCACACAATTTTAATGTGAAAATCGGACGTGTGCGCATATGTTGAACAAAATCCATACCATAGAACAATTATTTAAAAAAATATCGAATGAATTTTTTTATAAACATATACTGTTTGGTATATATATAATATGTTCAGTATTAAGTACAATCTATCTCATATAAGCTAGTCCAAGTATCACAAAATAGGTATACTGTGGGTCGAACCTCTTTTGCAATTTTGCGTGCATTTTATTGGAAAGATATTTCTTCAGTTAGGCGTGAAGAACTTGATATTCGGCAAACATAAGAGATTGACATAAATTTGGCGATATTGGAATAATTTTGTTGGTAGAATAAATGTTAATATGTTATCTCCAAAAATCGATGAAACCGGAATGGAATTATTGTCTTGCAATTTTAACGACAGGTGCAAATTATTGTATTATCTAAACGTAAATAAGAATCAAATAATTTTATACATAGTAACTGTTTATTCTTTTGATATACGTTGCTCTCAACTGCAGTATCGATCGATCCACCACCGTTGGATTTCGGTTGTTATTTCAAACATAATTATCTAGATAAGGGCTTCATTTCAAGACAAAATTAAACCTTTATCAAGATAATTGTTATATCATTTAGCTCTTGTTTACCATAGCTTAAGCGACCAACACCTTGAAAAAATATTGCCAATTAACCCGTTTTGATTACCATTTTTCAATACTTCTAACCACAGAGATCTATCTGTAATTGATAATATTACCACAATTCATATTTATACGAGTACCATGTTTATAACTTAAAATTCTAAGATACAATAATTAAAAAATATGCAAAATTTTACACTGTACTAAATATATTCCTCGATCACTCTCTTGTTGTATAGTTTTACACTGTACTAAATTTATTCCTCGATCACTCTCTTGTTGTATAGTTTTACACTGTACTAAATACATTCCTCGATCACTCTCTTGTTGTATAGTTTTACACTGTACTAAATATATTCCTCGATCACTCTCTTGTTGTATAGTTTTACACTGTACTAAATTTATTCCTCGATCACTCTCTTGTTGTATAGTTTTACACTGTACTAAATATATTCCTCGATCACTCTCTTGTTGTATAGTTTTACACTGTACTAAATTTATTCCTCGATCACTCTCTTGTTGTATAGTTTTACACTGTACTAAATATATTCCTCGATCACTCTCTTGTTGTATAGTTTTTAGTATGAAATCAATCAATCAAATTGAATATATAAAAAAATGCTGAAACTTCGACTAAAATCCAAACAAAACTTAAATCGTTTCAAAAAATATCAACTCAGCTACTTTTCAATAATAAGCCAATTAATGTTTTAACGGATTTCCAGACATGTATTGCACTTTCGTTGTATAATGTACAAGCTGGAGTTTTAATTAGCAATTGGAAAGATGTTAAAAGTCCATGTACGAAAAATCAGACTGATAGCCTTTTTTTGTATTCGAGCATAAAAGCCTCTGGTTTCTGAGACAAATATCCAACTATTCACCAGCTTCTCCAGACTCCCGTTAATCCTCTGGCAATATCTCTAAAATGAGTATTTCAATTTAACTAGACGGTATGTACGTACGTGTATATACAATAATATAAATATTTGATTTAGTATTGACAAATACACTTTCACATCTTTGACTCAGTTATAGTTGTTTGAACTCCATTGCCAAGGAAACAAGTCAACACAACTATTCTCCATATTCAAACGTAATAAAACCAGACGTGTTTTTAAAGTGCCTCTTCGACAAATACGAATAGAAAAGAAAATTCCATATAATCAATGGCTGTTACGAGTTGAATACATCAATATTCCAAACTTTAATATTAGTTTCAGACAACAGCAACATGTCATAGGCTATCAAGTATTCCCCTCGTCTTACTCGTTAGACCTATTGTTTGTCGGAATATCAATCGATTGCTCTTTTGACAGCTGGGTTGGGTTGGGTTGGGGTAAATTAATAAAAAGAGTTCACTTACGTCGCTTGCCGATGATAGCAAATAACGCTCACAGTATTATTAGTATGGTAGATATTCTGAATTGTAAAATAAGTGGATAACGTCATATACTCGTAAATGATCATACGTGATTTTTTCCTTTTATCTACATTACACGAGTTTTATGTTTCCAATTTACTATAAAAAAATCACTTGTATTATTCATCGTGAATATTGGCATGTTACCAAGACCCGAAAGAGAAAACTTCTCAGCTTTGAGAACACATGCTTTAGTAAAATGATAGGTGTCAGGCGGTATGACCACATTTTGAATTAAATGGTTCGTATTCGAACACAGTAGCAGTCTTCCATAGTATGCCATAGTTCGACTCCCGTTTGTTAAGTGACTGACGATACAAACTATTCTTCTCGAGATCATGTACGAGGGTCATCTAGAAAGTAAGGTTACACGGGCTCCTGAGGCCGGGGGAAATTTTTTGTTTCGAAGATGGCGCACCTGGCGTGTAAGGGGGATCCTAACGGTCAGATTGTTTGGTCCCGCGTGTTTGTCGGCCATTTTGTTCAGTCACAGTAAATTCTTCCGATGGAGAGGTCGTCGCGCACTCCCGCCACCGTCCGTGCGATCATCCGTTTTTTGACTTTGCAGAACAATACCGCCGTGAATATCCATCGAAAGCTCGTGGAAGTTTATGGTAGTGATGTGATGAGTCGACAACATGTCACAAAGGGGGTCACGTTGTTCAGAGAATGCCGTACTGATATTCACGACGAGGCAAGGCAGTGATTTCTGACGAACTTGTGCAAAAAATTGAACAACAAGTGAGAAATGACCGCCGTGTGACGCTTGACTACCTTCACGAAGAATTTCCTGACATTTCTCGAAGTCTCCTTGGTGATATTGTGTCGGAAAAACTTGGTTACAAGAAATTGTGTGCGAGATGGGTGCCCAGAATGCTCACACCGGAGCACCGTCAAAATCGCGTGACGGCCGCGCGTGAATTTTTGGATCGTTTTGCACAGGAGGGAGAAGCTTTTCTGGACTATATCGTGACGGGGGATTAGACGTGGGTGTACTACACCCCGACAATTTTCCAACGATCAGGAGGTCGAGGAAACTGTGAAGAAGTGGCTGAAAGAGCTGGCGGCGGAGGTCTATGACACTGGCATACAAAAGCTGGTGCCCCGACTACAGAAATGTCTCGATCTCGACGGCGAAAAATAGTTTAATATATTTGTGAAGTATCCTGTGAATTTCAATTAAATACAAGCATTTTTCGTTCCTACATAAATGTTGTATCTTTGCTTTCTATATGACCCTTGTATATTTGCTGAAACTTCCGTTTTTTTTTATTTAACTTAAAACATTTGGAAATTGATGAATGGGTTTACTTTAAATAAATTTTAAAATATAATTGCGTAAAACTATTTATTGATAATACGTTAAGATTTATCCTTTCATTTTTCCAAATTTTTTATTGATATTTTAATCTTAAGGTTTTGATTAATATTATTATGAAGATTATTGTTCTTTTTTATGTGTATTCAATCGGTGAATTATACGAGTAAATATTTTTCATTTTTGAACTATACGAGAAAATCTTTGTTTTCATTTTTTCTATACGGATTTTTTTGTTGTTTTTTTAGAATCCTTCCATGCGGGAGGAACGGCCTGGGCATTCAGACCCTTGACCTACTTACTGTGTGCTTGTGCTTGTGTATGTGTGTACTTCATGTAATTATATCGTAATTTTGTACGAGTCGTGTTTATATTTTAATGTTTTTTATGTTAACATCGTAACTTTATATTCATGCGCACTCGAAATTAAATAAATAAAATTAAATTTATGTTATTTTAATGGTCCAAATCGACCTTACGTGGTAAAATATACGAGAATATTATATAAACCTCGAATCTTTTTATTTCTTTTTGTGGTCAAAGTAATCACTGTCCTCGGATGGCGGAGCCATTGTTACTAAATAAATAAATATCACCGTTTTTTTATTTTTATTTTTTTTTTTACTTTCTGTAATCGCGTTTAATGTATGCAGTGATTAAATGAAAATATTGTGCGACAGGTGATTTTTTTATTTTTCATGTGAGATATTCGTCCAGTGCCGTGACTAACACGACGTGTCGTCAATTGTTATTTTGTAAAATCATAATTTTTCCCTTCTTAGTATTTACATGTATGAAATGTCACATCATCTGCTCGGCTTCATTGTATAGTATATGCTAGGCTAGAAGCGGGTGTTAGGTGGACGTAAACGATTACAAGTGAATGTGAACCTTCACTATCGTTATCAGCGATAAGTTAACTACCGTGTTATCTGTTCATATTCTCAAGTGAAAGTGTACTTCCACTCCCTATCGTTTGTGAATGTTCTAAAATACGAACAGCCATGCACATCTGTGGATTATATTCGTATATTCTGGCTATCTGCTATCTAGGTTATGTTTATCAATCCACTGTACGCGTGTGACCTATTACCTATACCTGTAGGCGTGTGACCATTTGAACTATTAATTTTCATAAATATTTCGAGACTAACATACACTTACAGTTTTTTTTCAACAACCATTAAAAAAAAGTTAGATAAAATCTTTAATATTGTTTTATTTTAAATTTACTTTCCGCAATTCCAGTTAGTAAAGGCGGACAAACACTAAAGAGGGTATACAATCATTAGAAAACGAGAATTTATTATTTTCAAACGAATGATTTCTTCTACATTCGCTGATTACTTTTGCGAGGTTTACATGCACCATTAATAGTATAGGTTCTCTACACAATCCACTTTCACTGTGACATATACATTAACGCTGCAAGTATGAAAGCCGATGTATGATATTATTTGTTAAGGAAATGTAAGCACTTAAATTAAATATAAACAGTGAAACACTATTTATTGTTTGTTTGCGATTGTAATAACACTGATGTGAAATTATCATTAGCACGAATTACCTCTATTCCTATTTCTTCGCTTAAAACACCCCTGTTAGTTAATGAGGTATCGGTACATAAAATATTATCATGGTGTTGCTTTTTTTACCACAAAATACAAATCAAATATTCTCAAAAGAGATCAAAAAATCAGCCCTTCAGTTGCGATCAATAAATGACACATAAAGCTTAAATTACTTTTAACTTTGAGCTTTTACAATGTTTGTACTTTGTGTGGGCTTTCATTTAAATCAACAACCATTTCATCATTAGTATGCATTGTTTCTAACAACATAGCTACGAGTATATATCTACTCTCCTTTATTTGTTCTCGCCATTACCTTATTCTCCTGGTGCACATACTTGTATGGTATGTGCCTATCCTTACCTGTGTCGCGTTGTGGTCTCCGCCAAGGTCAAATGTATAAAATTATTTTAACCATATAATTTTCTATCCTTTTTTTATTTGTCTATACGGATTGTTTGAAATAGAGTAACATTATGTTGCACAAATGAAGTTCTGAATTGAATCCAGTATATTGATACCGACAATCCATTTAGCAACTTTAACACAGCTACTTGTTGAAGTTTAATCGTCTCATAATCTCCAGAACGTATAAACCATAATTATTAGTCGAATAATTGTTCGCCATTTTTTCATACACATGAATAAAATTCTGGTTTGATTCCGACGAATCGTCTGTACTAATATTTACGAATATTGTCATATTTGAGGTGCATGGCCGTGCGGTAATGCACTGGACTTCCGTGTGGATGGTCGCCGCACACTGTGCTACTCTCCTCGATTAGCATTTTTTCCGTCTAGTATTCGATGGTATAAGGATACTTGTGACTTTGGTCATATATGTATATTCTTTCAAAGAAAAAAATGTCTAAGTGATCCGATCATCTATTTTCGGTGTGCCATCGGATCCCATACAGCGGTGTAGCCGACGAGTTTGCTGACATTCAACGACTCATTCACTTAAATAGGGAGAAGGAAAGACAAACTCCACGGCAGTTTCGCTTTCCAACTGAATTGACGTTGGAATGGCGAGGGCGAGGGGATCCTCGACTACGAGGCCCAGCAACGCTTTCCAACTGAATTGACGTTGGAATGGCGAGAGCGAGGGGATCCTCGACTACGAGGTCCAGCAACGCTTTCCAACTGAATTGACGTTGGAATGGCGAGGGCGAGGGGATCCTCGACTACGAGGCCCAGCAACGCTTTCCAACTGAATTGACGTTGGAATGGCGAGGGCGAGGGGATCCTCGACTACGAGGCCCAGCAACGCTTTCCAACTGAATTGACGTTGGAATGGCGAGGGCGAGGGGATCCTCGACTACGAGGCCCAGCAACGCTTTCCAACTGAATTGACGTTGGAATGGCGAGGGCGAGGGGATCCTCGACTACGAGGCCCAGCAACGCTTTCCAACTGAATTGACGTTGGAATGGCGAGGGCGAGGGCGAGGGGATCCTCGACTACGAGGCCCAGCAACGACGACGAAGACATATCTACAAATATTGTCATTTACAAAAATATAGTTAATACTTGTGTTATTGAATAATTTTACTTTAAAATTATTTATTAGAAGACTGAATTCAAATAAAATTCGAGTTTTTAGCCAAATGTTGATACCCTATAAGCATCAGTTTCTTATTCAAAAAAAAAAATTTTAACTTAAAATCTAGCGTGAATGTTTGAGACATTGAATTGAACGTATTATGTTATACTCGTATACACAAAAAGAATCCCACCGACAATACTCGTGTTTATGTTTATTTCAAATATCGAAAAAGCAAACCGGCTAAACGTGTATGGTATTTTTTTATCGAAATGACGTCTCGTTTTATTTTCTTCCATACAAAGGAGCGGGATTTTTCTTTAATTATTTCAGTACAGGCAAAATGTCAATTGGTTCCTTTTTGCATATATACGTCCAGTTGTGACACAACCTTTTAACTACATCAACAGGAAATCGAAAGCTTTATTTTGCCACATGTTGCCAGAGACCATAAATAAGAAAGAAAATATTTTCTCTAATCACGTTGCTTTAATTATTGCCATGTTGATTTTTTTTAAGTATTCGTCATTGTTACTTAAACTTTTAGCAGCCCACTATAGTCCACGTGAGTTCTTCCATTTTTCCCCCCTCCTTCCGTTTTTGCGCGCTATTATTTGGCATTCGAGCATTGTATTCAGCGGCGCCACGTGAATATGTGCAATGTGTGCGGCGCACACGGGTAGCTGGATGAGAGGGCGGCCGCAAGCCGCTCCTTTAATTGTCCGTCTGGGCTGGTCGCGCCCCTTCACGCGTGTGTCATGAGTATTAGTAGCCTTGGATTTTAAAACCGTTCCTATCCGTAAACGCAAAATAATTCACTAAATGAATTCAACTACTTACGGGAAAATGATTAAACTTAAAAACACCTTAATTATAAAAAAAAAGTGATCTGTAACAACCCTTATACACAATTAAATGTATGATGTGACACCCTTGTATTATATATCTTAATACATACATGTGTTATTGCTTTTTTTTTACGTATTTTAATGCTCTGAATTGAGGAATAAAATTAGATCTGACATATAATATGGGTAACTACGAGGCATATCCAGAAAGTAAGTGTACTGAATTTTTGTAGGTTACAATTTTTTTTATTTAAACAAAAAAATTACGTGGTTACCGTAGTACATATGTAAGCTATTTTTCGACATACTCGCCATTCCCCTCAATGCAGGTGGTGAAGCGGGGTATCAACTTTTTTATTCCTTCCTCGAAGTAGTTTCCCGCCAACCCCTCCGTCCACTTCTCCACCTCCTCCTTTACCTCCTCGTCGGTTGAAAGCTTTTTTCCACCCATGTGCAGCTTCAGGGAGATAAAGAGATAGTAATCTGAAGGTGCTAGGTCAGGGGAATGCGCGGGATGGTTCAGGACATCCCATTTAAACGAGGCGAGCAGTTCCTTCGTGGCGTTGGCCATGTGTGGTCTGGCATTGTCGTGCAGCAGGCAAACTCCCTTTGTCAGCATGCCTCTCCTCTTGTTCTACGAGATAACGAATGACGCCGCGTATTTCGCACTTGGCGGAAGATTGGATTGACATTTTTCACGAAACGTGTTGTCGCGTCGACACTTCTCAACGTACTGACCTCGTACCGGTCTCGTTGCGGAGGGGAAGGGTCAGGCTACACGGAAGTGTAGCCAACATGTCGAAAATAAAATCCATCCGGTCGTGAGAGCCTCAGTACACTTACTTTCTGGATACGCTTAGTACTTAAGGCTCTCACTGTCACCAACTTGAAGAAATAAATTTGAAGGATTGAAGTACGCGACGATAATTTATGCTTATTACCTTACCTATAATGTATTGGCTTAGTAATGAACGAGGTTAAGGCTACGATGTTAAGGTTAAGTAAGAGGTTAAGGCTACGAGGACATGATAATTTGCGAAGAAAACGTAACTACGAGTATTAAGGGATTTACATGAGAAGTTTGAGTAACTTGAGAATCATCCAGAAATATTTATATTTGTAATTTGTCAAGAATATTGCTGATGTTAAATATACTACTAATCATATTTTAATAAAACAGTACACTGATTTACAATTAAAGCTTATAGACCCCACTTACGAACAATCCGACATAAATAGTATTTGAAGAACTTAAAACTATAGAAACAATTTTACTCTTGAAATGAACCCTGTAGAATGAACACTTTGAACTATGCACACTTTGCCCCAAGAGAGATTAATAGCACTGTGCATGATTTCAAAAGATAATCAGTTTTGTGACAGCGTCGATCAGGAGGCGCTTTGAAAAAAAAATGTTTCGCTGAAATCAAGAAAGTTATTATTTAGATTTTTTCTACATTTTGTACTTGTGTGTTAAAAATAAGAAATGTTCAAAGCTTCTTAATAAAATGAATAAAGTTTCGTATGCGAAAAGTGATCGAGATGATACGGTGCCAATAGGCGAGTAACGAAACTTGATTAATAATTTCATTTTGTATTTATTGTTATAGAATTAAAACACTATAGGACTCCACATTCTTTAATAGGCAACACCATCACTAGGAAAATTTGTGATAGAACTTCATATTATTATATAATAGGCAATCCACCATCACTAGAAATATCTGTGATAGAACTTCATATTATAATTATGCACTGTTTTTTGATTAAATAATATTTGAAAATGTTTTACATTTCGTAGAACAATAATCTTAATGTTTATATAAAGTTAGTTTTATTTTTAAATTAAACACAAAACGAAAACAGCACATCCATATTTTTTTTTATTGAATTGAACTAGGGTAGGAGCTGCCATTTAGGTTTTCACACAGATGCTGATTTTAAATTAAACACAAAACGAAAACAGCGTATCCATTTATTTTTTATTTTTATAGTTGTATGTGTTAGTATCACGTAGGCAGAATGTCAGACTCCCGCTGGACATCCGAAATAATCAAATGGTACTCAAGAGGCATAAAGAGGCCCAGAAGAAGACCGAAGGTACGCTGGATGGATGAAATCAGGAAGCATGGCAGCATCACATGGCATCAACGAGCAAAAAACCGAACTATTTGGAGTCAACTTGGGGAGACCTTCATCCAGCAGTGGATCGACCCTGGTTGACAATGATGATGATGATGATGTGTTATTTGTCTGGAAAGTAATTTCATATTTATGACGCATACGACCATGATTATTCTTTAACTGTGGTTGGTATGGAAATCCATAGTGGACGTATGGGATAGGCTGTCTGGAAAGTAATTTCTATTTTTATATCAAATTCAAACGCAACATTGTACCAAATGCTCATGGGATGCATGTTTCCGATGTTTTCAATTATATTAAAAATCAAAATATATCTCATGTCGTAGAACGCTGGTCATTCTCGATCAAAGCCTCAATTTAGTCGTCATAAATGGTAATCGGCCTTCCAGAACTGAGACGATTTTCGAGTGTCGTATCAACATTACGGATTTATTCAAACCATATTTGACACACACGATCACTTACTGCATCGTCGCCATACACCTTACCTATATTTGTTGTGTGTCGTAGCGAGGTGCATGTCGCATAGAGATGTATGGCTGCGCGGTAATGCACTGGACTTCCGTGAGAAGTGTCGTCGGTTCGAACCCCGTACTGTGCTACTCCTCTCGAATGACACCGCAATTTTTTCCGTCTAGTATTCGGGGGCATAAGGATATATATAACTTCGGTCGTATACTCATATATTCTTTCAAAAAGATGAGAAAAAACATGCCGATGTATTCCGATCGTCTCACTTCGGTGTGCCATCGGATCCGGTACAGCGCCAGCGGTGTGGCCGGTGTGACCGGTGAGTTTACTGATGTGCAACGGCTCATTCGCTTAAAAAAACACTGTAACTCCACTGTACAGCTTCGCTTTCCAATTGAATTGACTTTGAAATGGCGAGGGGGTCCTCGGCTACAAAGGCCCAGCAACGATTGAATGAACGATCGATGTGTCAGTAAAAAAACACGAAGCACCGATAAAAACAACTTATTTTGTTCCGCCTCCGACCCGAAAAAACTCGCTCGAGCTATTTGGGTAAACAATAATCGAAAAACTACCCTTACTATTATCTTCTATTGTATATTTATAAGTACTCTTTTTGAATCTGAATAAATTATACACTTCACCCACCTCGAAAAGACGTTGAATTAAAATGTTATTATATTTTTTTCTTTCGTATGGTAAGTTCTCTTCAAAATATCCAAATTGGTGATTCGGAAATATAGAAGAGCATGGCTTTGAGATTATATTGTCTTCGGTACGACTAATCCGGTCTTCGTACTTAGAACCACTCGAGTAGGCACATAACTCGTGGTTCATCATTGCACATGTTGGTATGTTACAACTAACACAAGTCACGAGCAGACACTCGCACTCAAACTCGGTGCTTGCGAGTATTGTTACCTGACGAACTATGACTTTTTTTTGCCGGGAATCAAACCCGAAACCCCCTAGTGGAAGATCAATAGTTTGATTTTGTGACAACAGCTCATAGTGCACGATTCCATTCCAGTCCTACCACATACACAGCATGACCTTCTTCGAGTGCCTTTTATTCAGCCTTTCCGATCGTCTGTGCTGGCTGGCTCGCCCCGCTGTGACCGTGATATTGTTTTACTAACTCTGTTGTAAATAATCCACTATTTATCGGTAGTGATGACTCGTTTCCATTGTTTAAGTAGCGAGTCGCAAGCTGAAAATGGAAGTACGGAGCTTGCTGACCATCCTAAGCTTACGTACCTGAAAGTTACGTATCATGAAAAGGCACCGTGAAAAAGTAGCGACCAATCTCCAAATGTTAAATTGTCTGAAATCATTTGCGAATAGTTCGGAAACATTTCAAAAACATGTATTTCTATTCATTGAATTCGTCTATGCAATCTACTTTTCATCGCTTCTATTTTACCTTTCATAGTAAAAACGTGGGACTGTTTTCCTCGTAAAGGCAAATTTAGCTGATTTAGAAAAGAGAAAATATCTGCCAAAAATGAAAGTTTTGCAATCCAATATCTACTATCGAAATAAAAGGCAAAACTGGATTTTTTATCATTTAAAAAACTTAACTTCCGTTTTCAATTGAATAAACGAGTAGGAATTAACATATCTCTCGAAGCCTCGCGACAGCCAACGATCTAAGTAATAGCGAAGTATGGCCGGCACGGCACCAACACCGTAAACAAACAACATCGGAATTCCATCCATTTCTACGCCGCTAAATCCGAATTTAAATAACTTTTTTCACTTTTTTTGTGCTCCCCTGATGATGAGGTGAAAGCCTTGAAAACGGTAGGGTTATAGCGTTATACAAAGTGGAATAAACAGTGTTTGATAAAAACAAATTACAATGTCTTTAAACCTCCACTATGTTAATGCCTTAACTATAAATACTCTGTAATACTTTTTTTTGTTTACTTTACATTTTCTTTTTGCATTTACAACTATTATTTTCCTTTGTAAATGCATTAATATCATCCGTAGAACTATCCCCGATTTAACTACCCGGCGCATTTTTATATATAAAATTTAATAATCTTCCTTGTTTGCTCATTCTATACCGGGGTCAATAATTAAGAAATCACAAAAACAATTCAATAAAAAAAGTAAACGCAAACAATCAGCCAATATACAATTACAAAAATAACAGCACACATAGTATAAAACAATCTCACAAGAGCAGTTAGCGCGTACTGGCGTATCAGTGCAGGCGTGTGCCTGTCAACAGAGTCCTCGCGAGGATGTGCGAGCGGGGTAGTCGTCTCGGGCGTTACGAGGCTGCCCAAAAATAACAGCACACATAGTATAAAACAATCTCACAAGAGCAGTTAGCGCGTACTGGCGTATCAGTGCAGGCGTGTGCCTGTCAACAGAGCCCTCGCGAGGATGTGCGAGCGGGGTAGTCGTCTCGGGCGTTACGAGGCTGCCCAAAAATAACAGCACACATAGTATAAAACAATCTCACAAGAGCAGTTAGCGCGTACTGGCGTATCAGTGCAGGCGTGTGCCTGTCAACAGAGCCCTCGCGAGGATGTGCGAGCGGGGTAGTCGTCTCGGGCGTTACGAGGCTGCCCAAAAAATATTTTCGTGGCCCTTCAGTTAAGAATCGCTGATCTCTAGAGCATCGATTTCGTAAACAACACAATTTTTCTCATAAGTTTGCGACGAGTTTTTGTCTTTTCGGAAGTAAAACAGGATAATTTGACGACGATGATCTTTATTTTCTGCCAAGTTAAAAAATCACAAAAAATGTTCAAGCTGACCTACAACGACAGAACTTATTAAAATGACCGCTGAAATGTCACTTTTTACGTAACATATGGTATGGTACTCGTATAATATTTGTGTGAGGGAAGATGTTCAAAAACGGGACGAATATTTTATATGTTGCAACCATATACTCGTATTAAACTCTAGCTCGGCTTGGTACGTAACTCGTGCATAAAAACCTTGTAACATCAAAAATCTACCAATATCCCCGGGTAGAATACGAGAACTTAATGTGAAGACTGGAATATCTATTTTTATCGTGGCTACTGTACCTTTCGGCGGGAAAATGTAATTCCATATCGAGGCTATTTATAAATTGAGGTCTAATTTATTTTCCATGCCGTCAACTTTTTGAACCTGCTTCCCTTATTCTATTGTACATTTTCTGAAGTGTTCATCCAGCTGGTTTTAGAAATTAATTAAAAATGACTCGCGTCATGGACGTTATGAAATTTGCGCAAGATTGTCGGGAGTTGTTAATGTATATTTTTTATAATAAGATACATCGTGTTTAACATTTCGGTACACATGTCAAAATGAGCTATTTAAAATCGGAAAAACACGAATATTCGTAGCCAAACGCTTAAATTAATTAAATTTTAAGTCAAAAGTGATAATAATTGAAATTTAATTGCTGAAAATATGGAAAAAAACATCGGCCGACGTTCACAGACCACCTTAAACGGATGCCCGAAATACTGAATACTGAAGCGAGAGAAACGAGCGAACTGAGATTCTATTTCTTGCGTTCCCATATACCGAAGTAGAGTGAGTGATACATGAATAGCGTCGCTCCTCACCCATAGCGGTTTTTTTAATGACTATACCTATGCCACACACTAGCACACGTTTGATTGTATTGGTGAATTTACTCCTGATTTTCACAAAATATCTCTGATTATTATTAATATTATTTTTTTCATTCAATACGTAAATGTATAACGGAAAATTACCCAAAATCTGAAGCCAGTATTTATTATATTTCTAGAGATATTAAAGTTTTTTGAAGCAATGTGTACTAGTTACACATTACAGGACAGGAAGGGTTAAAAGAGGAGTTTTGATACTGCTGCTGTTTAATTTGATGTGACTAATAACACCGCATTTATTCGTTTTAATAATAATTAAAGTGATTATAATATTATACAATACTATAATATAATAACACATATCGCGCTATCTGCTGTCGTAGGTACAGGGCGGTAGCTTATTATTATGTGTCACGTGTGATCATCTTCGAACAGCTATTGTGGTTGTAACTTAAACATAAAAAAACATTAATCAAAGAAAATAACATTTTATCCCATGGAATGTTGTTGTAGCACTAGGGGTGTTCAAATTTTAAGTATTCCACACATCGGAAATGTTTTGAGGGTGTAATTTCAGGCGGACGATCTGTTCATTAAGAATTTTCATTTAAGTCTGTAATGTACTTGTATGTTAAATTCTTAATTACGTATATGTTTAAACACCGCAGATGCAAGTCAGCTAGCTCAGATTAAGTACGCAGTGTTTGTTTTGTTTATGACGTTTTTCAACATTTTAAAAGTAACTGTCATCAGACATAATAAGTCTCGAATTCTGTTTTATCAAGCAACATTTGTATTGGAACATTAAACTTAAGATTTCTTTAAGTGCAGCAGGTTATCATACCTTCTGTTTAAAATTTGCAGAACGTGGCATAATTTCAATTAGTTTTTGTGACCTAGCAACAATGAACAAGTAAATTTTTAGTTTCTTAATAAGAATTCTGTATTTTAGTACCGTGTAGAAGCAAACAAACTACGCGTTTTAATATTTTTAAGTAATTCTCTTAAAAAAATAGTGAACTTTTTTTTGCTTCGAGATTCTTCCTTTTCTAATCCCCATTATGGGTTCATCTCTAGAACCTAGCGCTAGAACCTTGGGAGCGTGAGAATTACATTGTGTTTGTGTAGTAAACCGTAAATAGGAAATGCCTTTTGTCATTCGTACTGCCAATCCTACTGCTCGTTCAAGGGTGCTCTCTTTGATTTGCACTTTTACGAGTGGGTGTCTACTCACATTTCAATGTACTCCAACCCTTTGCTTATATTATGAGCCGAGACACGCGATTCAATTCCCAATTCATATATGTATAATGGATTGATTGCTTTTACTAACGACAAATTCAACACAAATAAGTTGCTTTTACTGCATGTCTTCAATTATCGTAAGCTAGAAAACGAAAAAAAAAACAGAAATTGGAAATAAATAACATTTTGTTTTTTTTTCTCAATCCCTCGAAAATTATATCTCGTCATAAAACACTTAAGAACTTAAAAGAACCAACGTTTATTAAGTGTTCGATATAACATAGCGATATTAAAACACAAACTGAGCTCTCTGAATCCCTCATTTTTTATCTTGGCGTAATTCCCATCTTATGACTAACATCGGAAACGACAGATTTTTTTGTCGTCGGGGGAGAACGACTGTACTTCAACAAGTTAGTAGTATATGCAGTCTTTAAATTAAGGCAGTCGTATAGTTTTCGTCAAATTACATGTAACAAAACTTTTAGCATGTAAGTTAAAATATTGGGTGTTAACATAAGTTGTGTCCGTTTTTTCCAAATGAAGAGAACAAGAGAGCACAACAAAAAAAATTACAACAAATTAGTCAATAATGTATTCTCTTTCATTATTTTACAACAAATTAGTCAATAATGTATTCTCCTTCATTATTAACAGCTTCTTGCCAACGTTCTACAAGTTTTTCAATGCCTGTGCGATAAAAACCATCCGGTCTCGACTCGAGAGATTCGTCCAACCATGTCCGCAATTCGACGCCATTATTGAAGGAAACGCCGCGCAAATTGTTCTCAAGCGACCGGAAATGGTGGAAACCGACGGCTCGAGGTCTGGAGAATATGGAGGGTGCCGCAGGACTTCCCAACCAAGCGTTTGAATGGCATTCTTCGTAATATTGATATGAGGGCGGGCGTTATCGTGTTGCAGAATAACGCCATATTGCCGATCCGGCCTTTTTTGTTGAATTGCAGTGTTGAGCCGCTGCATTTGCAGAATGTATCTCTCCACGTTGACTGTCTGATTGCGTTCAAGTATCTCGTAGTAGATGACGCCTTGCCAAAACCACCAGATGCAAATCATCGTCTTGCGCGGATGCAAACCTTGTTTCGCTCTGGGCGTTGCTTATTGATCATAACTCACCTATTCTTTCCCTTTCTTCATATTCACATAAAGGCACCATTTTTCATCACCAGTAATGATGCGGTAAAGGAACCTTTGCTCGTGGCCATGCGTAGCTCGATGACGCGCGAGCAAACCAGCAGACATTGTCGAACGTTGATTTTTGTTGTTTTCACTCAAAACATGTGGAACGCGAGCGCCGAACTACTGGAATTTTTCCATTGATTTAAGATGGCGGTATACGGTCATGTTACTACAATTCATCTGTTCAGCCAATTCTAAAGTGGTTTGAAGGGGATGTTCATGAATAATATGGTTTAAGCGGTCCTCATCGAAGTCCACTGGTCGTCCGGAACGCTCCATGTCTTTCAGGTCGAAATTACCGTCTTTGAAACGCAAAAACCATCGACGAGCTGTCCTTTCATTCATAGCATCTACACCGTACACTTCGCAAATATTGTGAACAGCTTTATTTCCTCGATTGAACGCGAACAGAAGGAGGTGTCGCAAATGCTCACTTTCGTCTACTTGACATTCCATTTTGAAGGCTTGTAATCAAATAAAATAATATATATAACGTAAAAGCAAACACGATATCTTGTAGAGCAGAAAATTTTCTTTCGAATGGCGTATAACCGTTACCAGTTTGTTTTACTTTTGGTGCTCATTTTTAAATTTGGAAAAAAATGTGCACAACTTATGTTAACGCCTAATACTAAATAACGCCGTAAAAATGATTGCATGAGAGACTTTTCTAACGAGACATACGTATACGTATACACCAATTAAACAAAAGTTCTGAATTTGATTTTAATTTCCATCAGTACACAAAATGAATTCAATGTGTCCATTCATTATTAGTTCAAAATAGATAATAAATATTTAATAAAATATAAAAATTGACACATCTAACCTCGTAAGGGAAATCATATAAATAGCTCCTATAATAAAACGACATAAAATAATACTTGAGAGATTGATAAACAAAAGTTATTCTCATACACTTATTTATACATATATAACATTCACACTTATCATTATTACAAAATATTAAAAATGTTGCCATGTCAGTGTTGGATGGAGATCAATGTTGTCAAAACACATTATAGAAAACAGATTTTTTTTAAGTCACATAAAAACTATAAAATTAATCTAAAATAGTCGTTAAAAGTCTAGAACATATATTTTGAGTAATTTTTTTTTAGTTTTATTGAATATGAAAAAACAACATTCATGAAAAATGTTTCGTTTCCGGCTATACAACATGGCAGCGATCTAGTGCCGGTGGCGTCGCGTGCCAAAATGGAGGGCAGACAGGCAGATCGCTTCTCACCGCAGAGCCTGGTTTTCGTCGCTCATCATCACTAATTCGCGCTTGATCGCTCAGCAAGGATTAACCACTAATTAGTATTACAGATATAATTGCCTGCGAAAACCCAAAATTTTCCTCGGACTGTTTCTGCTATTTCCAATTCTAGACTGTGAGGATATTTATTAAATAGTAGTTAACGGAGGAATATGAATATTTCAGCGTTAAAAACTGCCCATTAAAGATTTATTTATAACCTTAGAAAGTTTCGTGTCATCGTTTCGAATCCAAAATAATTTAACCGATTGAAAATACTCCTCGTATATTGTCACACCTTTTTTTTTATAATATAGTAGGTAATCCACCCTAACTAGGATAATTTCTGCCACCAAGTTAAATCCATTATGCATACGAGTCAATGTAGTAAAACTTATTTAAACAAATTGATAAGTCTAGATAATTAAAAGTTTCAAGTTAGTAAGTTTCAAAAATTTAACAATCGATCTATAAGTGGAAAGTCCCACGAATAAATAAGAAACGCGACACTCATTGGACGCGGTAAAGATATGACTTTTAATAAATCAAATCTGTCTCGCATAGGACAACCGAAAAATACGTGATCTATAGTTTCACCGTCCAGATCACACTCGCAACCGGGATTATCCCCAATACCTATTATGTACATGTAACTAGCCACCACGCAGTGGCCCATCCGCAAACGACACATGACAGACACTTCCAACTTATTCATTCTTCTTACCTTATACCGCCGCACCTTTATATCTCGCTAAATATGTTCAGCAACTCTCCGATCACGTGCCTTCGTTACGCTCAATCAGACATTGTCAATGGATTTTCCAGTTAACCGCTCTTAATAATTTATGCCTAGCAAACACTCGCCAGATTGTACTTAGTACAATGTTTTATAAAATGAAATATAAATGTGAAGTGAAACTTTCAATAGAAAGCGTGAGAGATACATACTATATATATATAAATATGTTTGTGTGTTACGACATTTTTTCCTCTTTGTAACTAATATTCATCAACATTTTTAATAAAATACGAGTAATATAACAAAAAAAAACATTTTTACAAGGTAATATAAAACCAAACCATAGGAACCATCAAATTTATTTTGAATATGGTGAACCGATATTCCGTGCTTCGTCTGCATACAAATACCCTTCACATTCATGGCCTAGCAGGCACCCTCCTCGTGTTACCCTTAATCGCCACTCCCTGGTAAACCAAGCTACGTCCATTCATGGACGGAAAATCATGTTTTTATTCTGGAAAGGAATATAAATTGTGTGCTTGTTCAGAAAGGCCGATTCACCCCCGGCCGAATAAAAACTTCATACTCGTATACTGTTTAATTTGATCGGTCTTGCAATGTTGATGATTTGTGGTCGGAGTATCGGCCCGATTTAAGGTCACCTTACTCCTTCATCGGATATTGTGAAACGGATTTGGGTTATTTAGTTTGGATATTTTGGATGGTGGAGAAAACAACGATATTAGAGATGAAAGGATACAATCTTGTACACATATTAATGTTATAAAATACATAGATTTTATAACATGAATATTTTAAATAGATAAATATAGGGGATAGATAAATATTATGTTATATTTGTGCTCTTAGCACAATTTGACGCCTACCTTTACGGATTGTGGGACGTGGGGTGGTACGAAGAATTTGTTTCGGCCTGGGGTAAACTAAGTTAATGTTCGCGTCGTAGACTGTAAGGGAATTAATTAGCGGGTTTGGGTGGCTTGAGAGTGAACTATAGAACTTCTCGGCCAGAGAGAATTGCTACTGCGTCCAATTTCAGTTAACGGTATAACATCTGTATTTGATCCTTCTGTGTCTACCCAAGAGTGGAGAGAGGGCTTTCAGAGAACCGTACGCCTTCCCGGTGATATTAGTAATGTTCTTTTTCCAGGACAGCTTCGCGTCGAAGGTGACGCCGAGATATTTCACCATGTACCACGGAACGCTCTGACCGAAAAGTTTGAGGAGTCGGAAAAACGGACTGCTGCACTCTTGGAAGGGTTTATTTTAACCTTCCAGTCTTGGAATAAATTCCTGTATATGAGAGTGCCAATCACATGAGTGCTTGGAGGCTGAGAGAAAACCTTTCATCCGCGTATTGCGCGGGGATAGATCAGCTGATCTGGAGAGAGGGCATGTCACTGGTGTATATGTTATAGAGTATGGAAGAAAGGAGAGCTCCACGCGGAACCCCCGCTTGTATAGGACGATGGGTTGAATTTATGTCGCTAACCTTAACGGAGAAGGTGCAGTCACTTAAAAACGAAACTATGAACTGCACGAGGCGGATACAGATTCCGGCCTTGTAAAGTTTGAAGAGCAGTCCGTTGTGCCAGACTGTGTCGAAAGCTTTCGCCACGCCCAGCGAGAGGAAGGTGGTTTGGCGTTTCTTATTGAATCCTGTAATAATTCTTATTGAATCGTACGACGCGAAGAAGTTGATGGGACGTCGAGTGTCGTGGATGAAAACCGTGTTGCGTGTCTGAAATTAGGCTTGATAGGCGATCGAGCATGAGTCGTTCGAGCACTTTACTTAAGGTAGGCAATAGCTACTCGGCGGTGATTTTCAGGAAGAGTTAATTTTTTTACCTGGTTAAGGAAGCATTATGACGTCTCCGCATTTAAAAGCGGAAGGGAAAAATCTATGCATGTAACAGGTATTGAATATTGACGTTATAGCGTAGACAGCTTTATCAGGGAGTATCTTTAGGGTGAAGTTGTTTATATAATCTGTACCGGGGGCTCAATTATTTCGTAGAATTTCAAAAAAATTTTAAATTTCTTGCGGAGTGGAGAAATCTGAAGTCGGGGAAGGCTGTGAAGCGACAATGTTACGGATCTTTCTGTCAACTGAGGCGAGTGCCTCGGGTTGATCAGGTCCGTATTTGGTTGGGGTGAAAGTGAGGGGCAGCGAGCCGCGCAAAGATTTCGGCGTGATCGTGCGCCGAGAAAACTGTGCCGTTCGGGCCTTGCAGTGAGGAGGGCCGTTGCGGAGAGAACGTGTTAGCTTCCACTTTTGGCGTTCCTTGACTTCGAGTGAATTGATACATTCGCCCCAACGATCGTTACGATGACGCTGCAGGTCGAATCTGATCTGTTTCATCAGACGATTGTACGATGTTTTGTACGTGAGATTGGCGGTGCTCTGCAATAATTTTCTGAGCTTGTTCTTCTCCATGATTTTGGTATGAGAGCGGGGGATCGGCTGGGAGGGCTGACTCGACAGCCGAATTGATGTTTTCGGTGAGATAACTCACCGCGTCGTCAATGGCCTCGGGGTCACTGAAGATAGGCCCGAGAGTGGCCGCAAAATCGTCCCAGGAGGTGATGTGCCTCCTGTACGGGGATGGGTCTGGGAGGGGGTTGTTCTGTGAGAGTTAATAAAACCGGGTAATGATCGGATAGCAACTGCTGATTTCCTCCTGCGACGAGTATGCTAATTGTGGGGTGGCTGGGCGGAGAGTTGAAGGCGGACGTTCCTCGTGATGTTTGCGTAAGAGATCGTAAGAGACGCGACACTCGACACTGGATTTGACAGAGGGTGGTGGGGTCTTTCTGGGGGTTTCTGTGGCTGGCAGGGGTGGAGCGGGGTAGACATGTATGGGGCTCGCCGCCGCAATTTGCACATTTTGCAGGGGCGTCACGCGGCTTCTTACGTTGGGATATTCTGTGGTTTCATGCGCATTTTACGCACGCACACGGGAGGGGCGTGACAACTGCCAGCGCTAATATTTGGCAGCTGTGGCACTGCCCTGTTGTCATGTCTTGATTTGGTGATCTTTACAATGACCATCGGGAGGACTTTTCTTTTCTGGTCCTTCATCCTGAAGACATTCAGGACCGGATACTGTAATGATTTCAGTTCATCCATAATCTCCTCGACTCCGAAGAAGATATGGACGTCTCGTAGGACAACAAGGAGGGGTCTCTCACTATCCAACTGATAAGTGTAGTATGGCACTTTAAGCCGGCTGGACTCTTTGGCCAGTAGACGGTACGCATCGATAGACTTGCTCTGGTTGCGAAGGTCGCCACCGCTTAGCGCCTTCGAGGTGAAGGGCATGTTGCCCGCGTGGAGCTTATTTCTAAGCTCCGCGTATTTTTCCGCCTCTCGCAGTACGATAGGCGAAATACGTTTCGACTTGGTCGGAAATGGAGTTTGGGGAAGCCGGTGTGACTAGAGACGGGGAGTTCGATGGGTTCGGCAACTTCTGCTACTTAGAAGCATTTAGTTTAAAAGGAGCTAATTGCTCTTTTGAGGAGCTTTCTGGCAACCTTTGGGCCCTCTTACGAGGGAAGGTTTGATACCGTCTGCCAGTCCATGTCGGAAACATCCGGCTGGACTGGTGAGTAAGGGCGAGGCGCTGGGATGATAGTGATTGAAGAGACGGGGGTGAAAGCCGCACCGTCGGTTACGGGGCGAATGATTACATGGAGGCTAGTTTTGACGGAGGTAGGGTCGAGGGGGTGTTTACGGATTTCCTCGCTTGTAGCGTGGAGGCGTGGGTAACGAGGGGGTTGCTACTGGCACCCTCACTGTTGCCAACGTTGACGAGGAGGGATACGAGGAGTTGGCTTTGCCAATTCCCAGCTAAATCTTCTTGATTTCGACCTCTCCCCGATGAAGGAATGTCGAGATGGTGCTGACGGCCTGCAAGGATGCTTTCTTAGGCGTGCTTGGTAACAGCAGATCAATCGCGTCTCGTAGAGACTTGGGAAGGCTAGGAGAGACCGGTCTCACCAGTGGGGGGGCGGCGATTTGGGCGATATCTTACGCGATGCTAGGTCTTTGTCGTGGTGTATATACGCGTTACTTGGCGTTTATACCCCTTAGTTATACGCCAGTGGACGGCATCTTAGCTTCTAGTGGGCATATTTTAAATAATAATCAAAATTTAAATAAAATTTCAACAAATAATGCTGTGGGGAGGTGAGGGAAGAGAAATGTCCATTCACTTACCCGATGAGGAAACTTCGGTGTGCGTCGTCAGGTGTGTTAGTCGAGCACCGGTAATGGCTGGTTCTGCGGTGTCGTGGGGCCTTCTTCTTCTTTTCTTCTAAAGACTGCGGCGGAATCGTGAGGTGGTCACGGGCTGGCTGGCATATATCCTAGCCGGGCCGATGAGAGTGATGGTGACTGCGCTCAAGGCGTGCTAGCATGCAGTCGTGCGGTAAGAGGGCAAATACCTCTAGTATAATCGTTTCGAAATGACTGAAGCAGCTGTTGATGACGATAGTAATGCGAGCGGGTAAAAATCTTGCTCAGTGCTAGCGTGCGGTGAACGAGCCAAAACTCCGGCTTGCAGTGACGGCAACAATATCCGTTAGCTTCTACGAGTACATAGGTGGCGGGAGTGTCGGAGAGCAGTATTTTATGCGACCGTCCTAGACTGCAGTTAGCGTAACATGTAACATACGCAACAGCCACTTATATACTATTGTAACACCATCTGTTTATTTTTTGTGTAAATCTAGAATAGTCTGGAATACTCTGCTGTTTCAAAAAATTCTAGGAAAAGTCAGAAACTTCTATTGTCAGTAATTCCAAACCCTCAAAATAATACAATAGATGTACTCAAAATTAGTAAGCAAACTCTCTAGGCCAACTAAGAAAAGTGTGCATGTGATAGAGAAAAACAGATATACGTACATACCGTACATACATAGCATCACTTCATTTCCCTATTAGGATAGGCAGAGAGAACAGAGCGCCATAATTTTAAATCTCGACACACACATCCTTAGCCTCGTCTACATCCATACACATTCTCCGACTTTCTACGTTTCCTTCTTTCAGAATAACATTCACTTGATCCTATAATACTTTCCCTGATCTTCCTCTCAAACACCTTCCACTGACGTCTGCACTGTATATCTATCTGTTTTGTAAGCCTTTCTTTATACATTCGTTCTACATTCCCAAACTATCTCAACGCACTCTCCTTCATCTTACTAAACGCATCAGCCTTAATTTAACATTCATCCCTTATCATTTCATTTCGTATTCTGTGGGTTAGATCATTTTTGCAATTCATAATACGTCGTAAATTATTGTAAAAATAAAAACAGGAATTGCCCCAATCTTGTTTAACGGACATCTGTTCGGACAAGCTGGATGACTTCACAAGTGCTTAGTTCCCTGCGGTGTTTGCATAATCGCTCTCATTTGGCGAAGAAAAAAATCCTCACTCCAAAAACCCCTTAGTCTTTGTCTTCGGTCATCCCTGCACCCCTTTCCAAGGTTATTGAAAATCTCACCAGTGTCATCCAGTTAATGCCTCGTTGATAAGCTAAGTAAGCTCTCTCCGTGGATTTTATTTTTATTCCAACGGTTTACGAGTAAGTCTCTCGCTATAGTTGAATTATTGTGACGATGATGAAGTGAATCATGACGACCCACGTGACCAGCAGGCAAGACGCTTGGATTCCACTCGAGTATTTCGGGTTCGATTCCCGACAATACACGATTTAAAAAAAATAGACCCAGTCTGGTAAGAGTTGGTCTGTCAAAAATACTGACACGCGCTACTCAGTCTAGACTTGTGGCTATTTTTAATACAAAAAGAGATATTTTGTCATACGCTTCATCTCCAGATCATACAGGGCACTGCCCCTTTTCTAGTACACACTTCCTTATTGATGTTTTAATACGAGAATGTACAGTGGACTAGTTTTGCAGTCCAGGAAATAAACATAGAAATTAAAGAAATAACGTGGCAGCAAACGGCAATAGACATACGAAGAAACCTTTATTCAGCAAGAATTAATATGTTACATATTAAGTCGAAAAATGATAATGTTCTAGTACGATTATATGATGCAACATTATCGCGACTAGATCGGCAGGACGATTTATAAGGATTCCGAGAATGAACAATGTCTATGGGACAGAACGCTGCGAGTAATTTTTAGAACTATTAATGGGTTGAATAACGAAATGAGTTACTATTTCACGTATGAGAATAAGTGAGCTATGAAAAAAATTAAGAAGTATTCAACTCGACGTGGTTATCTCAAGTTCGCTGTATTTTAATTTTACCATGTATCGATGTGGATTTTCGACATTGTATTTAGATTATCTTTCATTTTTGGAGAAATATTTTGTTTGATGTAGCAAGAGCCATTGACGAAAAACTGTTTGCCAAATTGTTTGTTCTATGACTTATAAAATAACAAACCATTAAAAACTGTTTGCCAAATTGTTTGTTCTATGACTTATAAAATATTGTAACAAACCATTAAAAACTGTTTGCCAAATTGTTGATTCTATGACTTATAAAATAACAAATCATTAAAAACTGTTTGCCAAATTGTTTGTTCTATGACTTATAAAATAACAAACCATTAAAAACTGTTTGCCAAATTGTTTGTTCTATGACTTATAAAATAACAAACCATTAAAAACTGTTTGCCAAATTGTTTGTTCTATGACTTATAAAATATTGTAACAAACCATTAAAAACTGTTTGCCAAATTGTTTGGTCTATAACTTATAAAATAACAAAACATCAAAAAAAATTATGACGAAATCACACTTTCAAAACGACACTAATTCAGTCCCAAGTGAACATATATTTAAAAGCAGCTTACCATTTCCCTTGTTCGCGTGAATCGAACATTAATCGACTGTTTTGCCAATCGGCAGGTGGTAGGTAACTGTAATAAATATTATATCATTCTGATGTAACAAATAACGAACTGATGGCGGAGTACGTAATTATACTCATATCGTATTGTATTCTTTAAAACAAGAACTACCCCGGCAAATTTTCCCTCGGGAAGGAATAAAATTCAATGCAGAAATTGTAATAACATACGTCACATGGAAATTAACCCGTCAATTCGCCAATTATTTTGTCATTTTACGACACCCGTTCTCAATGTGAACAATAGTCAGAAGCGGAAGTTAAACTAGGATCATCCCGCGATTTTTCGTAAATGCGCACTAGCATTATGCTATGGTTATTTTTCTAACAAGTGAAATTTTTCACCAGAACGGAATAAAATGACAATTTGCGGTTTTAAAAATTTATGTTTTAAAGCGACCAAACAAATTAGGATTATTAATTAAATTAAGTTCTTCTTTCCGGTCGTATCGCTATTTACTAAGCATCCTGAGTCCTTCCTTAGCTATCCCCCTGCATCCATCTTATCGTATTATCGTATACTTCATTTGACAGAGCAGCGGTTAAGGACAATGATATTATGTAATTCACTCGATCAGTCCAACACATCAGAGATCCTCTTTTAGACCGTCATTCCACACCTCAAATTATTGTATTTTTTTATGAAAGACTTAATTGGGTATACCTGTATGAAAATAAAATAGCAAGGCTGTACGGGTTGAGAAATTAATATGTACATTGTATAAATCCTTTAGACACCCTCTGAACCCATAAAAATCAGCTTTATAGAATGTTTATGATGTAAATGTAATTTAGAACTAATCTGTATCATTTACGAAAGGTCTTTCATATAAAAAAAAAGTCCAAAATTTCGACTAAAAAGTTTTTTTATAATTTATGAGTACGAGTATAAGCAAAATAAAATTCAAATTTATTCATAAATTTCGCTCGAAATTTTTTTTTATCGACAAATGCGTTTTATGAATTTAAAAAATATTTCAGTCTACAAATATGATTAAAAAATCGGGATGTCCCAATTCAATTATTGAAAATGTTCATTAGTTGAATTGCATATGCCGTTGTCACGCAGGTGGCTCGCATATAATTAAATATCCTATTTCAAAAAAGTTTATATCAACTGAGCAGGCGTGCAAGGAGGTTCTAATAATTTCCTGGTAGAGGCGTACATAGGGGTGTTCCTGGATATGAGATATCCTTGCCTTATACGTAAGAGTCAAATACGTACAAGATATTTATTTAGCTTTTATTTTGTTGATTTGTCCTGTTTTAATTTTTTATTTGTGAGTATTCTGCCATATGTTTTGGATTTAAGGACATTATTTTACACATAAAAAATAAAAAGAAAACATGTTTACGATATTCTACGAGTATTATAATTATATTTGTTGCTTCGAAGTAAATTAAGCAGATGTTGTTTGTGGTTAGCACCCTTTCTAAGCAAACTGAATATTTTTACTAGAGTGATAGTTTCACAAATTTAATGTGAAGTGCTACGAGCAGTTTGTTGAATATTCAGATTGCTTATGAACTTTTATCGTGTATTTTGATCGTTTTGTATATTTTTTTTGTACAAATAGGTCATACTGAACGGTCAACTATCCTTAAAATAAAAACGAACATACAAAACCATATGTGTTTACTCTCCATGTAGCTTGTTAGATATTTCGCACTAATTCTAAGAGCTTTAATATTATATAACGATAAAATATTGTGTATATTAAACCTGCCCCACGAGAAGCCGAAAAAGATCGAACCTAACGATTGCCAGAGAATTTTAGGTTTGATTTTCAATGATATAGACTTAATTAAATGCACCAGCTTACGCACAATAAGTACAGAAGTCATACATCCACGGGATGAATGATAATCAAACTCGAACTGAAGAGGGATTGCCACTCATATCAAATGAATTAAATAATTATCAGTTTGAACATTACCTGTATTAAATTAACTGACCAAAAGTGAAAACCAGATTGGAATAGTTTTAAAAAAAATTGTCACCCATCCGTTCAATACGTCCAAATCGCCTCAAAGTGCTATTTTGCCTCTACTCATTCATTTATAATAATTTCATTTCTTATTCTGTCATATATTCTTCTAAATTGAAAACTGATGTATTATTAATATATTTTTTGTGGGGTAAGTCCGTTTGGAGACGTTCATGTGTGCCCGAAATTTAAATGATGAGCTGCGGGAGTTATATGAAGAAGTGCGCTATTTCATTGATATATTGCATAAAAAATAGGATATTATTTTGATGTTGACATTGACTTTATAAACATATATAGGATCTTTCAAATTGAACGGTTTTTTTAATTCTTGGATAAAACACAGATGGCGTCGTGAACTTGCCTGGGTCTTGTGACATTTGAGAAGCGTAATGTAAGGCATTTATAAAAATGGAGTCGTATACAATATAACAACGCGTTCAAATTGAGAATTATTGTATCTATTGTAATCTCCGGAAACGGCGATGTTAATTGGCCACCAAGATCATGTGATCTGACACCGTTGGACCATTTTCTCTGGGGTTACGTGAAAATCCAGGTCTATAAGAATGACCCCGATCAATTCCTGAGCTGAAGGGCGAAAGTATTCGCGTTATTGGTGAGTTAGAACCGCAATTATGCCAAAATGTCATCGAAAATTTTGACAAAAGAGTGGACATCTGCGGAGCTGCAAGAGGTGGACATTTGGCGGATGTTGTTTATTGTGTTTAAATGGCATACATTATACTTCAATGACCAATAAAAAGTTTTTTGAAATCAAAGCAAATTGTGTGTTTTATTCAAGAATTAAAAAACCGCTCAATTTGAAAGACCCTATACTAGTACGAGCTCCACGAAAATGTACTATACTATACATCTTTTTTTCAAAATTGTACAGATTTAGGATTATAATCAATAGCCAATTAAATAATATTTTTGAAAAATGTACAAATGATTTGGTTACACGATATACAGGGAATATCTGAAGATGAGTTTCCAAATGACACAGGGATAAAAGCTTTGATATATTTACCATTGATCATTTTTAGTATTTTTAATAATACGGTACTCAACATACGCCTCTAAAATCGTCCATCCATTACCGTTTTCCATTTATCCTACGAGTATGTCATTCATTCACCATGCCTTATGACACTTTCTAGACATGTTTCTAGAAAGTGACCTAAGACATAGTGAATCTACCTCTCGGGGACCATTAAGTGAGTTTGCTTTTATATATCCTGCACACTTTCATTTTAATTGTTTTGCGGTCCCAGTTATGTCTGACATTTGTTTGTATCTCCGTGTGTAGCTCAGAATGCAGTTCTCCCCATGCTAATTTGAAAAGTTTAAATCTTTTGTCTAGCTAAGGACGATAGATTTTATGCCTCACATTTGTATGAGAGAACTGGGAGTAAACACTAATTGAGGACGTTTCGCTTATGGTAGACAGAAAGGTTACTTTTAAATATTAATTTCAATTGGCCAAAAGAACTTCAAACCTGATTGTTACATTTTCTACTTTTATTATATTGTAGTTTACAAACGAAATATCTTACCTTTCATTCGATTTGACGCAGTATTTGAAATTATATTTATCATAAATTTTGTAAATATGGTGAACTGTTCGAGCTACCTCAGCCGGTTTTTTTAGTTTCTTGCTATTTAGCATACAACATACTTTCTTTGGAATGTATTAGGTGTTAACATAAGTTGTGTCCGTTTTTTTCCAAATTTAAAAATAAGTACTAAAAGTAAAACAACATGGTAAAGGTTATACGTCATTCGAAAGAAAATTTTCTGCTATACGATCCCCTTCAAACATTTTTCATCACCATTTACAAACCATTTTTCATCACCAGTAATGTTGCGGTAAAGGAACCTTTGCTTGTGGCCATGCGTAGTTCGGTGACGCGCGAGCAAACCAGCAGAAATTGTCGAACGATGATTTTTGTTTTCACTCAAAACATATGGAACCCGAGCGTCGAACTTCTGGACTTTTCCCATTGATTTAAGATGACGGTATACAGTCATGTGACTACAACTAATCTGCTCAGCCAATTCTACGTTGTTTTGAAGGGGATCCTTATGAATAATATGGTTTAAGCGGTCCTCATCGAAGTCCACTGGTCGTCCGGAACGCTCCATGTCTTTCAGGTCGAAATTACCGTCTTTGACAACGCAAAAACCATCGACGAGCTGTCCTTTCATCCATAGCATCTTCACCATACACTTCGCAAATATCGCGAGCAGCTTTGGCAGCTTTATTCCCTCGATTGAACGCGAGCAGAATGTGTCGAAAATGCTCCCTTTCGTCTACTTGACATTCCATTTTGAAGGCTTGTAATCAAATAAAATAATATATGTAACTTGAAAGCAAACACAATATCTTGTAGAGCGGAAAATTTTCTTTCGAATGTCGTATAACCTTTACCATTTGGTTTTACTTTTGGTGCTCATTTTTAAATTGAAAAAAAAACAACGGACACAACCTATGTTAACACCCAATAGATAAGGTGAAGGAGTGGAGACATTCATACTGGAGATTCTGAAATTCGCAGAATTTGAAAAATATGACATTGAAACATTGGCGCCAGAAAAAAAAAACAAATGTATGCAAATATAAATTCGTCGGCTTACTTTTTTTAGTTGAATTCGTGGTATTTTATCAAAGAGAATCTTATTTCATCAGATTAAAATTGCCGAGACTCGAGAAAGTTAAAAAAAAATATATGATGCCCAACAAATACAATTATTTAGAATTGAATAACTTTTAACCCAACTATGTTGATTTTTTACAGGGTGTAACTGAAACAATCAATTTTTCATAATATCTGATGTCAGTCGACCTTTTTTTTTCATAGTTTATCTCTCGAATATGTCGAAACTCTCCACTCCATACTTCTAGACAAAAATAACATTATGCACCCAACAAGTTCGAATTTGAGATGTTCGAAATTTGAAACTTTGAAAATTTGAAATTCTCTGAGAGAAGTAGCTTTCTGGTTAGTTTTGAGAATACGTCAGCTATAATGCTTACTTTGGCTTGTGGGGAAAGGAGCTCTGGACAATGTTATGGCATTTTTTGTTTGTTTCTCAATCGGAAGATTCATCTAGTTTTGAAACTCATTCTTCGTTTTGGTGGATACTTTTTTATATTTATTCATTCGTTTCAATATGTCATCGTTACGGACTTAGTCATTGGAAACTCCGTCATTATTATGTTGCACTGTATTTCGATAGGTTCTACTTTATTTATAGTGTATTGAATATTCACCATATTATTTAGTACAGAAAATATGCAAGTATGCTATGCATTATTTGTGGAAGTAACACAACATTTTGTTATAAAACCATTTAAAAAAGCAACCAAAAAAATTATATCATAATTAACAAATATCTAAACATTGTTTGCTAAATGACATTACAGGATGTGACAAAGTTAATTGAATAAAGATCTGATACGTAATTTGAAATTCAAATTTACGCCATTCGAAGTTAATACGAACAAAAAATATAATACTTCACGTGAGTACCTCGTGGAATTGGCGCATGGTCCGATTCACAAAATGCTATTGTGGAAATGAAAACTAAAAATAAAATAATATCATGGAAAGGAAAACTTGGAAAGTCCATCTCAAAAAGTGACCTATACATATAGGCCGACTAGGGTGGATCGTCAGTGGTGCCTTATATCTGCCCGACAGGATGCCTGGCCGAGATAGATATTGAAACTGAATGCAGTTGCATGTCTCAATCTAAGAGTTTAAATGAAACTTATCATCGAATTGTAAACCGGAAATGGCATCATCAAAACGAGGGAAAGGTATTTCCAAACTACAGTTCGCGGACTTTATTCGACGTGAACAGTTATATGTTCATTATTTGTTTATATTTTAATCTGGCTAGTTTATTGCCATATGGCAATCTCTTCCAACCAAACAGAAATATGTTTTAATGGGTCCTAAGTGAAAACCAGACTGGAATCCAATTTAAAATAAAATTGGGTTCCAGGGGGGATCGAACCCGCAACCTCGGGATCGGCAGACAAACGTCTTACCACCAGGTCACGTTTTTTTAGTTTATGTTAAGTAAAGTTAAGTTAAAGTTAAGTTCATGTAAAGTATTATAGAATAAATGCTGTGTATCATCTTATTTTCCGAAATGAGCACCGTACGTGAACAGAGAAGAGAAATTTATCTAACTAAAAGTATTTCACATTATTCCATCGGAGCTGAGATAAACCGACGTCCTCCGTGGCCTAGGTGGAAATACACATGTCTCCCAGCCCGGATATAGCGGGCTCTATTCCCGTTGGAACCCAGAATTAACAGAAAAAAAAATGTCGGGTTTTCACTCAAGGCATCTAGCATCTTTCTGTTTGGTTGGAAGAGATTGCCACATGATAATAATCCCGCCAGGCTGTACTATGTACAATGAAAGTGTTATATAATCCAATAAATAAAAAAAACTTTCTACGGAGCATCAAATAATAAATGTTTGAAATGTACTCTATATGTGCGTAAGTGTAAAGTTACTATGACATACTCGTATGTATTTGATTATTTATCAAAAACAGATTATACATATATATTTATTGTTTCCAGGTTTCAGTTATTGTGGGGTACCGCTAATCGTGGAGCCTTCAATCGAGAAGTCCAAGATGTGAGTTGCATGTCTGCCTTTTATTTTTCATTTCGATTGTTATTTATTATATCACAGTATAAATAGGCCAAAACCCATACGATGGTTGTCGTCAAAGAAAGAATACGAGAATTGAATTTTGAATCTCTCGTGAGCGAGAGAGGAATACTTGGATTATCTCCGAAAGTAATTCGAAATTTGAATCTCGGTGGGTCCGTGATACTGAACGAATTTTAAATACCTAGCTAATAATTTTTGAACCGGTGTAAAAGGGGACGATGTATAAATGATATAAACAAATTTTACATTTATGAATATATATTATCATAAATGTAGAATTAGTTTTACTTCCGTGAATATTTCACGGGTTGCAACTAGTATTAGTACTTCGACATACATAAGAAATATATTGAGTGTTAACATAAGTTGCGTCCGTTTTTTTTCCAAATGAAGAGGACACAACAAAAAAAATTACAACAAATTAGTTAATAATGTATTCTCCTTTATTATTTTACAACAAATTAGTCAATAATGTATTCTCCTTCATTATTTACTACTTCTTGCCAACGTTCTACAAGTTTTTCAATGACGGTGCGATAACAAACCATTCGGTCTTGACTAGAGAGATTCGTCCAACCATGTCCGCAATTCGACGTCATTATTGAAGGAAACGCCGCGCAAATTGTTCGAAAGTGACCGGAAAAGGTGGAAATCGACGGCGAGGTCTGGATAATATGGAGGGTGCGGCAGAACTTCCCAACCAAGCGTTTGAATGGCATTTTTCATCATGTTGTAATGCATTTTTCGTAATGCAGAATGTATAGCTCCGTGTTGACTGTCTGATTGCGTTCAAGTATCTCGTAGTGGATGACGCATTGCCAATCACACCAGATGCGAATCATCGTCTTGCGCGGATGCAAACCTTTTTTCGCTCTGGACGTTGCTTGTTGACCATAACTCACCAATTCTTTCCGTTTCCTCATATTCACATAAAGGCACAATTTTTCATCACCAGTAATGATGCGGTAAAGGAACATTTGCTCGTGGCCATGCGTAACTCGATGACGCGCGAGCAAACCAGCAGAAGTTGTCGAACGTTGATTTTTGTTGTTTTCACTCGAAACATGTGGAACCCGAGTGCCGAACTTCTGGACTTTTTCCATTGATTTAATATGGCGGTATACAGTCATGTGACTACAATTCATCTGCTCAGCCAATTCTACGGTGGTTTGAAGGGGATCTTCATGAATAATATGGTTTAAGCGGTCCTCATCGAAGTCCACTGGTCGTCCGGAACGCTCCATGTCTTTCAGGTCGAAATTACCGTCTTCGAAACGCAAAAACCATCGACGAGCTGTTCAGCTTTCATTCATAGCAACTTCACCATACACTTCGCAAATATCTCGAGCAGCTTTGGCAGATTTATTTCCTCGATTGAACGCGAACAGAAGAAGGTGTCGAAAATGTTCACTTTCTTCTACTCGACATTCCATTTTGAAGGCTTGTAATCAAATAAAATAATATATGTAACGTAAAAGCAAACACGATACCTTGTAGAGCAGAAAATTTTCTTTCGAATGGCGTATAACATTTACCATTTTTTTTACTTTTGGTGCTCATTTTTAAATTTGGAAAAAAACGGACACAACTTATGTTAACACCTAATATAACATATAATGCGGGACGTGGTATTTATTGCAGTGTACGTTAGATATAAGGCAATTGCCCGAGTCATGTTGGACTTCCTTGCATCAATATTTTTGTTTCGATTTATGGTTCTGGATCCAGATATTATAATACATTTTTAACCCCATTAAATTGTTTCGCTGTACAATATAACATATGGACACTGTTAATATGGACATTTATAGTTTTTTTTATTAAATGAAATGTTACTGACATTTTTTATAATAAATTTTCGATATGAAGTGCCCAGATGAACCTATTTTTTTTTGCTCTACAGCTAATTTTTTACAGCTCTACAACATAAATTTATTTTGTACAGCCTGGTGAAAGAAAACACTAATGTCCAATAATTATTGTAAGGGAAATAAAAAAATATTTGATTATATTATAGTTCTGGCAAATACTCGTACATATTACATAATATTTAAATTTTCTGACAAAAAATTAAGCTTCGCAAATAGGTATTGAAGTATTATAATGCTTTATGATAAATAAAATATAAGTCATTACCCATTTAGGATTATGAATACAACCATTTGGGTACTTTTGGGAATTAAATCACTTCTGTGCGCGCATACGTTCTAATTCTTATCAAAATACTTATTTTTGTTCCAGGATTTCAAACTTTATGCACACTCCGAGCTCTGATTCGAAAGATTCTCAGACGATTTTCGATGATCACACTAAAAGGTAAGACTATTTCATTATTTTTTCAACAATTAAGATTTGTGATGATGAAAAAGAAAAAGTGCATTTTTGATATTTTCTTTTCGAAGTTGCACAAAGAAAAAAAGGTATTGATAAATTAAAAGATCGCGACAGTATCCGGTATCCGGTGATGAGAACAGCTGTTCTTAGACCGACCACTACACGCAGAATGTTCACGGTCGGATCTTTATGATGTTATATTATATCCTTTGTTA
>OX463843.1:30640926-30768239 GCA_949825065.1 Odontocerum albicorne | reverse complement strand
ATATATTATATATATATATATATATATATATATATATATATATATATATATATATATATATATATATATATATATATATATATATATATATATATATATATATATATATATATATATATATATATATATATATATATATATATATATATATATATATATATATATTTTTTTTTTTTTCTTTTTTTAAATACCATTTTCTGATCAAACGAGAGGACATTGATTCAATTTCATATATTTTTTTTATTTGAATGTCAGAAATTTTATTAAAAGATTAAATATAATTTTTTTTATATCCAGAGTAGTCGATTAGTAATGAGTAGATCTAATAGGAGTGCAGTGTCAATGGTATAATAGTCCTTCCCATTATGTAAGTGAAAAGGTATTGAGCAAATATTTTATCCCCTTGATCACAAGTTGAAAAATTAAAAAAAAAAATTGTCAGTCAAAATTCTCTTATTTGTTTTCTAATCAGATTCCGTTAATATATAAATTGTAATACTTTTGCTAAATACTAACCCATGTTTTTCATTTAATAAAAATATTTCTCAATACTAGAAATTCAAAATGCTTTGCGGTATTAATATACAATATATTATATTTTTTTTTGCTTTTTTTCCCATTTTCTATTAACACATTGCTGTATTATTTCCGTTTAATTCATTGTGCTGTTGATTTTATTTGAAATTGTTTCAACTTAGTAAAAAGTGAGATAGCAGGTACAATTAATTTTTATTTACCCCTTACCACAACTCCCCTATCACAACATCAGGGCACTTGGGCTTCACAATTTTTTTAATCTTCAAAGAAATTTGAAACAAATTGAACAGCGATATGGGCGTTTTGAACACCCAGCAAAAGTATATGAACACAAGTATTAACAGCGCTAAACTTGTGTCATGTGACATCCTCTTATCAAATATTGAATATGTAAAGATTTCTCCTATTATACATATGAAGTATTAATTTATTGTGTATTTTATTCACATTGATACTTAGTATAGTGAATATAAGTAAACCCCCGTTAATTTGAATGTAAGGGAATGGAAGGAATAATTTTTCAATGTAATCGTATTGCACAAAAAAATGGATATACATTCTCTTGTACAATACGATTACATTGAAAAATTACATTTGAACTCAAAGATTACACGAAAATCCCACAAATCAATTAGCCCCTTCGCAATTTTGTCACAACTAGCGGATACGCTGCACCTCTGACGTGCTTATGATGAGATATGTTAGATGGTGTTTTGTCTTCATATTTATATTTGTATGTAATCATAATTTTTACAGATATATTTTTATTTTTTAAATATATTATATAATTATTTTTCTTTTTAAATGTTAATTCAAATTACTTTCTAGTGAACGCAAGGGGTTATAAATGCCAAATGTGGTGATCCCCCATCCACAACATCCCTCGACTAAAAAGCAACATGATTGTTAAAACAGTACTACTCCGCAGGCTCCAAAGTCATCATAATACGAAAATGTCTAAAAACTTCCCTTACCATGTGAGCATAGTAAGCCAAGAATACTTACTAGTTAGATTGAAAATTGACCAAACATAATTGTCAAACCTGTTTTTATTATACATATATTATTTTTATTCCAGGGATTTAATAAAGACATTGGTCGTATCCATAATTAACGATAATAAAATATGAATACTTATATCTCAAATATTGCCTTTTGTTGATTTGAAAATAAATACTTAAAAAAATTCTCCTTGTTTTAATCTTTGTGCTTGAATATGTTGAGCTTCTTTTTTTAAAATGGTTTCATTAAGAAATCACAAGTGTTTGGATACCTATCATCTGTTAACCCTCAAAGGGGGAGGACAATGGTGTGATGGTATGTATGTGGTTTATTGTGAATTGTTTTAATTGATTATTAATTTTGCGTATCATTTAAAGATGTAATTTATTCTAAATAAAAAATATTGTCATTTTTATTTTCAATCATTTTACTTAAAATTTCACTGCAGGAAGCAAAAATACACGTGTTCCAAATATTAAATTGGCAAACATACTGATGGGGGAAAAATATTCGGTTACTAATTTTTATTGATAATTTTGAAAATATTGGCTCAGCGATCATTTTAGTAAGCTGTATTTTTTGACGCTTGGGTGCGTTGACTCCCTGCAAAATCTTTTCCATCAATTTGACCACAGAGTAGGATGCTCTCAAAAAGATTCTCGAGTTTCTTTGGGAATTTACGTTTCCACTGAATTTTAATTAATATTTCTCTTCTGCTATTGTTAATGCTGTGTAGGAATGAAGTGAGATGCATGCAGCGTTTACACAAAGCAGGCGGTTTTTTTTTTAATTGTCTCAAAAAAGTCCACTCATTTAAAGGCCTGTTTCAATGCCAGTGACAAAAAATTTCTTTCGATTAGTTAAATATATCTCTTAAATATCAATTGAAAGCCGCTCTAGCAATTGAACGGAATCATATAAACTGTATTTCTCACAATATTTGTTTTACAGTCGGCACAGCGTCGCATCCGAGCCATGGTCCAGCAAAGCAGCGTACCAGGCAGAGGGAGAAGGGGCCCCTCTTCATCAGGATCTCCCTCCCAACAGCAGCAACAGTAATACGTGTGCGTATGAATGTTTATAATCACATCTTCGTTGATTTCACGCCATCTGTGGAATCATTTCACACCTTCCACTCGATGTATCTCAATACCTGATGGGGGTTTCAAATATTTCCCATCTAAAGTCTAGTTAGTTTGCACAATGTTTATTTTTATTACTGAAAATATCTGTTTAAATTGTTTGAAAACGTGTATCCATCCTTTTTTGGATAAAACAAACCTGTTTAATAAAATAAATTTACATTTCGGTATTTCAGAGTGCTTTTTTTTTTTTTAAGAATTTCAAGCATAAAAAGTGGTGAATCTTGGGCTTTGTGCCTTTTTGACAATAAAATTCTTAAAAAAATTGTTTGATAGTTAATACATGTGTATATTATCTCAAGTGCATAGATTGTGCCAAGAATCATTCCAAGTGATTGCTGATATATGTTGCCTTTATGTCAAAAAGGGACAAGGTTTATGATATGCCTAATATTCTTTATAATTATACAATGAATGTATTTGTGTTTTACTGTATTTAAATAGTAATGTTTGTTGAAAATGTTGATGTAATCCGATGGATTGAAAGAAATGCTTGTATGCTTTCTAATGACTTATATTTCCTTTATTGTAACTTGGAATTAGTTATATTGATGATTGAACATCTGACAGTGTTTTGCCCTAACTGGGTGAGAGTGAAAAGTTTTAATTTGGAAACAATTTTATTTTAATGCAATTTTTCATCTCGATAGGAATTAAATATTGACATGAACTTTCCATTAAAATATTAATTTTTCTAAGTAGATTTTAGTAAGTTATTAAATTTTGTCATTTAGCATTCAAGATTGTTGCAGTCAACTATTGATATTTTAAAATGGTTCCATTTAAACAGCAAATAGCCATTTAAAGTTGAGTCCATGAGTTTTTATTTCATTGGTTACATTGATTTTTTTAGTCTTGTTGATTTGTCATGTTTTTTTTTCATAAGCAATTTTGTATAATTTTTTTCATGAGTAGTTTTGTTGCTCTCACTTGAAATTTGGACTTTTCAATAAGTTTTACCTTTGTTATTTACTGCAGACTTAAGTTTTGGTATTTACAGATTTCATATAACCTTGATACAGTGCAATACAAAGGGATATAGTAAATTTCCTATCTGATATCAACAGTGATGCAAATTTGCATTTGTTATGCATTGAACTTTTAAATTATAAGAATACAGATGTTCCTTTCTATACATATATTATATTCTTTTTTAATTTACAAAAAGAGCTTGTTTCAATCACATCTAGACAATTATCATTTGTTTTCCTTATGCCTAATACTACCTCATCTACGAATTATATAGATGAATTTTATTTAAAATCCAGGATGTTTTAATGTCAGATTTTTTATCAAAATAGTTAAATTGCAATATTTACAGTATATCTACAATAGTCACTATTTAGGAGGCATGCCTCTAATGTCGCATTTATATATTTTCATTTGTTATTGTATTAATGGGATGTCAAATATTGAAAAAATATCACTTGTTGAATAGTTCATAATTTTACTAATAAAATGTGTAATCACATTGGAGGCATGACTCTTAAAACATTATTTTATTTCAAATGAATCTTAAACAAATTATACTCTTAATCCATATTGTTACTATTTTAAATTAACTGTTGTAAAATTCTATTGGAAGTGCATAAATGTTTTATAGGGCCAGTAATAATGAATACCTTGACTCCAATTACGTCCTTGAATTGTAAATGTGTTTTATACAAATCCATTTTACAAGGTTATAAAATGGACATGTACATTTTATGATGTTACATTAGTCAATATCAATGAATTTCTTTATTAGTCAAATTGCTTAGGATTCAATAACATTTTTTGTTACAGTGAAATTGTAAAATTAAATTGACGTCTATTCCTATTCCTTTCTAATAATTTGATCATAAGTTACTGAATAATTCAAGATGTTAGGAGTTGAATTGCATTTTCACCCATTTCTTGGTTTGAAGTTTTTTTTAATACTTGCATGCTGTATTAAAAAAACATAACATCCCGCCATTTCTGTCGGAAAAGGCAGAGCAGACACGAACGCCAGACTTTCCTATAGACACATCCTTTGCCTCTTCATCATCTACCTCATACAACTTATATGATTTCTCCTACATTTCCTTTCACAATATCATTTACTTTATCTTCCTCTCACACACCTCCCACTCACATTTGCACCATATATCTGTTTTGTTGGGCTTTCTTCATTCATTCCTTCCTCATGCCCAAACTATCTCAGCTTGCTCTTTTTCATCTTACTTAACACAGTGTTCACATCCATTTCTTATCTCTTCATTCCGTATTGTCATATATTCTCACTTAATGTATTCTTCTCAATGCACTCATTTCTACAGCAGTTATTTGGCTCATATCAGTATTTTTCCACATTTCACTTCTATACATCGATAGCTCCAAAATACTGATGTGTGAACATCATCTTAGCCGATTTTGATAGTGGCTGGTTTGAGTTTATATGTTTTGATGCCCCATTTAGTTTTTCTATCACTACACACCGTTTGATATCCCTCTTAACTCTTCCATCATCTGAGAAAATTCTACCCAAATAGCAGAATTCCTTTTCATTTCAAACTTTTATATCACCATTACTTTGGATTTTGCAATATTTATTCTCAGGTATTTCTCTTTGCATCTAATACATTTATTCATCATTCTCCACCAAAACTACCATGTCAACTGTATGCAGTAATTAATCCACATAAGTTCTCCCATTCAACATTTGTATGCCACCTTTGTAGTTCCTTCAAACATGAATCTATATAAATATTGAACATTTAGGGTGACTAATTCATGCCTCTAAAATCTTACTATTCTATAGAAACTACACTGTTAGGCCATCAATGTTTGGGAAATTAGAAAAAAATTGATTCCTGTAATGTATATTGGACTAAAGGGCTCCAGTGAATTTGGTGAAAAATATGAAAGGAAAAGGAAATGCAATATATGGGTGAATAATGAACGATTGGAACAAGTGTAAGAATTCTGCTATTTCGGTAGTATTTTCACAGATGGAGGAGTTAGATATTAAACTGTGGATATCGATAAGAAACAGTCGATGGGGCACTAAAACGTGTATTTGAGCCTAACAGTATAAAAATTGGCCAAGATGATAGTCCACAATAGTATTTTGGTTCCAACTGTTATATCGGAGTGAAACGTTGACTTTGTTGTTACAGAGAGGAGCTGTAGAAATGCGCATTTTGACATGATTACAGAATGAAGTGATTAAGAGTAAATGTGAACTTAAGCGGATTTGTCGAGTTCGACGTACTACTCTTGAGGTGATTTGGGTATATGGGTAAATTTACAGTACAAATGTGAGTAGAGAGGGTGCGAGGATGATTGGATCGAGTGAATGTTATTCTGAAATAAGGAAATGTGAAAAGTCAGAGATTGTAGAAAGTATGGATGTAAAAGAGGCTAAAGAGTCTTCCTACACCCTGACAGGTAAAACTAGTGTATCTAGATGCACTTATGCTTTTTCTTAGATGAATTTATGTGCAGAATTTTATAAAATGTATTTTCCTATCACACTTCAATGTTTAAACATCTTGTGCGTTTTCGAGTATCCTGAATGATAAATTCCTTAATAATTGTTATGTTCCATATTGTATATTTATATAAAAGCAAGTCTCTCAAACGTGGTAATTTTACTGTTAGTTCCAAAGGCATCAATTTATCTTATAAGTCAATTAAATGTTGCAATGAGATTATCCTAGATTTTCTGTAGTTTTCAGGTCATTTACATTTGAAATATATATAGCTATTGAAAAATTACATATAGCCAATATCAATAGATAGATACTAGTCTGTTTAAAATCAATAAGGCTTGCAATATGTTCAGAATTTGTATAACTCAGCATTTAATATGTTTGTTTAGTTTGCATATTCTTTAATTAGTTTCATTGTACTAAGATTCCCAATATACATCACACTACTTTTCAAATATTTAATGGGGCATTATTTATATGCTCTTAATAAATTATGTGTATAAACAAATGCTATTCTCTCCTAATATTTCCCAATCCCAGTTTTATATTTCCACTAAAAAAAATGGTTTTATAAATATTTTTACATTTAGTATTCGCATTTTAATATTGGAATTGGTTAATAAAATTGTGAAAAGTGGGCAGAGGATTGATTTTGCATAAGAAATATGCAGGATGGAACAATTAACAAGCTTAAGAATGCCTTGTGAATAGCGCGGATAGTTCAGACATTTTTTATTGTTGAATAGGTAGAATGAGAGTTTTGGTAAATTATTTGTGATGGTTTTTTTATTTAAGTTTTGTAATTTACTTGATATTAGTAATTGTATCGAGTCTCTGCCACGGATACCCTAGCATAGTGACATTATTGTAATTGTTTTCTATTGTAAGGAATAAAGTATTAATGTTGTTTAATTGATATGTGCCAAGTGAGATATTCTTAAATGAAAGATTATTATTAAGAGAATTAGTAATTGTTAAAAAGATGTTTCAAGGCTGCCCAGAGTATTTTTATATCGAAGATGGACTGTTACACATGAATTGTTTCTCAGACTGGTAAATGAAAATTTAAAGTCCAAAACTCAATTTTTATCCCAAATTCATTGTATACAGCCATGTTGGGCCGATGCTTCATTAGCCGGTTAGCCTATTTTTCTAGCAGAAATTTCTTTCATCTGAGACATCAAGACAGCCTGAAAAGAGTGATGTGATGCAAACATTCAGAATAATCACTGATAACCTAATGCAGATATAACTAGATCACTTATCACGCTACAGATTAAACAACTTAGTGCTTTATAGAATTAACTCGACATTGGCTCACCTGAACTTTTTATACCTGAAAGCTTTCCATTATTGCCTACATTTATTTGAGTGTACATTGTATAGAGGTATAAAAAGTGCAGGCTTCGAAAATTTATATACATGGTAAAATAAAAATGTGAGTTCTCAACTGTTACAATTGGAAAATAATATGCTTTAATAATGAAGTTTCAATGTCTTTGAAATAGTGTATTTTCCGAGTGGTTATTATATTTTCTACACTTAAACAAGTGTGTTCTCATTGTACCCATATTCAGACTGATTGTGTCTCCAAGTGTTGCCGATTGTCATATTTAAGCTGAAAATATTTGTATATTATGAATAAAAATATACATCGGAACTTGTACCACTTACACTTAACTGGTTATTTTTGTAACCCAGTGGAAGTTTACAGTCAACTTACAGAAGTAATAATTAACTTTTAAATCCTCGGTGTACTTGTAAAACCCTGGTGGGAGAATTGATATAATTGATAACATTGTTTTTATACTATGTAGCTAGCTATACTCAAGTATTTTTCCAGAAG
The DNA here is from genome assembly GCA_949825065.1 of Odontocerum albicorne. Lineage (NCBI taxonomy): Eukaryota > Metazoa > Arthropoda > Insecta > Trichoptera > Odontoceridae > Odontocerum > Odontocerum albicorne. The sequence continues at coordinate 30,760,257 of OX463843.1, read as the reverse complement.
TGTTAAAAATGAATGTTTATTTAGTATAAGATTGGTATAATACAGTAAAAACACGATAATTCATCATTTACTGAACCGAGTTGCAAAAAAAAGTGCAAATAATAAAACAAAAGTTGTCAAGATCAGAACATTTTTTTAAGAAAATATTGAATTAATTTTTACTGCTGCACTGACATTGTTCTGAATTTTGCAATTATTTAACCTAAGTGATTTTGAAATAATATGAATCATAAAATGCCATTTTTTTAAATCAAGATAATTAAATTTTTATAATTAATATTTTAAAGAAAGCATTAAGATAAAATTATTTTACGTACTAGGAGTACAGCAGAAAGGTAGAATACAATGGGGAAGGTGGTGATTATTATTTTATAATTTGACTTGTGTCAGTCATGGGAATTGATTTTGATGAATTATTCACCATAAAAACATTCCTTGTTCTGTATCATAAAAATAAGACTTGCCACCATTAGTTATATCAGTTCTCAAATGTTTTTCGTGTGCACCCGATTCAAATTATTGTTGCCATGGAAGTAGCATAATATCAAATATTTTGTTCAATATGAAAAATGTTTTAAAAATAAAACACGTTAACATTTCAGGGAACATAATTTGGGGAAAGCTAAGCAAAAAGAAATGCAGTATTTTTGGTTAAGGTATTTCCTTCCAGTCTTAGAATGATTGAGTTAACAGATTTTACGAATATAGGTCCAAATTGCTAAAACAAGTTTTCGAAAAATTATCGAGTTTTACCTGTATATTACTGTGAACAAAATTTGGGCTGTCAACCAAGAGCTGCAAGCTTGAGTTAGTTCAGCTATATTTTTCCAACTTCATTATTTCAATTTTCTATTAAGTAATGTGATGTACGAAAATAATTTTGCTTAATTATACCTCCCTATTATCCTTATTCAAAACTATTTTTTTTAATAGAGGATTTCCTACGAAAATGAAGTAGAGGATTGCCTATGAAAGTAAATCTTAATTCTCTTCATTTAAATATAAGATGTCTATATTTTAAATAGCTCGAGATTGTTATTATACAAAAAATCAATTAAAAAGAAATGTACAAATAAAATCAATTGAACTCTTATGGTGCCAAGTGGCCCAGCCCCATATAAGATAAGGGGCTGTATTTATTGGATTAATTTTCCTCATACATATTTTCTGTCCTTGTAATCGATTTGTTTTACTGTTAAAAATAATCATTTTTTACTGTTACACATAATCATATTCTTTAACTGTTATATATAATCATTTTCTTTTACTATTTAACTACCTCAATAAAAATGAACTTTTAAGCATGTTTTTGGGATAAAAAATATATAGGATTATAAGGAGGCTGGAAAAAATCGTAACCCATTTGTCAAATGAATTCTTCATGTAATAAATGAACTATGTATAATTTTTTTTTTATTTATCTCCCAACACATAGCGCGGTCTCCTTTGAAGATCATTGCCAACAACCTGGCAGATCGATCGATGTATCTTGGTACATTTTGTATGTGCCTTTATTCATTGTTTATACTTTCTTCATTCCTTTCTTCCATTGTAGAATTGTTTCACATTTTACATATAGTAACTCACGCCCTCCTGAAAAGATCTTCTTTTATTGAATTCCATTCTTAAGATTATTTCGATAACATATAATATTAACTTAGTCATTTATGATAATTAACCTCCTTTTTTTTTATTTTGGAGGAATATATATTTGGGGAGACCTTTATTCAGCAGTGTATCGACCCTGGTTGGCAATGATATTCGAAATGCATGCTGTGATAACAATATACTCCCATATATCAATCTTGTGAAATGACCAATTTGATAGGTTTCTTATTGATTTTTCCCTTAATTGACCATCTGGAGTTGCCTATTAGATTTTCCCTCTTCTAGACAAACGCATAACATTTGGAATACACATTGGCATTCTTCGCACCTCTAGTTGATCTGTTGGACATTGTCAATTCAAATTGCAGGTCACCACTTGGTCGATCTCGTGTATGAGGATCGAAAACATTGAAAAAAGTATATTGAGGAATAACTTCAAAATAAGTGGAGCGGGAAAATGTTAATATTACTCGAAATAAAATGGGGTTCAAGGATTGATATGCAAGTTGAGACTTGCTGTCTCGCACCTCTTGATTAACTTCACTCGGATTGACAATCTGAACCGAAGTGGTGGACTACGCTACATTGTGTGAAATATGCTGCTTGTCGACAAATGCAAACAAGCTTACGAAAGATTAGAATTGGAGCCTGGAATGTTAAAACATTTGTTTCTAGAGATGAGGCTACCAGCAATATGTCTTGTAAACATTTGATCATTGTAACAACTTGATTTTTTCACAGTCGAAGCCAACTACGTCAATTCCACGTAGTTGAAAGTGCAAAAGTCAATTCCAAGAGTACGTCCTCCAGATTTGTTTAACCTGTATGAAGAATATATTATTACAAGGAGAGCATTACGGACGACAGGATTGCTATTGGTGGGAAGAAAGTTCTCAAATATGAGATATATACAGACGAGATGACGTTAATTGTCACAGAAGAAATAGTCACGCTCCTTAAAAAGAGTGGAACACAAGAGCAAGCTCCTGGACCTGGAAATCAACAGGTCAAAAATTAAGTGAATGATAAGTCTGCAGTAACAAACTGGCACCGAATAATGTGAATTATGCTCTAGAAGTGGTTACTGACTTGTTTTACTTAAGCTCCAGAATTGCCAACAATGGAGGATGCGAAGCTGAGGTGAAAAGAACTGAAAAGCAAAAAATGTGATGTCAAAACTGGAAAAGATATGGAAGGTAGAGAGCGTCACAACAAAATGCACCTACTTGTATCTTCGTCACAATATTCATGGCACGGAAGGATGTTGTGAATTCCATGAATAATAGTAAAGCGAACTAACGCCTCGATTCCCGAAGAATTGAAAATCGTCGACACTGCCTTCGGCGAGTCGGATTCATACGTGACGCAACTGGACTACCCTTAAATAACTGCCCTTCGAGCCGCAGTGTGCTGAGATGGATGGAGAGGAGTCGTCGGAGGCTGTCATGGGATTCACGATGCTGTCATGAGCTACGCGGCAGGATGATGATGAAATAAAATGTATACGTTGTATTATGTGAACCACATCATAATATACTGCTACAATCGCATTACAGAGAGACTAACGATATCTCACACCAAAAATTATTGGTTATATTGATGTTCCATAATCCTCGAATTCATTGGATAAATTTGTCTAAGGAAGAAACGAGGATTTTGCCAGTTCACCCTTTAAATTTACTTCAAACCTTATCAAAACACCAGTCACATAAACTTGCAAACAAATCACAAAAAAATTTAAAACCAGCGACACATGTATTATAATTTATGGTAACAAAAATCGCCTAAATAATTTGTTAGAGTTAATTTTCCACCATACTTCCGACAAATGATTATCTCATGTAAATAATTTACTATTAAGGCTTTATTAATTCGTCAGAGAATTGCATAAATAAGAAAGAAGTAAGCGTGACTTTTTTATGTAATATGATAAACTTGATTAAAATAGAAGCGTTTTCAATGACGGAGAAAATGTCGCTCCAAATAAATCGCCTTAAATAAACGATGCAACAGAAGAGTACATATCTTGTTCCAAAATATATTCTTAATTTCATGAAATTGACTTGATATGTGCAACGGCCAATGTATACTATAGTATAGTTTTAGCGCCAAATTGAAAAAGTAACCGATGTGGCATGAGCGTTCAGATCGTGGTATTTGATAGCCGCCGGCCGGTGCGTGTGCGGAATACAGGAGGCGCGCCGCACTGCCATCCCCCCTCCCCGTTTCATTTCCTCCCCTTAGAATCGATCAACACTATCGGGATAGTATGGTATGTAGACTTCCGTCGGAACAAAGCCGATTTACGGTGATCATACCCGAAATATTTTTTTTCCCATAGTCATTCTGGTAACTTTGGCCTATTACAAAAAAATTATATGTTTTTATTCGCCTTCGTGTATGTAGGTACTAACCACAGAATATTACTGTTTTTTCACTCGTAACGACTGCCATCTAACGGCAATTAAACTAATCAGTTTTGAAACGTATTCATTGAGGATTGCCGCGTTTTTGGTGTGGAATACACGGTCGTCTTGAAGAGCAACTTTAAATTGATATTGAAAGCGAATTTGTCAACATATCAAAGTAAGGTATTCTCATTTTTCACGTTATTAGTTAATGACTGAACTTTGATTATCTTTATGAATTAACATAATATATCCTAGAATTTGTGCGAAATTGGTCCAAATTCGGGTAACATTGGCCCGGGCCAATGTTACCAGAATTTTACTTTGTCACATGTATTAGGTATATTATCTTTGAAAATTTATGTTTTTCCTTCTGGAAAATTAATGAAAAGTTTTTTGTAGAAGCCGAGAAAAAATAACAACACCCAGAACACGAAAGTATGGTACAAACACTAATTATTCTGTGGAGCGGCTAAATGAAGCATTACTGAATTCCTTCCGTGGTTGCAGTCCTAAGACTGGTTTGCAGCAATTTGAACTCTTCTCCATTCCCCCCTGTCCTGTGCGGCTCTTTTTAAGTCTGTATATGTCGAGCAGCGCACGTCCACCAACAGGTCCTCCAGGTACTCTCGGCGTGGGCGTCCCCTAGAGTTCGTCCCCTCGGTCATACCCTCCATTATGGCATGCAAGAGGCCCTCTTGTCGTATTATATGACCGATCCATCTTGCACGCCTTTCGGACAGGATCCTGAGCAGGTGCCTTCCTCCTTCGATTCGTTGGAGAACCTCTTCATTTGTGATGCGGTCTCTCCAGGAAATTCCTAATAGTCTTCTATAGGACCACATCTCAAAAGCCTCTAGTCTTCGTCTATCTCTTTCGGATAGGCAAAAGGTGGACATGATAAGGTTCGCTGACGATATTGCTATGGTTGCTGAAAGTGAAGAGGAACTACAAGAGGCCTTAACAACTATGGAAAGCATTCTTCAAGATAACTACAGTATGAAGATAAATAAAGACAAAACAAAGCTGCTGACTGTAGGCCGAGCGCAGCACCAGATGAGAATAGTGATGTCGGGTAAACCACTAAAGAACACCAAGGAGTTTGTCTACCTCGGGAGCAAAATAACATGGGACGGTCGGTCCAAGAGCGAGGTCGACAGCCGTATACATCAGGCTAGACTTGCATTTAATAAAAGGTCGAAAATAATAGAATCAAATAATATAGACCTAAAACTGAGAATACTCCTCATCAAGACCTATGTATGGAGTATCTTGATGTACGGCTGCGAGACATGGTGCCTATCCGAAAGAGATTACTGAATATAAAGGCGCAATTCCACTGAGGCAACATGTAGCATGCGGCATTGACGCATGCTACACGCAGTCTCAATCGAAGGAAGACGAAGCGACAAGAAGCAAGTATATGTGTAGTATGCTACATGTTGATTGTTGTTGCCGAGGCGCATGCGTCACCTCGACATATTTTGACATGTCGCCGCTATCCGAAAGTCAGCGGATCAGTGCGGCTTGTAGCGTGCGACATGGAGTGGAATATTGATAAAAACAACCTTGTTTATTGAAGATTATCATAATTCACCGGAGTTATGAAATATTAAAATTAGTGATTATAAAGACAACAGGATAAAAAATTATAAAGCGAAGCAGTTAGCGAGTAAATACGATTGCACTAATCGATGTGAAAAAAAAATCAAGAATTTGCGTTCAGCTTTTTTCATTTAAACTTTTAAGTTTTTTATTGGACGTCGATCAGCCTAGATCAACATTGTCAACAGCTGTCTTTGATGAGGAGGACTTTGAGGTTAGTTTTTTTTAAATAAATACATATAAAACATAATTTCGAAATAAAGCTTCATCGTCAGCAACCAATTTCTTATAAAAAATAATTCTGAGCTTCTTGACCACCAACATATAATTCTCTTCTCCACCACCGTGGCTTTCTTTTTTTTCTACGATTCAAAACTTGCCAAATATACAGCCGCCGCGATTGTTTGTAAAGACAATGTACCAAACTGACGTTGCCTCAGTGGAATTGTTGACGCATGCTACACGTATTGACGACAAAGCGCATGCGACTCGGGTTATCGAAATCCGCATGCGACATTGTTAAAATTTGTGGCACATAGTCGCACACCTAGGAACAGGCCACACTAAGAAACATGTCGTATGCCTCATGTCGTTCAGTGTTGCCTCAGTGGAATTGCGCCTTAAGGACAGGTGCAATGAACCAGCGGATGGCTTCTTAAACTTTAAATATCCCTCGAAGTACTATTAAAAACAAATTTAAAGGTAAACATGGTAAAAAGTAGGCAGATCTGAATTTTTTCTAAAGATGAGTTGTGTTTTGTTAAACGTGCTATTGCTCTGAGTGACATTGGCCTACCAATTTCATTATATGACATCAGATTGGTTATCCAAATGTATTTATATTTGGATAACCAATCTGATTCAACTAACAAAACTGTTAAAAAAATTCAGAATAATATGCCAGGGTGGGAATGGGGTAAACTGTTTTTGGAAAGAAATGAAAGAAAAATTGCCCAAAATATATCAAGAAAAAGAGCACAAGTTAACAAACAAGCAATCGATGTTTTTTTTATCATATTGAAGATGAATTAAAATATGTACCCCCATGCAATCTCTTTAATTTTGACGAAACTGGGGTCCATGATAACCCTAAAAATTGTAAATTCCTCTTCAGAAGATCATGCAGATATCCAGAAATCATAAAAAAAACTCAACGAAAAGCTGTTTTACTGTTATGTGTTGTGGAAGTGCGGTTGGAGAATTGTTACCACCATACATCATATACAAAAGCAAACATAAATGGTCAGATTGGCTTCAAGGTGCGTCACCTAGTTCGCGGATGAATGTTTCAAAAAGTGGGTGGATAGATACGATGATTTTCGAGGACTGGTTTGAAAACCATTTGCTTCCAGTTCTCAAACTAAAGAGTGGAAAGAAGGCAGTTATATGCGATAATTTAAGCTCGCGTATATTGTCGCATAAGTCCTAAAACATTGAAACTCGGCGAAGAGAATAACGTGAAATTTATATGTTTAATTCCAAATTCAACCCGTCGGCTGCAACCGTTAGATGTGGGATTCTTCTCTTACCTTAAATCAAATTGCAGAACAATTTTTCTCAAATGGAGACAAACCGTACACGGTAAAAAACCCATTTCGATCCCCAATAATATCTTCGCGCAACTTCTTGAACAATGCCTAAAAATGAGTGAACCATCCATTTCCAAAAAATTAATGGCCGGATTTGAAACAACAGGAATTTATCCCATATCTCGAAACCGCGTATTATCAAAATGATCAGCATATGCAAATGATGCAGAAAGAGTACATTCAAGGAGTATATTGAAAATATTCCAAATTCGGATTTGTCTTTGTTGCCTCGGACCAAAAAATTTCAACTTCCAGTTTTGCCAAGTGTATCATTTGAAGAAGTTTTTTTAATCCAATTATCTTTTTTTGAAAAATGTACCAAAGTCGATGTTAAGTATTGAAAAAAATATTAAATGCTTTATATTGATTAATTATAACAATAAATACTTCTTTTCTAGCATTAAAACTTGTGTATTTACCATAGGACATTTATTTTGAAACTGCATTGTTTTTGACAGAATGTCTTGTTTTTGTAATAAAATGTGAATTGAAATTGTTTTTTTTTTTTAATTTCAAAATTAACTTTAATATTCATTTCGCGCCAATAGCAAACATCAAGAGAAAACAAAGAAAAGAGGTTGTCCTGTTGGGAAAATACCAAAGAACAAAAAACTGAATGGAAATAAATCATCAACAATAAACTCTGACGCGTGTCATATTATTATATTGGATGAGAAGAAAAGAGTTTTTATAAATACAACTATGGTGAATTTTCCTTCAACATCGTTAGATTCACATTGTATTGGTCGTATGCGGTCACCCTTTATAAATGTAAATTCTTGTATTTTGTATATTTTGAGATCTGTATGTACGAGTATATGGATATTTGTTAAGTAAATTGGATACATATTGATATTTTGGTTTTCTATAGTATGTAAATATTTATGTTTGTTTGGGTCCGTTGGTTATCGCGACCGCAGAGGAAATGAAGACTTATGAACGGGCGTCGTGACTAGGTCGCTGACCGGTCGGCCTAAGCAATAGGCAGAGCTCCCGAAAGTTGTATTTCGCGAGGTGTGAGCGCTTGTGGTGACCGACTGACCGTTCATAAAATGGGTCCCTTCGAATGAAACAGATCAAATTCGACCTACAGCGCCATCGTAACTATCGCTGGGGTGAATTTATCGAATCACTCGAAGTCGAGGAACACAAAAAGTGGAGGCTGACTCGTTCTCTCCGCACAACCCCTCAACGGCCCTCCCTCCTGCAGGGGCCAAACGGAACAGTTTTCTCGGTGCGCGATCGCGCTGAAATATTTGCCGGCTCGTTCGCCCTCACTTTCACCCCAAATTCGGACCTCAACAACCCGACGCACTCCGCCTCAGTTGACAAAAAGGTCAAACAAATTGTCGCCTCACGACCCCCCCCCCCCTCCCCCCGATTTCGGATTTCTTCACCCCGCAAGAAATCCATAAAATCATTCACAACCTCCATAATAAGAGAGCTCCCGGTCCAGATTCTATAAATAACAACACCATAAAGAAACTCCCAAATAAAGCCGTCTGCGCCATAATAGCAATCTTCAATGCCTGTTACAGACATAGATTTTTCCCTTTCGCGCTCAAATGCGCAGACGTTATAATGTTTCCGAAATCGGGTAAAAAACTAACACTCCCTGAAAATCACCGCCCGATCAGCTTACTGCCTACCCTAGGTAAAGTGCTCGAATGACTTATCCTCGATCGCCTATCAAGCCAGATAACCTCGCTTAACATAATTCCAGACACGCAACACGGTTTTCAACCGCGACACTCGACCTCTCATCAACTTCTTCGCGTCGTAGAACACATAGTGACTGGTTATAACAAAAAACAGCAAACCACCCTCCTCTCGCTGGACGTGGCGAAAGCCTTCGACACGGTCTGGTACAACGGACTGTTCTTCAAACTGCACAAGGCCGGAATCTCTCTCCGCCTCGTGCAGATCATAGCTTCTTTTCTAAGCGACCGCACCTTCTCCGTCAAGGTGAGTGGTATAAATTCATCTCACCGCCCCGCCCCATACAAGCGGGGGCTCCGCAAGGAGCCCTCCTTCCCCCCACTCTACAATATATATACCAGCGACATGCCCTCTCTCCAGACCAGCCGATCTATCACCGCACAATACGCGGACGATACGGATTTTCTCTCGACCTCGAAACACTTGCGATTTCCACTCTCGCATTCAAAATTTCATTCCAAGACTGGAATGCTGATGTAGAAATTGGAAGGTTAAGATAAACCCTTCCAAGAGTGCAGCAGTCCGTTTTTCTAGAAGACGTCTGGACTTCATCCGACCACTCAAGCTTTTTGGCCAGAGCGTTCCGTGGTGCTACGAGGTGAAATACCTCGGCGTCACTCTCGACGCGAAGCTCTGCCCTGGAAAAAGCATACCACCAACATCACCGGGAGGGCGTACGGCATTCTGAAAGCCCTCACACCACTTTTGGGCAGATACAGTAAGATGTCCCCTCGTATCAAGTTAAACTTGTACAAGGCCATCATACGTCCTCAGATGACGTACGCCATCCCGGTCTGGAGCCACGCGGCCGAAACCCGCATGCTAAAACTCCAGGTGTTGCAAAACAAGGCAATGCGCACCATTATGGATACGCCCTACTTTGTTAGCAACAAAAGGCTTCACGAAGACTTAGATCTCCTAACCATCCGAGAATATGCGATCTCTCTGGTCGAGAGGTTCTACAGTACTCTCCCGAGTCATCCGAACCCTCTAATCAGCTACGACGCGAACGCAAACCACCCCCCGACCCCCTATTCGAAACGGTAGGCGCAGAATTGTGTCTAGAGCACATATAGTATATAATACGTAATCTATTTTACCCCCATATTTATCTATTTACAACTATTTATTCTAAAGTCATAGCGTTCTCCCCCACCCCCATCTTTGTAATATATTTATAATTATTCAAAATATCTATGTCTATGTATACATCTCTATCCTTTCTCTTCTGTATTCATATTTACCAACGCTCGTGACATATAAAATATAAGTATATTAATATGTAACCTATATGTATCTATAACTTTAATGTATGTACCTACCAAACCCTATCCCTCCTCTCTTAAAGTTTTTCTCACACCACCACCCAAATATCTACATACCCGATGAAGGAGTAAGGTGTCCGCAAATCAGACCGACACTCCGAGCAAATTATCAACTTTGAATTTTCAATTATAGCCGGATATTGGATCTTTTAGATTTCACTATACTCGCTTGCGGGTACAGAGATCGGGGTAAACCTACCATACCGGGTTACGTGTGCTGTGTGCCGTTTGGGCGTATCGCGCTATCGTGCGCGCTGAGAGGTGGTGGGCCTTTAGGGCCGATTTATATATTTAGTAATTATAAATCAAGTGAAAATTGAGTGCGACTCGAACGCTAAAATTGTGAACAGTGGTAGTGCCGTGCGTACGGGAGTGTCAGTTTATATCTGCGCGAAAATACGCTAAAATGCAGAATGGGGTCGTGTGTGACCTAGTGAACGGAATTTATGTGCCGCGAACCTCCGCGGGACCCGCGGCGCAAAAGTGGGAAACTCCACGGGCCACTGAGGAGGCCGGACACGAATAAGTTGCGCAAATTAATAAATTTGCTTGCCTCCGTGTGGTAACAGAGGAGGCACCCGGCGTAGCGCGCAGGGTGAATAATACGAAATCGAAAATACCGCCGGTGGTACTCACCCTCGGTGATCTCACATCGGGAACCTCATCGGCCTAATCCGTGAGAACGTGAAAGGCCAATTTGAGGTCAAGTATACCGGAAAGGGGACCTAGAAAATCACGGTCCACTCCGTTGAGGACCACGACGGCCTCATCAAGGGCCTCGATGGCATGCAAAAAGAATTCCATACGTTTACGAAAGTGGACGATAAAACCAAACGGACAGTCATCCGAGGACTGCCAGAAATCCCCACGGAAGAGATCGCCGGCGACCTCACCGTACAGGGATTTCCAGAGCAAAAGGTCGTCAAGATGACGACCAATACAGGCGCGCCCATGTACCTTGCCCATTTTGGGAAGGACACCGACATGAGAAAGTCAAAGGCAACATTGAGGTTCCTCTGCTACTGCAGAGTGACCATCGCACCAGCAACCATCGCACCTATACGTTTACAGTTCTTTGTACCCTGTCCGGTACACACATGTCAAATTGTAGGCAAATAATCAAACGGAAGTATAGTAATTGTTTGATTAAAGTTTGTTCACTTCCCTTGAATAAAAAATCCAAATATTTAACATGTTCGGAATGTGATGATTTGTTCCATTACTTCTGTACTAGTTGCGACCCGTGAAATATTCACGGAAGTAAAACAAATTCTACATTTATGAAAATATATATTCATAAATGTAAAATTTGTTTATATATATATCATTTATACGTCGTTCCCTTTTACACCGGTTCAAAAATTGTTAGGTATTTAAAATTCGTTCAGTATCACGGATCCACCGAGATTCAAATTTAGAATTACTTTCGGAGATAATCCAAGTATTCCTCTCTCGCTCACGAGAGATTCAAAATTCAATTCTCGTATTCTTTCTTTGATGACAACCATCGTACGGGTTTTGGCCTATTTATACTACGATTCCCAAGTTTCACAGAATACTCGTACTGAAGATGAAGATCATTTCACATGTGCTTCTTGTTATCGTGTGAAAAATAACTCCGATACGTCATGGGATGAAAAAAAATTCTCGGAGGTGCAAAAAAAACATATTCTAATGATACTTAGATTTTTTTATTAGGTAGGTAGGTATTGAGTTTTTATAATACAACTATCTTTTTTTTTTAAATGTACCCAAGTCGATGTTAAGTATTGAAAAATTATTAAAAGGCTTTATATTGATTAATTATAACAATAAATACATCTTTTCTAGCATTAAAACTTGTGTATTTACCATACAACATTATACTGATCTGTGATTTTTGATCCGGCTATAAATGGATGTTGACTGATTTCTACGTTGATCCGGATGAAAGTGAAACATCTCGAAATTGACTTAAAAATATCGTCGCCGAGACTGCGAAACAATGTCAAAACCAATTGATTTCTCAACAAAAGTTATGGATATTTGATGACACGTATGATCTTTTTCAGTAGACAAAAACCAATTAAATAAAGGTTTGCTTACACAAAGAATATGATATGAGGGTCATCTAGAAAGTAAGGTTACAACATTTATGTAGGATCGAAAAATGTTTGTATTTAATTGAAATTCACAAGATACTTCACAAATATATTTAACTATTTTTCAACGTAATCGCCGTCGAGATTTCTGTAGTCGGGGCACCAGCTTTTGTATGCCAGTGTCATAAACCTCCGCCGCCAGCTCTTTCAGCCACTTCTTCACAGCTTCCTCGACCTCCTGATCGTTGGAAAATTGTCGGGGTGTAGTGACACACCCACGTCTCATCCCCCGTCACAATAGAGTCCAGAAAAGCTTCTCCCTCCTGTGCAAAACGATCTAAAAATTCACGCGCGGCGGTCACGCGATTTTGACGGTGCTCCGGTGTGACCATTCTGGGCACCCATCTTGCAAACAACTTCTTGTAACCAAGTTTTTCCGACACAATATCACCAAGGAGACTTCGAGAAATGTCAGGAAATTCTTCGTGAAGGTCGTCAAGCGTCACACGGCGGTCATTTCGCACTTGTTCTTCAATTTTTTGCACAAGTTCGTCAGAAATCACTGCCTTGCCTCGTCGTATCAGTACGGACTTCTCTGAACAACCTAACCCACTTCGTGACATGTTGTCGACTCATCACATCACTACCATAAACTTCCACGAGCTTCTGATGGATATTCGCGGGGGTATTGTTCTGCAAAGTCAAAAGACGGAGGACCACGCGGATCTCGCACGGACGGGAGGTGGTGGGAGCGCGTGACGACCTCTCCATCGAAATAATTTACTGTGACTGGACAAAATGGCCGACAAGCACGTGGGACCAAACAAACTGACCGGTAAGATCCCTCCTACACGCCAGGTGCGCCAACTTCGAAACAAAAAATTTCCCCCGGCCTTAGGAGCCCTTGTAACCTTACTTTCTAGATGACCATCGTACATATAATTTGATTAAAAAGACGTCTCGAAACGCTGTCGTAAAGATTAAAATCAATACATAAATATTTGTGCTAAAATAAAAGCTTATAAGAACAGGAACGAATCCATGGAGCTCTGTCATCAAGTTACGATATTGTCACGTGAATCGGCTCCAAAAATATGGGTAATGCGTAATTTTAATTATTTTATTGACTTTAATATAAGGCTCGATTCTAATAAATAGCAAGTTATTTAGGTAAATACATTACAAAAAACTAACAATAATGACAAATTAATACATCTTGTTACAAATTAGCAAAAAATTGGCAGTTCGTTTAAATTAAATATGACGTTTGTCAAAAATGTACATACCAACATCACGCCGTCTCTCTGAAGCAAATGATCGCGTCACTCCATGAGGTCAATTCACGATATGATTTGAATTCAAATGAAAGATCAATTGCACTGAAAAAGAAGAAAGAAAGTTATAACAGAAACATAAAAAATTGCGAAACATTAAAAAAGGAACTGAATAATATTGTTAAGTTCGTAGACGTCTTTGTTCTTGGCGGCAAGAATAATTCGTTCACTCAGCCAATGGTGATTCTTATAATTGATTTGAATATAATTTAGGTAAATATATTACAAAAAACTAACAATAATGATAAATTAATACATCTTGTTACAAATTAGCAAAAAATTGGTAGTTCGTTTAAATTAAATATGACGTTTGTCAAAAATGTACATACCAACATCACGCCGTCTCTCTGAAGCAAATGATCGCGTCACTCCAAGAGGTCAATTCACGATATGATTTGAATTCAAACGAAAATCAATCAACACAATTCAATTCAAGTTAAAAAAACTAAGTAAAACAGATATTCTTTACATTTTACATGTCAACGACGCACATTACGAAATAAAAATGACGCATAAATTATTTAGTATAACGCAGATTGCGCTATTTTTCAATAAACGTATTTATTACAATATTTAATATTCAAAATGAAAATGGAACTGTCAAAATTTCAAAGCAATCCGTGAATAACTTTCGGAGATTTTTAATTAACGAACATTTACATTTTTATTTATATTGATATTTAATATTTAATTATTTAATATTAATTCCGAAACGTCGAAAATGCAATGTGACATAACTGTCAAGTTTAATTTGCCCGTGTCGCTGTAGGAGGCGCAAACGTTATTCTTTTTGATATATAAACTTTTTTATATACAACTGTATATAAATAAAAATATATAAACATTTTCGTATACGAATGCAACCTTTTGTCGACATTTCAAATCGATCGGTGAAGAACTTTCGAGGATTAGAGATTTTTAATATACGAACATTTACATTTTTATTTATATAGATTTGTGCATAGCACTGAACTGTTCCACTAAATATGATGAAGGAAATGCAATCATAACTTTTGTACTACTCATATATATCCCACGGTCCGGGATAAAGTGTAGGTATCTATCCCAGCCCTCGTTCTCTACCGTCGCTCGATCCTGTCGTTACTGCACTGCCTTCGTCCCGCCCTCTCGCTGCTCGGCGGCGGGGGCGGGGCGAGACACCCGCTTGAGAGAATCAGCGGGGAAAGAAGACCCTGTCGAGCTTGACTCTAGTGTGGTATTGTAAGGTGACATGAGGGGTGCAGAATAAGTGGGAGGCCGCCCCGCGCGGTCAAACGTGAAATACCACTACTTTCATCGCTTCGTTATTACTCAGTTGGGCGGAGGGCGTGCGCCGGCGTTAATGCCGCGCGTCACGGGTTTTTCGCGTCAAGCGTGTACGGGGTGGCAAACCGGGACCGTTTGCGTGGCGAGCGCGCCTCCGCCGCATTTTCCCGTGATGTTCAGTATGCATAAAGACTGCGAAAGCACGGCCTATCGATCCTTTCGTTTAAAAAGTTTTTAGCGAGAGGTGCCAGAAAAGTTCCCGCAGGGATAACTGTCTTGTGGTGGCCAAGCGTTCATAGCGACGCCGCTTTTTGATCCTTCGATATCGGCTCTTCCTACCATTGCGAAGCAGAATTCGCCAAGCGCTGGATTGTTCACCCATCAAAAGGGAACGGGTGCCGGGCTCAGTAATAGACCAGACCGCAAATATCAATTACGAGTACCTGCATATACATATAGTGAGAGAAGATCGTATGCACACCGGATCATACATATAGTGAGAGAAGATCGTATGCACACCGGATCATAAGTTAATACTTAGACTGCTCAATCAAATATCAATTACGAGTACCTGCATATACATATAGTGAGAGAAGATCGTATGCACACCGGATCATAAGTTAATACTTAGACTGCTCAATCAAATATCAATTACGAGTACCTGCATATACATATAGTGAGAGAAGATCGTATGCACACCGGATCATAAGTTAATACTTAGACTGCTCAATCAAATATCAATTACGAGTACCTGCATATACATATAGTGAGAGAAGATCGTATGCACACCGGATCATAAGTTAATACTTAGACTGCTCAATCATTTCCTTTGATATCACAAAAAAACTATGCCCCTATTTAAAATTATTAAAAAGATGAGAGCAGGTATAATTCATTGGCACATACCTTAAACCCTATCAACAAATAATTTTATTTCAAAAATTATTATTATTGCATCGTTTACTTGTCTTATTCAGATTTTTTATAATTCTGGGTACACTTACCATAAATTGCATTCGTCATTTTATGTACAATGCGTATCCAGAAAGTAAGTGTAGTGAGGCTCTCACGACCGGATGGATTTTATTTTCGACATGTTGGCTACACTTCCGTGTAGCCTGACCCTTCCCCTCCGCAACGAGACCGGTTCGAGGTCAGTACGTTGAGAAGTGTCGACGCGACAACACGTTTCGTGAAAAATCGCAATCCAATCTCCCGCCAAGTGTGAAATACGCGGCGTCATCCGTTATCTCGTTTGGAAGGGAAAACCTCCGGTTGAGGTTTATAATGAGATGAAAACTGCATATGGTGATAAAGCTATGAATCGTACGAGTGTGTACAAGTGGTGTCGCGAGTTTAAAAACGGTCGCGTCACACCTCTTCACCCTCCGCCAAAAAGTTCAAAACCATAATTTCAGCCAAGAAAATCATGGCATCCGTGTTTTGGGACTGTCAAGGCATAATTTTAATTGAATATATGCCTCAAGGGGAGACCATCAACTCTGCAAGATACTGTGAGACCCTAAAAAAATTGCGGAGGGCGATTCAGAACAAGAGGAGAGACATGCTGATAAAGGGAGTCTTCCTGCTGCACGACAATGCCAGACCACACACGGCCAACGCCACGAAGGAACTGCTCGCCTCGTTTAAATGGGATGTCCTGAACCATCCCGCGCATTCCCCTGACCTAGCACCTTCAGATTACTATCTCTTTACCTCCCTGAAGCTGCACATGGGTGGAAAAAGGTTTTCAACCGACGAGGAGGTAAAGGAAGAGGTGGAGAAGTTGTCGGAGGGCTTGGCGGGAAACTACTTCGAGGAAGGCATCAAAAAGTTGATACCCCGCTTCACCACCTGCATTGAGAGGAATGGCGACTATGTCGAAAAATAGCTTACATATGTACTACGGTAACCACGTAATTTTTTTGTTTATATAAAAAAAATTGTAACCTACAAAAATTCAGTACACTTACTTTCTGGATATGCCTCGTATATGATTATTATTGAGCGCCAAGAGTGGTGTTATTTTTTTGCTATTTTTTTTAAACTTCCAAAATAGATATTTAATTTCCAACTTATATCTGAGTTGGTGATACCTCGTGAGTATCATTTTTGATGAACTGCATTAGCATATATAGTATCTATTGATGAGATATTTTTCAAAAAACAACAGAACTGAGTGGATTGAAAGAAGGATCTTTAATATTGCAACAATGCGTCCAGCACGCACTAGTGTGTATAAATAAGAAATAAATAGTGAGTGACTATTTACTTCTTATTTATACACACTGGTGTGTGTTGGATTCCTTGCTACGGTTCCGATTCCGTACACGCGCATACAACTGCAACAGCTGACCACTACAAGTGACTGGTTTACATAGCGACCAGGCATTCCAAATTACCGGCACTAGTGTGCAGGGTTCACCGAAAGCATAATCGCCGACGTTTTTGTTGTTTTTTTTTTTAACTTGCGTTTATTTTTATCTAAGTTGTAACTCTTCTTTTATAAAGCAGAAGAAAATCATGGATTTTAGAGTAAATGATTATGTCAAACATACAAATGAACTCTTCTCTAAAATATCCGATGTACTGATGAATCCGGCCAACAAATTTAATGAGGACCAAATTTCAAAAGTAATGCCCATGATGACAGAGCTGATGGTTTTTTTTCAGTCATGTATCGGCATCGATGGCTCACACAGAGGGTCAAATAAAAGTTTACAAAAGCGATGGAGCGTCTTCAGCAGGTTCCTACCTCCACGATACCATGCAATCATACAAAGTTGGACCAGACAAAACACGGGAGGAGAGGAGGATGTATGCAGAAACAAGAAATGAACTGGAAACCAGAAAAAAGGCTGGTGAAGCCAATATTATTATAAGATACATGAATGGTATTCCGAAGATTGTATGGAGGTCCATTAGACCTTAAAAAATAATTCATATTTCTTGTTTGTATCAGAATGTCAGAGGCATGAGGACTAAATTGTCTAGTTTGTCAATGACATTTATCTTCTTCCATATACTCGTAACTGTGTTTTGATATCAGAAACTTGGCTCAATTCCTGTCCTTTTGTGGGCACGCACTATAAAGAAGAGATGGGAATGCAGACAATAGTAACAAGAAGCGTAGATGGGAATGGGGGATCCTCATTTCAGCTCTTTGATGAAATCGCTTAGAATTTTATTCCTTTCTTCTTTTAAGATATTAAATAATTCATCAGCCCTTTTTGGCCCTTTTTCTTTTTTTCCGGGCCCTGTCCAAGTAATCCCATACATGTTCAATAATGTTTAAATCTGGACTCTGGTGGCTACTCCATGATTTGTAAAATTTATTTGTCTTCTTATTCCTCCAAATAATTCTTTACAGCTCGAGATGTATGTTTCGGGTCATTCATTATCTTGCTGGAAAATGAAGTTTCTTCCGATAAGACGTCTTCCAGATGTTTCTTCAAAATATTTAAATAGCTGTCAGTATTTCCTCAATACGGATAAGATCTCCAACTCCAGATGAAGAAATGCATCCCCAAATTAGCACCGACCCCTCTCCATGTTTAACTGTAGGTTTTATGCAAATATCCTTGTATGTCTCACCAACCCGTCTACGAACATAATACTCGTATATTATTGCCTTCGCTTGTTTCCAAATATTTCGAATTTTGATTCGTCTGTCAATAAAATATCATTCGATTCCTCCATTGACCAGTTTAAATGATCTGTTGCGTATTTTCTTCTTTTTTGTTTGTTTCCTTTCCGAAAAAGTGGTTTTCGCACTGCTACACAACCTTTAAGTCCAGATTTCACTAAATGACGATATACAGTCGACGGATCTAACATACTGAAGTTTCTGTTGATTGCCGTAAGTCAAGTCAGTTCCGATGAAGATTTAGTACGACACTGCAGCGATTGGATTTGTAAAAAAGTTTAATCACTCTTTCGTATCTTTTTCGGCCTTCCACTTCGTTTTTTATCTTCAACGGAACCAGATTCATAATTTTTTTTTATAATATTTTGCATTGCTATCTTTGAAAATTTGGTTTTTTGAGCAATTTGTCATTGACTATAGCCTTCTTGATGCAACATAACTATGCGGTGCCTATCGGTTAATGATATTTTCGGCATTGTTTTATTTTTTTTAATATACTCCTCGACTGGCTAAAGAAAAAAATGTTATCAAACTGTTCCAACACACAATTATCATAACACTTTGATTACAGTTTAAAAAGTAAAATCTTAAATGTTAACAAAATCTTAGCAAAATGAGTGTTAACTCTTGTACACTTCACATACAACTGAAAAAGTATAATAGAAAGATTGCCAATATACTGATATCTGAGTACTAAGTACATCATCTTTCCTGAAATTAATCACCTGAAAGTACACTTTGTATAAATAATTTCTGAGAATATGTTATTATTGTCTATCCCGGGATTTAAGTGATTTATTATGCCTGGTTGTAAGGCAAAAACATTAATTTAATAGAATTAGGGCAATAATAAATCAGTTCTTAGTAAAAACATCAATTGTTGCAATGCTAAACTTACAGGAGATCTTATCAAGTGGTCGAAGACTTTTGCACAGCACTGTATATAAAAAAAAATGAAAACATATTCTTTTTCTTTAAGAATTGCTTTGAAAAGGAATTATAAAAAAATACTCTCGAAATATAATTGTAAATATTTTTTGATAGAATAGCTGCGAAAAGGAACATTGATCAATACTTTCGAAATATAAATATATGAAAATATTAGAAAATCTTTATTTAAAAAAATCTAGAATCGAAATTAATTTTGAAAAATATATTGATATCCCCCTTCCTAGGTCCTATATTTCAAAAATTTGTTAACAAATCGGAATTCATCGATCTGGAACAGGGCTGCCACACGTCCCTATTTGAGCGGGACTGTTCCGAGTTCAATGGACAAATCCCGAGTCCCGCATTGCCTCTGAAAATCCCGATTTAACAAAATTTGTTAGCGTGCCTGGGGTTTGTTAAATATATTATAATTTAATTAAAAAAAAAATTTCTTAATTTCTTCCCTAATTCTTAAATTTTTTTTTATCGTTCGAAATAGTGAATGTCCCGATCTGTGGTTTTGGAAATTTGGCAACCCTGATCTGGAATGATTAAAAAACTTTTTGATGTTTAGAAATTAAATTCAATAATTATATACTAAAATTACGTTCAACATATTAAAATTCTAACTAAATAATTTATTTCATAGATGATTAAAATATTTCCTATTAAAACTTATACATTGTATTGTTTTATTAAAAAATGAATTCAAAATACTTCAATTTAACGTA
Source organism: Odontocerum albicorne (assembly GCA_949825065.1). NCBI lineage: Eukaryota > Metazoa > Arthropoda > Insecta > Trichoptera > Odontoceridae > Odontocerum > Odontocerum albicorne. The sequence goes on along the minus strand of OX463843.1, from coordinate 30,740,015 downwards.
ATAAATACAATAAATTCATATTGTATTAATAATAATACACCGTTTTAGAATTAAAATATAATAAAAATAATATTAATGGACCATTTTATAACAACGTTAATTTCTGAGATATATATTAAAATAATTTTTATATAATTCGGGAAATAAATTGTTTCTTTTCTAAAAACGTTTACTGACAAGTTTTTTTAACTTGATTAGAATCCGAATTGATATACTTAACAAAATAAAATATATGATTTATAAAATTTGATATGCTAAATTTTAAATATGAAAGAAAGAAATATAAAATATTATATTGAACGCCTTAGAAAAAATATTCAGTTAGTTTCAATTTTTCTTTTTATAATAAAATCAATCCCGTCATACCTACCTCCAGAATTAAGATATCCTTACACACTAGACTCTTATGAAGAATATTTTTATCGTGAATATTGATTTAAATATTATTTATTATAAGAAAAAGCTTGTGTTTATTTTAAATAACATTTTAACTAGATAACGCGCGTTTAAGAAGTACCATGTTATTCCGTTTTCAGTAAAAGATAGATTAAATAAATTATTTATTCAACCCATAAATAAATATTTGTTTGTAACTTAATTTAATAATTTGTACACCAGTTCAAATAGTTAAATTAACTACAAAATCATAGAAATAACTAAGTACAGGCGGCCCTCGACTTACGCATATTCTACTTTCGCACAATTCGCTATTTCGCACATTTCAAAAAATTCATTTTTTAAAGATTTTTGTTGATAATGCAAAAATTGTTCACTTTCGTGTTGTTGCTACCACATTTTTGGAAGAACTATAATATATGGAACGCAATAAACAATATTGGAGACTCGTGGGCTGAAATAAAAGAGTCAACAATGAAAGGTTCTTGGAAACAATTATGCCCACAAATGATGAGTTATTTTATAAATTCTGAAGAAACTCCAGAAACTATCACATATGAAATAGTTAACCTAATGAATGTACTAAACTTGGACGTCAACAACGAAGATGTTAATGGGTAAATTGAATCTGACTCAGTACCTCTGTCAAATGAATACTTAATTGAGTAACAAGAGTTAAATGAAATACACAATGCAAGTGAGGAAGAAGAAGCTGATAAAATCGTCAAGACTTTGACAATAAAAAATATGAATGAATCCTTCATACATCTTGACAATTTTTTATTATCATGGAAGAATGTGATCCCAATAGAGAACGTATCATATATATCAAGTACGTAGGGCGATTGACAAAGACACAGCGTGTTATACGAGTAGAACTTTTTATCAAGAAATGAAAAAAATAGTGGTATTCAACTAACTCTTGACAAGTTTATAAATAAAACAACTGAAAACACGCCTCGTTAACTTAATTATGTATATTGATAAATAAATATTTTTAATATATTACTGATAAATAAATATTTTAAAATACAATTTTTGATGTTTTTTTTACATCCCTCTACTTTCGAACATTTAACATTCGCACACATTTTCAGGAACCAATTATGTGCGAAAATCGAGGGCCGCCTGTATATGTATTTATAAAAATTATGATATAACCGATTTTAAGTGAATTGATTTAGTTCTTAATCGGTTACTTTCATAAGTACTTAGTTCTTTCTAATTTCAGATATTAAATAAATGTGAAAAACAAATTCAATACCAAAAAATACTACTTTCCAATATCTCAAAATTCCAATTAAAAGGTTCTGATTTATATTATTTGTTACAATATTTCTTCACGATACGAAGAGAATCACCATTTATGATAATCCCGCATTCCGATATAACACATTTAACATTAATATGTTCATAGTGATATGATTCCAACATAGATTTATTTATGTGGAAATGTTTTTTTTCATGGTAGTATTATTTAAAAAAAAATCTATTTAACCTTTTTTAAATGGATTTGTTAAAAGTACCCTAATTTAAAACAGCCTTGTCTGTTTGATCTAACAATTATTTAAAGATAATAATATTGGGTTGTTCAGAAAGTAGTTTCGATTTTCTCGGATAAATGTCGTTAAAACAAGATTTTCGTTGATCACTTCATTCCAAAGGTGTTAAATGTATATTTTTATAAAAGGTAATACAATAGTTGAGCGGATTTTCTCGGCTATTTTTGACCCAAATTGATTCAGCATTATGTTTTTTTTTAACATGAGATAAAATAAATAGGTTTTTTTCTGTGCTTGATGCTTTTTTATTATCACATAGGAAAAAATGCTATATAAACGCGATCTCATGCGTCAGAAGTGGTTTAAAAAAATGTGATACGACACTCGAAGATGGTGTCCGCTCTGGAAAGTCGATTACAACAAATCAATGTTTTGAATGAAAATAATCAGCGTTCTACGACACGAGAGATTCAAGAGACAACGTCCGCCAGCATTAGGCAATCGGAACAATCCGAAATTGCTTTCCGGGTAACCTTTTATATTGTTTTTTTCATCATCTAATATGATTTTATTTACATAACTTAACAATAAATAAAACGATAACAATAAATTTAATATATAACAATAAAATATGTAGGCTTTATCAATGTGGTTGTAGGGTTCACGCAGAATCATAACTGCCGAACGATTCGTGTCACTAACTAAAGGTTAATGATAAATATACATCCATGTGCTTTCTATAGCCGAGAAAATGTTTTGCCAAATGCCTCGTCGTCTTGAATAGACGATGACGAGAAAAGGATATTTTTAATTTCATGAAATGGACTATATACAAAACATTATATTGAACAGCTACTATGTAACGTCAATGCAAACGAATTCGTGTTTCGCGTAAAATTTAAAACTGGAACACTGATCTGCTATGGCAGTGAAATGTTCAGATCGTGATGTTTTCCAGTGTGTGAACCCCCCCCCCCCCCCCCCCTGCCCCACCCTTCCGGTATGTGCGTATCTACAGCTCGACACGACAGTTCTTAGGATCCCTGTTGGAAGACGGGAGGCGTGCCATAGCGGGCCGCGCTGCCATACTTTTGTAGCGACTGTACCAGCGCGCGGCTCCCCGCTCCACTTCCCCTCACCCTGAGCCTATCCCCACTACCGGGATTGTATGGTGGGTGGGCTTCCAACGGGACAGAGCCGTACTATGAAAAAATATATGATTATATCTCGCGTGTGTCATCAAGTGAGCGGTGATCCTTTAACGCCTTCCAAAATTGATGCACTTGCTGCGGAAGTCTATGAAGACTTCCTCTATAGTGAGCCACGGGTGTACCAGCAGCATTTCTTCGCGTAACGCTTCCACTATCAAGAAGGTGTCATGGAATTTGGGTGCTCCATTTGAGGTTTGTTTCCCCAACTATTGACAGGTTGGTCTTTTCTGTGGCTCATACTATCGTCTCTTTATCTTATTTCCCTTCTGTCCACAAAGTCTGCCTTTATGAAATTATGCATATCTCCTATATCCACAAGGGCCTTCAGTTCTTTACCATTCAGTTGAACTCGTATGTAGGTATCAACGAGGTGACCGGCCGCATAAAATTTGGGTTCTCTATACCTGGATGGTCCGGGGCGGGTATCTCCTCTCACTATTTGGATCCCGGGGATGATGCGTTTCCTGGCCTCACAAACCGTTGTTGGTTATTACCATTTTGGTAATATATTTGTGTTTCTCGGCGCTCTTCCCGAGGGCTAGGACCTTTGCTTGTCCGTTGGGCAATGATTATGTCGTGGAAATTTTTGCTCCTCTTTGCGGTGGTCCTCCCAGCTTACATTCCTTGGCCTGCCCCGCCAATCATCGCGAACAGGCCTATGTACTGGTTCCTTCTGGCGTCTGCTTGGCTCTCAGAACTTTACAGGTTCTCATGAGAACGTTTCATATCGAAGTGAGCGCCTCAGCAGCTCCTTGATTGTCATCACCTCCATGTGACGAAACTCGAGCCGTAACTTTCCAATGAAGCCCTTCACGTACACGTCGAGCTGGTCCAGAGGTGCGCCTGGTTGCAATCGACGATGTAGTGCGACCTTCAAATCTAAAAAATCCTTCATCGATTTGCCCAGTTCTTGGTAAGTACCCATAATCCGGGCCATGATTTCCATCTTCAAGTAAGTATTGTGAAAGGTAGTCATACATTTCTGCTTAAAGGCCGTCCATGTCAAGGTGGAATGACATTGAGTGTGCAACCACTGTTTGGCTCTACCAGTCAATGCATCTACGGCCTTTCTTGGCTGTTGTGTTTCAAAGGTCCTAGATATGAGAAACACGTCGTTACATCGCTCGATGAACATGGCCGGATCTTTTCACAGTTCACCCGCGAATTTTGGTAACTCATATCCAATACTTGCAACGTATTGGACGTGTACGGACGCCACTGGATTATTTCCGATACCCAGAAACGGAAGTTCCGGTTCTTCACTGGAAGTCCCGGGTAGAGGCTCCGTTGCCTCTTATTTGAGGTTGGTTGTCATTTTCTTCATCGTGGCTTCGTTGACCAGTCTCCGCAATGACTTGAAGTTATTGAAAAGTCACTTGAGTTGTTAATTTACACTCACAGATAGCTGATTGTCGCCCTTGTGATGTCTCAAAGACAAGCACCGCGTTGATATAGCCAATGGATACCGCCTCCCAGTAATAGAAAATGTCTACGGTACTACTACCGTGAATGGAGGAGTGTATTCGATGGGCTCAGGGTGACAATAGAAACTTAACAAAATAATTTTTGTAATTTGTTTTATCAAACACTGTTTATTCCACAAAAACTGATAAAACAAATTACAGTGTCTTTAAGCTTCCACAATGTTAATGCCTTAACTATAAATAATATATCAACAAAATAATTTTCATTATCATAACTATAAATAATACAGGGTGGGGCACGAATGCTGCTACAAAAACAAATGTGAATATTTCTGGTATTTAAATTTTTTTTATTTCTTAGTTGTTTTAAATCAAGAATTTCATTAAATTTTTAACATAGAAATTAGTTTTTAAAAATAATTTGTTTTAGATGTCCTCCACCTTCGTTAATGCAAACCTTGCAAATGGCCAAAACGTTGTTCATTGCCGCTGTTAATGTTGCCCGAGGTATTGCTTCCATAACGGCCCTTATGGATTCTTTTAACTCGTTTGTATTGCGTGACTTAGTTTTATACACATGCTTACAATATCCCTAAACAATATCCATAAAAAATCTGGAACAGTGAGGTCAGGCGACCTTAGGGGCCAACGATGTTCGGTGTTTCGTGAGATTATTTTTTCACCAAATTTTTCACGCAGGGCCGCCATTACTGGTCTTGTTATGTGACAATTGGCTCCGTCTTGTTAATACCATACCTTTCGGAAAGGTATTCGTCTTCGGCGCATTTCTGGAAAAAAAAATGTTCCAGCATGTTTAGATAGCGCTCTCCATTTACGGTAACATTGTCATTGTTTTCTTCAAAAAAGTAAGGGCCGACAATACAGTTGGCAGATACTACACACCACAAATTCACTCGTTCTACATGCAACCGTTTAAATTAAAGTGCGCCTCGTCAGACATAAATAAGCAATTTATGAAGTTTACATCGCTCTCAACAAAACGAAACAACTTTTGGCAGAACTCTAATCGAATTGGTGGATCTTCTGAATTCAAGTAGCTTGTTATTTGAATTTTATATGGAAACAAATTCAAATCTTCGTAAAAAATACGCGAAACACACATTCGACTGACAGCTGTATTTAACGCTAATTGTCTTGCTGAAATGGTAGGATTGTTATCAATAGCTGTGCCATGTGTATTGAATTTTTCTACAATTCGCATAATGGTCCACCGACTGGGCGCATCCCGATTTGTTTGAGTCCTAAATGCTCTCTGCAACAAAATTGACAGAAAAACAAAAATATTCACATTTGTTTTTGTAGCAATATTCGTGCCCCATCCTGTGTATCAACAATCAAATTTATTCTGAATGTCAAGGCGATACAATATACTGGTAGCGGTTCAGGTAAGTTGGCCCGAGAATGGAGCTAGGATGGCTCGAGGTGGACGACAATGCTGATCCAGATAGCAGGGCGGCTACGCCTCAAGCAAATAATTCGCGCTTAAACATCCGAAATCACTAGGTTCATGTATTGATTGAGTGAATTTTAGTTCCTGTTTTTTAAACTAATTGTTTTGTATGCGTTATTTTTTATAACTAAAAAAAATAACGCATACAAAACAATTAGTTTAAAAAAACAGGAACTAAAATTCACTCAATCAATACATGAACCTAGTAATTTCGGATGTTTAAGCGCGAATTATTTGCTTGAGGCGTGATGACAATGGGTAGGACACCTAGCCAGAATGTCAGATTCCCGATGGACGTCCGAAATAATCCAATGGTACCCAAGAGGCATAAAGAGGCCCAGAAGAGGACTTAGGTACGCTGGATAGATGAAATCAGGAAGTATGGCAGCATCACATGGCACTAATGAGCAAAACCGAACTATTTGGAGTCAACTTGGGAAGACCTTCATCCTGCAGTGGATCGATCCTGGTTGACAATGATGATGATTATATACACACATATAACATATATTCACAAATATTGTATATAAACATATACATCTTATTACGTTTACTTTGAACTTTCACGTATGTATTCTTGTTCGTCAAAAAAAATGTCCGACATTTTCCTAGAATTAATTCGAAGCACATTTATTGCAAATTTTTTCAATTATTCAATATTGATATCACACGGATTCTAAATACGCCTCTATCTGAAAATTCTTCTTCAATATTGGACGTATATATGCAAAAATAACCTAATCCACAACATTTATTTTTTGTTTTATTGTAACTATGTGCTAAGCATACTTTATCTCGTATTGACAGAAATATCAAGCTACTTAAATGGATGTTCCATAGGTTAATTGTGTCTTTAAAATAATTGGTTCCATACAAAGAGGCTTCGTGTTTCCTCAAATATCTCTTAACAGGTAATATGTAGGTTGGGTTTTTTATGCATATTTACGTATAAATGCTTTGGAATACTTGTGAATACAACGTACACATGTAGTGCTGTAAAATTAATGCTTATGTTTTAAAAATACTTTTTTTTAAATACGTCACTTGAGTTTTATATTTTTAATTTCATATTATTATATGGTGTTTTGAAAAAAACTTGGGCTCAATTCTAAACGCAATGCTTCTGAACATACTCGGTTCTCAGGATTCTGAAGCGAACGTCAAAGGCGATGATAGGAGCTGATGTGCGCATGAATAGGGGGGCGGGTGAACCGTAGCGATGTCAGAGGATGGCGGCAAAGACCAGAGGCGGGGCTTTTATGCATTTGTTGCCTTGAATGCTGTTAGCGCGATAGCTCTCGAAATATTCCTAAAACGGGAACATTACGGTCCCATTTCCCTTTATTTTCCCGGTTTTACATAGTCATCTATTTCGGTTTGGGGAACGGGAAGTGCACTAATTTCACATCCGTTTTTAGATTTTTTTTAAAAATATTTTTCTAAGTTTGGATAGCGGCCACGTGTAGTCCAAGCACACATCGAAGAATGATTCGGTGATATTGTAAAGTGATAAGTGATATCAGTGTGATTTATATAGTATTGCGTTAAGATTTTAAACATTTAAATCTGTTCTTTTCTTCCTGAAAGACAGAAGGTTTATCTGAAAGTGCGTGGTTTCATTATATACGGCAATGTCGAATAATATGGATCAACAGTTTTCTGAACTGGGAATATCGCAGGAGACCCACGACCAAATATTTGAGCCCGAGGACCAGGAGCAAAGGTATGTGATGTGTTGTTTCTATGACACTTCTCGCGTGTTGAACGGAACAAAATTTCATTTCATTGTCATTTTTTTATATATATCGCAGCATTTCTGAAAAAAAAATCCTTTTCTTTTACCAATTATAATTGCTAGCTTTATTTTTAATGTCTAGTTTTGATTGATGATAAAAAGAAGATTGATAATGAAGCACCTAATTACAATCGGTGATAAATTTTGATGTCCATCATATCACTGGAAACTCGGTAAATTGCATGCATCCCAGTACAGTAACCGGCGGTAAGTAATACACATCGGGCTTAAGAAAGAGACTCGGCCATAATCGGCTAAGTTCGGTTTTGTAGAGCGTCGTCTCTGTCATTCATACACGTGTTCCTGGTCGAGTTAGTCGTTGTCAAGCGGTCTAGGGTGTGGTCGCGTCTACTTAAAAGTTTATAGAGCTGTTAAAACCCCCAAGTTAAAATAGTACATAGTACTATGGCACCTATAATATCTAATATAAAAAGAGGAAAACCTTTAGACGCGAAATTGTTTACAATGTTTATAAATATATTGTATAAGAAGCCAACAAATTAAAACAAATAAGGATGACGATGGAAGTCATTATTTTAAGAAGGTTCAAGAGCGAGTTGCAAATGCTACTGGGATTTCAAGAAAAACTTGAATCAATATATTAAACGAAGTCGATAGTGAAACACCATCCACTTCATTCAAGTTCAATACTTCGAAAAAGGGAAGACCAAAAAGCAATTCAGTTTAGATCTGAACGATTTTGATTATGACGGGTTCGAAGAATGGTGCACGACTTTCACTTACGATTTCATTTATTACCGACAATAAATCATTAACGTACTGCACTCCGATAGCCAATATTCTGGCTTTTGAACATTTGGTTGCTAGCTCCGATAGCCAAAATAGTGGCTTTCCCGAGCGGTAACTTTGAACCTTGGTTTTCCCCATTTACCGATAACATTCTGTTAATTTTATTTCACAATGGTGTACATAAAGGTTTAAATATTCCCTAAAATGTCTTAATATTAAAAATAAATTAAAGGATTAGCTTATATATTGTTTCTTAGAATTTTGGCGATTTTGGGCTGCTTCGTATTTTTCTGGGTGCTGTTTTATTTGGTCAGTCTGTATCGGTACAATTTTCGCGGCGGAGCTCCTCCTACTGTGGTGACCATTATTCTGTGAACTTTTCAAAACTAAAACTTGAATATTTTTTAAATATATTTTTATCACCATGGATCGATTTAAGGAATATTTTAAAGAAAGTAAGGAAAACGACGTATTTAGTAATATTAGTGAACATAGTGAAATTATAAATCAAAGTGTAAATAATATTGAATCTTCCTTGAATAATGCTTTTGAAAACATTGAAGACTTCCAACCTGACTGTGATGATGACCTTTTGATATTTGATAATGTTGACTCTATTGTGAATAATTCTATGTTAAATGATAACGACTCAGATAGTGGAAGTGATATCCAAGTGCGACCAAGTAAAAGAAGGCGAGCTGTTTTTTCAGAAAGTGATACAAATAGTGCTACCTGGGAAATTTTAAGTAATATTTTTCAACCAAAAGTGTATAATTTTTCCATTGGTTCCAGACGCGTCGGTCCTAATATTCCATCAAATTGTAATGAGCCTCTAGATTTTTTCAAATTGTTCTTTACTGGTGAACTAATGAAATCCATAGTCAGTAACACTAATAATTATGCAAATAATATTATTTCAAAAACTCAAAATTTAAGTAAAAATTCTCTTTGGCATTCTTGGAGAGATTTGGATGAAGGAGAATTTAGAGCTTTCTCGGGAGTCATTTTAAATATGGGAGTGAGACCACATCCTAATCTCCAAGATTTCTTCTCGACTGCTTTTGTCGCTTACTCGCCATTTTTCAGGAGCGTTTTTAAAAGAGATCGTTTTTTACAAATATTTTGGATGCTACATCTCAATTCCAATGAAACAGATAATAACGAAACACTTGAAAAAAGAGTTGAAAAAGTAAATGGATTTATGCAACATTTAGATAATAAATGTAGAGAACATATGATACCCAGTAAAGAAATAGTGGTAGACGAATCTGTAGTCAATTTTAAAGGCAGGATTTGTTTTAAAACTTATAATCCTAACAAACCAAATAAATGGGGAATCAGGATATACATTTTGGCGGATTCGGGATCTGGTTATATTTATTCATTTATTCCGTATTATGGTGCCGTAACCACAAATAGGTTAATTAGACCTGATCTCCCATTTACTTCAAGAATTGTTTTGCACCTATACAACAATTTATTAATCTCCATTCCTGAAGCTGAAGGCTATCATATGTTTACTGACAGGCTATATACAGGCCCGCAATTAGGAGAAGAATTGATGAAGTTAAAAACTCATTTAACAGGTACAATAATGACGACTAGAAGGCATATCCCATTACCAATAAAAAATGCTAAATTGAAGTCAGGTGAAACAATTACATGTGTCAAAAATAACGAATTGCTTCTTGCTTGGAAGGACAAGAGAATAGTTACAGTATATACCAATCATCATTCAAACGATTATAAAACTGTAAGAATAATAATGAGAGGTGGCGAAGAAGAAACCATAATAAAACCGAATATGATAATAAATTACACTAAATATATTTTTTCACCTTCACCTTTGAAATGGTGGCGAAAATTATTTTTTTGGGGTCTTGAAGTTTCCGTTGTCAACTCATATATTTTATATAAGGAAAAACAAAATCAAATGAACTTAAAAGTTATGACGAGGATTAAACTGTACAAAAGGCAGACACTGTCTCGATCCAGAACAAAGGTTGGATGGAAAATTACACATACTAATGCCTCAAAATTAAAAAAAATGTGAGTGTATAGTGTGTTCAGATAAAAAACAACGAAAAAGGACCATATATTTTTGTAAAACTTGTGACAGCAAACCTGCTATGTGCGTTGGAGAGTGTTATGAAAAATATCATACCTTAAAAATTTATAAGTGATTAATTTAAATATGACAATAGACATTTATAGTGTTAAGTTATATGAATATATTTTTTTAATTTGCTAAAAACTGTTTATACTTGTGTCTTCAAAAACACCGTGTACCTGAAAAGATTCTTTCACATGCCTGCTCCGCCTATTGGGACGATCCATCTTTTGTTTTCGGTGCCATATTCAAGTAAGTAACATATAATAACCCAAAACTAGAGCCAATGAGTTCTTTGGAGGATAGATATTCCCGGAATACAGAGAGCTAATAAACAATTGATTTACAACCTCGGACCTAAACAGCCGGACTCGCAATAGAGTGACCACAAAAACATCGTTGCAAATATATGTTAAATGTTTCTAACAAAAAAGACACTTCTTTTACAAAATAAGTACCTTTAAATTTTGAAGAAATATATTATATTATTATTATATAGGTTTAGTAATTATCTTGATTTTAAATAATTGTGTTTAGTGACTTTCTTGGAATAATGTCGTTCTAATATGTTATCGCGTTACAATGGTTACCCCATACTAGAAATAGGTTGTCTCAAAAGAATGAGTGAAATAATAATATTTTTGTATCTTTTAAGAAAATTTTGTTTATTTTTTTCAACCCCAGAGTAGACTACTGGTCATTAGTAAATCCAACAGGAGTGCAAAGTGTTAAAAGCTAAATTATTTGAGGCTATTAATTACAATGGGTCTGAAAAGACGTTGAGTAAAATAATTCGAGAGATGGGATTTCGGTTTACTAAAATGGAAGATAACAGAAAAGTTCTGATGGAGAAACAAACCAATTTCGAAAGTCCAACGTTTGATAATAGTTCATGCAGGGAACGAAAAAGGTTTGTACCCGGTGCCTTTTTAACGTATTAATCCACTAATACTACTGGCGATTATCACAAAGAGATGAATAACAAAAAATACGAGAAATGGCTATGTACTCGATTAATCCCAAATATACCCAGTAATTCAGTTCTATTTATCGACAATGCACCTATAATAAATATATTGAAAGACCCCCAATTCAAACAATAAATGATCAACTAGTTGAGCAAACATGAAATTCCAGTCGATACAAATCTAACGAAACCACAAATTTACGCCATTATATAGTATGTCGCCACAAAGAAAGGTTTACAGAGATCTCCGTGGACAAGATACTTGCAGAACATGGGCACACTACGTTGCTTTTGCCGCCATATGACCCAGACTTCAATCCCATCGAAAATATGATATATTATGGTCTCGATTGAAAGGGGCCTATGTAGCCGCTAGAGAAACGTGGATATGAATTTAACTACAGTGAAAAATTTATTGACTGAAAAAGTAAAGATGATCGGCCCCGAAGAGTAGAAAAATGTTTGCGAACCCGCAATCAAATGTGAGAATGAATTTCGAAGACATGAACACGCTTTAGACCAGGGGCGCTCAGACTTGAACCATCGGCGATCTACCATAAAAACATTAGGCGGCAAGCGATCGACTAGGTAAAAATAAAATACAAAGTTTATAAATGGAATTAAATGTTAGATTATCATCGATCAGATAGATGATAATTTAATATTTAATGTTCGTTACTTCTTATTTCAGGCATGTTGGCCTGTGTTATGGTCCTGCATCATTGTTTGCCTCTTGTGACGTGTCGACTGCCAGCTGTCTTTCCATCTTTTGGGATGTCGTCCTGGAGGTCTGCTCGCTTGGGGGATACTGCCCCTGGCCATTCTTACGGCTCTTGGTTCCGCCATTATATTAACAAATATTAGGTTAAAATAATTGTTAAAAAATATTTAGTGTACTTTTTATAAATTGAATGTCAGAAATTTCAAAAATATAATGTGTAATTGATCGACTTAAAAACCTCCCACGATCGACCGTTTAAGCACCCCTGCTTTCGACGATTACCTCGATAGACTAGTGATAAATATCGGTGATAGTGATGTCGGCATTCTTGACAGTACAGACAATTGGAAGGAATTGCGAGTTTAGATAATTAAAATACAATGTTTTTATTTGTCTATTTATCTATTGTAAATTACAAATTAGTTTAAATAAAATAATATACAATATACAGTTCAAATGTGGATGTTTTAGTGCCCCATTGACTTTGTTTCTTATCGCTGCACGCTTTACGATATACCTCCTACTTTTTCATAATTGAAAAGCGACGTTGTTGATTATGATAAAACGAAGCCTACAGCGTACTTGGTATTGTCATTCATACGTACTCCTTGGCACGTACTCATGTTATAAGACATTTTTATTTTTAAAGAATAGCTATGACCGAAGTCATAGGTATCCTTATACCCTCGGAACACGAGGCAGAAAAAGTGCATGTGGGGAGTAGCACAGCGCGGGGTTCGAATTGACGACCTTCCGCACGGAAGTCCTAGTGCGTTACCGCGCGGCCATTCCGTACTCGGCGGTAAGTAATATACATCGTTTGTAGAGTGTCATCTCTGTCACACGATGCGCTAACCGCATCGTGACTACGATACCGGACTGTTAGCGCATCGTACGACAGAAACAACGCTCTACAAACGATGTGTATTATTTACCGCCAGGTACCGTAACATTGAAGTTTTAATAATTAAATAACTAAGCATTTTTATAACTCCTGATTGGCTCCGACAGTTTCTTAAGCCCGATGTGTATTACTTACCGCCCGGTACTGTAGTGTCAGTGGCACGGCGCCTCTGTGTAATAACATAGTACTCTCACTATTCGTGTGTAGGGGCAAATTCACTCTATTGGCTGCCGGGTGCAAAGGTTACACCCCTGCCTGAGCGCGCTGTAGTTTGGATTGGTTAGCAGCTTTCTCCGGCCGGGAATCGATGCCCTCTGGAGTTCCCGGGCTTTTGGGAGGATCGGATAGATTAGTATGATTCATAAATGTCTAATGCAAGATCCTGCCTGCCGGCCACGTGCTTTCGAGCAGACCAGGCCCGCGCCGCTAGTAGATTTAGATTTCATGACGCACGGGCCGGCCGGCCAGCTGGCCTGTTGACTTGTTCACTGTGGCTTGCCGCGCTTTTTTCTCAATAGAACGTGCCGGTGAAGGCTAAATTGTGTCTGGCGCGCTTTATCACTGAAGAGACGAAGAAATGCTCGGTAAATTGACCAGTTTATATATTCGTGTGCATTTTGCGTAATATATGTTTTTGTTTGTAGAAGTGTGCTGCGTGCTTCTGACGTTTCACGTAATAATGGTTTTAAACTTAGTAATGCCCGTTGTTAAAAATATCATCTCTTTTATGGTCTTTTATGTTGACTGGGTGACAAAATAATGTTCATTAATAAAATTAATTCATTTGGAAATCTCGTTCTTATTTTATACAGGTAATTCGAAAGTAAATGTCAATATTACTTCAATGGAGGAAATATAAAACATTTGCAATTTGAAAAGTTTAACACAAGCTTCCAGTAAACTTGTTTCCAAGTTCTGCAGCAGCCGACTATTGCGATACAATTCCCACACATCTTGACAGCGCCGCAATATCATTTTATACATTTATGTGAGGAGCATTGCCTACATACCCAACAATATAAATGTGATAGAGATCTCTTCCTGCATTTATCTGCTCCCAGCCCCATTAAACCAAGTGGAATTGTAAGGAGGTCATAACGAGAAAGCGGAATTAATCGATGCTGATGTCGCTCAATTAACGGAACCGAAAGTTAGGTTGATATTCATTGTCACAGTAAACCTTGGTGAATTCGAATAAACGACCTTATAGAGTTTTATGGGCGGAACACTTGACTATCAGTTGGATAAGGTTTTTTTGCGTGTTTTACCGCGTGGTTATGGCTTATGATGCCGACGTTTTGAAAATATTCCAGTTGTAATCTTCAGGACTTGATTGTAGTCAACTTTGCCATAAGTGGACGTGCGCCGGATGCCGCTGGCCTATAGGAGGTCCGTTCCGGTTCGTGACCGTAAGGCCGTGGCCACACAGGAAGGAGCCTCGCTTGATGCTCAGAGCTATGCTATGTTGCGAGTTAGGCGACATATTCTAGCGAACCAACGTATCGCATAATATCGCAGTGGCCACGCTTCGCGCCACTGTATGATTAGTCACCGAGTGGATCTCCGAGCGAACATATGTGTTGGTTAATTTACAAGATGGCGGAAATTTTAATGACAGCTGTCTATAAAAGGGGGCCTTTGTGGAACCCATCGAGCAAATTATACAAAAATGTACCTGTAATAAAATCACTTTGGAATGAAGTTGCGCAGAAAGTAAATAAATATGGTAAGTTGTAATGAAATTGGTTAGTTTTGAGATTGGCATCATGTGTTGACTCGACCGCTCCCGACTGTCAAAGCTGTCATATGGTTCCCGCTCCCGATTGTGCTTAGCACTTTGGTGTGGCCATGCATGAAGTCACCTAGTATATGAGTCACGTAAAATCTAGCTTAGCGCCTAACGAAGCATTTTGGTGTGGCCTCGACCTAACTGATCGTATGGTTCCTTTCCACCATAGGAAAATGATCACGCGGTTTTCACAAATTATAGAGTACCATACTGATGTGAGGTGAAATCCGTCGTCTTGATTAAAGTGTTTGGATGTTTATATATTATTTGTGGTGTATTTCTATTGCATCTTGGATTAGTCGAGCATGATAACTTTTTGGTTTGCTGAGTACTTTAGTTCAAATGAGAAACGGTGGCCTGTCTGGATAAAATGTTTGGCCAAAGCTGATTTTTCTTATATACAGCCGAACCTTGGTTTTCGAAAATAACCTGTCCCAGAAGGCTATTCGTAAATCGATTTGTTCGAAAACCGAATAAATTTTTCTCATAAGTAATGTAGATTGGATAAATCCGTCGCAGAGTCCCAATAATACACAGCGCGGCAGCACAATATATAAATAAATAAAAAAATAACTGCATCCTGACTTGTACCGAGGAGAGCTGATGACGCAATTGGAATGTGCTGAGACAGGTGGAGAGGAGTGGAGGTGCTATTGTTTGGAAAGGGAGAGTCAGTCACCTTACTTAAAAACGCCAGGTGACTGTCCTGCGGTTCTTTTTCTTTTCCGTCTCGCTAAAGACTTGTTTTTTGGTGAAAATACAATACGTAACATATGTTATGTGTTGAAAATAAAGTTTATTTTTTAAATATATGTATGTACAATTTTTACTTAATTTTACGTATATTGAACATTTGTTTCTCAAGTAGTAGAATGCAAAGCAATCTCCTAAAAGGGTAACTTGACAAGATTTACACATACGATTTGTGGTTTTTCTTACTTTATTTGCATAGCATACGCGACACCTTTAACGTTTATCAATTTTGAAAATTTGAACCAATTTCTGTTGAGTAGCTCGCTGTCCAGAGCCTCGGTCCAATGGCAGGACGCCTTACTCCATGGATAATTTCTGACTGTTAGGATATTTAGATTGAAATTTGGGAGTACCAATTGCAGTTTTGTTGTACGCTTTATGGGAATACCTGTGGGAATTATGCACTTGTTATTTGTTTCCGTGGAAATGAATTCAAATTAATCATCTCCAATAAACATATACGCGAAAATTTCATTTGTATTTGTGGGAGATCCGTTTGGTCCTGGTGAACCTTTGAAAGCGTCAATATTCTTGGATCTTGCATACATGATCTTGACACACATCCTTAGCCTTTTCCATAACCATACACTTTCTCATACAACCCCAATGATTTCTCTGACTTCTACATTTCTATCTTTCAGAATATCATTCACTTGATCCAACCATACTTTCCTTGGTTTTCCTCTATAATATATCTGTTTTATTAGTCTTTTCATTCGTTCGTTTTACATGCCCAAACCATCACAACGTACTCTAATTCATATTTTTAACACTTGAGCCTTAAGTTCACATTCATACTTTTACTTCATTCCGTATTCGGTCATACATTGTCACTCCATGTGTTATTATCAATGCACGTATCTCTACACCATTTATTCGGCTTCTCAGTAATTTTTCACGTCCACGTTTCACTTCCATATATCAAGTATGGTACAAAAATACTATTGTGGACTATCATCTTAGCAGATTATGATATCGTCCGATTCGAGTATGTGTTTTAGTGCCCTGTGGACTTTGTTTCCTGACGCTAGACGTCGTTCGATATCCCTCTTGGAACTTCCATTATCTGAGAATAAACAGGGTCTTTCAATAAGGACGCTCGATTTTTTAATGTAAATAAAACAAGTTTTGTGTGAGATATCCTCATTTTTTTTTCATTTGAAAGAATAATTTATGGCATTAAGTATGGAATATAACGTCGTTCAAATGTCCGCCGCGGATTTGCTTGGTGGCACGTATTCGGGAGGTCCAATTCTCGATGACTGTCGCATAAATCTGGCTGAATTTGCTGGATGGCGTTCGTTATGTTGACTTTGAGGGCAACAATTTTGCTTGTTCACACATCCATTCATCCAAAAATGGGCCTCGTCGCTAAAGATGATTTTTTTGGCGAAATTTTGGTCAATTTCCAACTGCTCCAGAGCCCAATCGGCGAACACACGGCGTTGTCTATGGTCGTTTACCTTAAGTTCCTGGGCCTGTTGGATTTTATACGGGTGCAGATGTAAGTCCCGACGCAAAATTCGCCAAGTTGAAGTCGCAGAAAGGCCAAGTTCTTGTGAACGACGAGAATTTGACTGCCTCGGGTTTTCCCGTACACTCGCACGCACAGCAGCGATGTTTTCAGCAGACCTCGCGTTTCGGTGACGTACGGGTGTTGGCTGATTATTTATCGAACCGGTTGACTCGAATTTGGCCACCAAACGTCGAATAGTTGGCAGGACGGTTGTGGCGAGGATAAAAATCACGTAATGCGCGGAACGTTTCTCGAACGGAACACTGATTTTGAAAATAAAATTGATTTGCACACGTTGTTCAACGCTATAACCTTCCATGGGGATTTGCCATACACTACTGAACAATTCACAACAAATTTGACAGATATTGCGTTAACAACGTGGCCGCTATAACCTAACAAATTTCGAGCGTCCATATTGAAAGACCCTATACTACCCAAATAGCAGAATTCCTAAACTTGCTGCAATTTTGCACCCATATGTCCCATTTATTTTTCCTTTCACACTTATATCACCATTACTTTGGGTTTTGCAAAATTCATTCTCAGATCCTCTTCGCATCTCTCATACAATTTTTGTCAAGCTCTGCAATTCCCCTTCACTCTCCGTTAACACTCATGTGATGTGATATACATACAGCAATCTGCATACGTTCCTATTTGACATTTGTATGTCACCAATTGACATCTGTATAGTTCCTTCACACATGAATCTATATAAATATTGAACAACCAGGGTGACATAACGCATCCTTGCGTTACCCCTTTTGAAATATTAAACTATCCAGTCAAGATACCATTCACTCTAATACATGCTCTACCTTCAGCGTATAATGACGCATTACACTACCTTATGCATTCGTTTACATTCAACACCATATTCATTCAATATTTCCCATATTTTGTCTCCTTATCATGCGTTTTACAAGTCCACAAACGCATAATTTTATTTTTGCCATGCACTTTTCAAGAGTATCTTTCGCTGATTTTTTCGTACTTTATTTTAGAATCATTGAATATTCCGCATCAGCTGGATATTTTTGTGAATATATCGAGTATTTTTCATTAGAATCCTCAAATTCAACAGGAACAAATTATTTACGCATTCATCTAAAAAAGTATAATACTTTCGTCTGCCATTATCGAGGGATATGTTTAAAAATACTGACAAAAACTCAGTCACACTAATAAGAAATCGGAAAGTTTGATAAAAAAACAAATTCGAGTTCAAAATTACTTTTACGTACAGGCGTTCAAACGAATTTGATCACAGAAAATCAAAACTAACCATGTTTGTTACGCAGCGCACACGTGGTTACTGGCCAACTACTGCCACTATACTTGGGAAAATGTAAGATGGTTCCTGTGACGTTTGAAATGTCATGTCTCAAAGGGATGGGGTAAAATAGTTTTTTTTACAAATCGAAGTTTTTTTATAAATCGAAAAATAGTTTTTCTCTAAACTGACGTTTTAATTCCTAATTATCACTATACTGACTTTCTAATGTATTGTATGATTTGTATATATTTTTAAATATGCCAAGATCCACTATGAATTAATAATAATTACGAACATTTAATTTTAGGTATAAAAAAAACGAAAATCCAATTATCGAATACCCCATCTCTAAGCTAATGCAGACTAACGTAGTGACTTTTGACAAACGTCACCAAATATTTGATTTTAACAAACTGACACATTTTTACTAATTTGTAACAAGATGTATTAATTTGTCATTATTGTTAGTTTTATGTAATGTATTTACCTAAATAACTTGCTATTTATTAGAATCGAGGCTTATATTAAAGTTGATAAAATAATTAAAATTACTGAACGTCGTTACAAGGTTGTATTGGGGCAAATTTAGTGATGTAAAATTTTTGCTTTATGCTAGAAAATGTTTTCTATTTTTTTTTACGTACGAAAAAAAAGAATCGATCTTCTGAATCCTAGTTTTTAAATAGCGTATTCTTGCCGAATCATTAAGATATAAAACCTAAAATATTTAAAAGTCGCTCTCTCAAATATACTTACAAAAATGTCAGATGAATAAAATGAGAGTGATAAATATACGAGTATTCCTTCTACTCGTATTTGGTTTCAATGTGTCAATTTTCTTTATCACTCCTAAAAATGCCATCATTTCTATGTAGGTCATATTTTCCAATTGTTCCAAATTGAGAAGGTAGATAGATAGTGTGATAGATTACGAATCTTTTCGTTTGCATACAAATGGGGTTTCTTGACTATATTATTGATTAATCCTTCAATTAAAACTGATCAGCAAAATTGTAAGAGATCGGTGGTCTTCAGGTACCTGAGGGCCAACAAATTGTCCGCCAATATCAAAATTGTGTCCTTGTGGTAATTTTTTTCAAATAAATGTGACATCTATGATAAGTTGTCTGTCACATTCCACTGTCTATATCAGGGGTCTCCAAACTACGGCCCGCGGGCCAACACCGGCCCGCGAGCACAACCAATCCATTATCAATCAATCCCGCTACCGCGTGCCGGATATGCCCGGTATCCGACCAGTCATAGTTTATTTAGATTACATCGTAAAATTTACAATGTAAGTAAATCATACAAAGTAATAATCAGATGTTTTTATTTAACGACCAATTAAGAAACACAATAACGGCGGACATACATAATAAAATTGAACATTTTAACTGTAATTTATGATATGAAATTTATCCTAAAAACTTACAATAAGTGACATACATAGGTAATTCACATAATGAAATTAAACATTATAATTATGATGAATGAGATTTTATGTAGCTGTAACTTTCCACTGACAATTGTTTGCAGTTGTGGATCAAGTTTACTAGTGGAAATTATAAGCAGCGACTTCAAATGCTCATCAGTTCATTTGGATCTGGAAATATTTTTTGTATATTTCATTTTGGAGAATGTTTTTTTACACATATAAGTAGTGCCGAAAGCCCGCTGGAAAAAAGCCACGAGCAAATTTATGCAACTGATTAAACTGTATGAGTAGAAGACTTATAAAATTCCAGCAATGATGACATTAAATATTTTTCTTTAAAAATATCGCTACACTGCAAATTAATAATTTCCATTTGAAGTTCTGGGGCAAGGGTTTCTATATCGGCGTTAAAAGGATTTTGAAAAATCTTGATATCGTTTGCAATTGCATTAAAATCTGAAAAACGAGACTCAAAATTTATTTTTAAAGCACCCAAAGCTTCAATAGCGAAATCTACCGGAAATGGAGTCTCAGTTTGCTGACTGAATCTTTGGCATTTATTAAAATGGGTGAAACATTTTGTTCAATTGAGATTGAAACAAAACAATTTTTTGTCTTAGCCCTTGGGACTTAGTGGAGGAATCAGTGTGGCCCTTATGCTAAAAAGTTTGGAGACCCCTGGTCTATATTATTTGAAGAAACTGGGATAAGAGTATACTCGTATGCTGTCCCCGTCTCCAGAACTATCGCTGATTGTGTTAATAATTTCTAGTTGGGCAGATCTTAATACTGGCAGCATTATCATTTGAATCACTTGAACTATCCAAGAAATCCATCGGTGAATGAATCACTCACATTTTCATTTTTTATGAAATGACTAAGTAATACAGTGTCACTTAAATCCTAATTAATTTCGTTGTATTCGTTAACCCTGCCTTTTGCCATTTGTACAAGCGGTAAATTAATGAAAATATATAAACATTATTTAGAATAAATACACTTGTACGAGTGATGCAAAAAGTTTTCTAGAGTATTAACTAATTTATGAAATTTAGAAATAATAATTTTACTTTTTTTTTATTTAATTCCGTATGCAAGACGCAACTTATGGACTGTATGTGGCCGAAGTAGCTCACACACGGCCGAAGGTTGATTACAAACTTTTGAACTAGTAGAATAATTAATATATTTGCAATTTACTAAGAATTTTATATAAAAAATAATTATTTTGATAAGTAGTAAGTATTAACATGTTCTTAAACTTCACACTGTGACAAAACAAAGAAATTTTTGTTTTAACGTGCATTAAAATGAGCTTGAAGTAAATCCAGTGTTTGTCGTGTAAACCATGATATCGGACCTACAAGCAAGATATCCCTTGGTGTGTAATATACGCTGTCGACCAGGTCAAGGTTAATATACGAGTATACCAAAACACATGAAGTATTTTACGATTATAGAGGAGTGCTCTGTTTGCCTGATTATATACATTTTTGAATTTAAATACATAATATGTAGATAAATCGGCAAAAATAATTATAATTTCCTGGTTTAAGAGCCATGTTCCAGTCTCTGTTCTTATCAAAACATCATGTCCGCAATCCTATTGTGTTGTAGAAAATCCGTTCGCTCACATTTAAACCCCACCAACAATCCCTACAAGAGAAGCTAAAGAGTAGACTTAAGATCGTCTATATCTCACCGGAACAATTTGGAGAAGCTACGGATGGCGGTGATGGGTTTGATCGTTTCCAGGGCTAGTTACTCTTCGTTCTTGTGGCGTATATGTCATCTTCGTACATGCATTTAGTTGACACGCAAATACATCAAACGATGCGTAATGTCGCAGGAACTATGAAGCCTTGCACCACCACTTACAACACCTACAACACTTACAACACCACCTACAACACCTACATCCAGTGCTCGTAAATATTAGTCGTGAAGAAATTCTTATTGAAGAATGGAAAATGATGTCGCAAATCGATCAAATGTCTTAAGGCGCGTTCTTACGGTTCAAGTTTAGTTGACCGATTAAAGTTGACAACAAAAGTTGAATGAAATCTGTAGTCAAGGCGCGTTCTCACGGTTCAAGTTTAATTGACCGATAAATAGTTGATCAACAAAAGTTGAATACAGACCCGTTCTCACGGTTCAAGTTTAGTTGACCGATTAAAGTTGATCAACAAAAGTTGAATACGACTTGAATTAGTTTTTGTTAACACGTTTCAATAGAAACTGATTCAATAAAATTCAGTTAAAAATGGCGTCGAAATCATTTTCTCTTGCATCTTTATTTTTATATTTATCGAGTTGAAAGCGAACTTGACAATCAACTTGAATTCATATGTTCACACGTTTCAAGACATGTTTCAACTTGAAAGCAAATGGCGGATGACTCATAACTTGAACGATCAAGTTTGACTGGGTCAATCTTTTCTTGATCAACTCTATTTAAATAAAGGTTCTCTCACTACAGATTTCATTCAACTTTTGTTGATCAACTTGAATCGGTCAACTAAACTTGAACCGTGAGAACGGGTCTGTATTCAACTTTTGTTGATCAACTATTTATCGGTCAATTAAACTTGAACCGTGAGAACGCGCCTTGACTACAGATTTCATTCAACTTTTGTTGTCAACTTTAATCGGTCAACTAAACTTGAACCGTAGAACGGACCTTGAATCAGTTTCTATTGAAACGTGTGAACAAAAACTGATTCAAGTCGTATTCAACTTTTGTTAATCAACTTTAATCGGTCTACTAAACTTGAACCGTGAGAACGGGCCTTTATGGAAATAAAATAACCACTCCGTCGTCATACCTTCCATCGATCAATCTGGAAGACTGGAGCAAACCGACGACACGCTTATAAGTGGTGTTCTCGTTGGACGGAGTTTGGGATGTATGTTAGAAATAGGCATTTTGTAGGCGGCCCGACTGGAATTGCCTGGGTTTTCCCTATCTCGGAAGGAGTGATGTACTCTGAAGACGATTAAATGTCGAGTGGGCCGCACTGCATAATATATGTGCCAATGTGGTCTAGCACAATCCCCTTTCTATGAGTACGAAAATCCAGACCATGGACCACAGTTGCCCGTTTTCTGTAGTCGTACAGACATACACAACCTAACGAAACGGTATTTCGTGATATTTTGATGCTTCTGAAAATATTAAGACTAGTAACATCAAACAGAGACGAAGCTGCTAATGAAGAAAACCAGCAGGAACTCGACGTGCACTGTGGTGCCGTATCTTTGCATTCTTCATAATTATCGTTGGACTTATTTTAAATAGATAAATATGGGGGATAGATACATTTATAATATATTTGTGCTATTGGCACAATTTGTAGAGAGAGTGTTGATTGCCTCGCGGGCCGCTGTCATGGCCGCGTCGAGGTCTTACCATCGCGATATATTCCTGCGACGGTTACTTTGATTGGTGGGTGGGTTGTAAGGGTTGGGAGCGGACGTTTAACGCGTTGTTTGTGTTGGAGATCGCAGGAGACTCGAAATTGGCTGAGGGCGAATTCTCCTGGGGATTTTTGCAGCCGGGGTTCAGTCCTGAAGACCAAGTACTCAAGTTAGTCGCTTTTATTGCACTCATATAATACTAAACTGTCCTCCATAATACCTACTTAATAATACCATAATACTCTGGTCCACGTGGATTAACTTATCTAGATAGCAATTTGCCGCACGAGCCTAGTCCAGAGATTATTTTTTTCCTTGCCTAAATTAAACGGTACCAGAATTTTCTCGATTTTCCAGTAATGTTAATAAGTTACACGTAAATGTGAGAGTGGTGCGGCACCCACGTGTGCTAGCTACCCGCCTCCGCACGGGCTACCTATTTGTTGCTTGGCACTGGTTAATATTGATCCGTCGGATGTCTCGCGTCGCTTGTTGCCCGGGTAACCCCACACTTGACAAACCCCGTTTCCTGAAAAAATCGGTTTCTAAGAATTTCATACTCAAATATATGTTATTTATTTAGTTATTATTAATTGAACATTTATGTGCAAAAATGATCTAACCCACATTTTTTTATGTCAACCCTTATCATGGCATTATATAATAGTATAACACGGGTGTACAACTAATTTAGGATTTAAAAAAAAAACAGAAACTAACGTAATTTCAAATATGGCAATACATTCAAATACTATATATGCACTATTGTGTGCGGTGGGTATCATCTATCTCCGAGGTCATCTATCACCCAACCCCGTGCCCGCGGGCACCATGGCGCCCGCGGAACGATTCGTATGTGCCCGCCACTATTCGACAGACAGAATTTTTTCATAAACATTAATTAAAAATGTGAATTATTTTTATTTATTTGTTCGAGTTTTAATTTTTTGAGTGCCTAGGTTTATTAAATACGTTCGTATGTATGCGATATTGTAGGAGTTCCGTGGTAGTGCTACAACCTCGACTCTCATGGATAACGGATAGAAAAGTTTGACTAGTTATACTGCCTTATTTGCAATTTTATTCGAAACGATAGTCAAAAACTATTAGATTTGAACGCGCATGTATTTCAGTGCGGAATGACGCCGGTTCGAACCTTGCGCTGTGGTACTCCTCTCGAATGACATGATCATTTTTCCGGCTAGAATTCAGACGTATGAGGATACCTATGACTTCGATCATATCTATTCTTTAAAAAAAGGGGAAAAAACATGCGGATGTGCTCCAATTGTTTTACCGGTGTGCTATCGGATCCAGTACAGCGGTGTGGCCGGTGAGGGGACATGGCTGGTGTGACACTCAAAAGAAATCACTGCACAGCTTCGCTTTCCAACTAAAATGACGTTGGAATACCGAGGGATCTTCAACTACGAGGCCCTGCAATGGTAGCATGCAAAAGAGATCATTTGTACAACAGGGTTTTTTTTTTAATTTTTGAAATATCGAAAATATATCGGTCAATCCAAGACGTGCAAAAAAATATCAAACCCGTTGGATGGGTACTTAAGGTCAAATTGGTTTTTTTAATACAAGTCCGTAATTATCTCGTAACAGGTAAACTGGGGGTTGGGTCCTTTTAACATAATTATGAAATAATTTACGTGCAATTGCGTTTTAGTTTTAAATATATTAATAAGTTCATCTGCACTGAATCATAAATATTGGAAGAATTTTTAAGTTAAAACAAATGTTTGCTGAGCGTGTTTACACGTACGGTTCCAAGAAATTTCATGTCTGGTTTTAGAGTTCTTTCGTAGTCTTTTTTTTCTTCCCTCATGTATATGCAGCCTGAATGTTCGCCGGGCTCAACGGTTTAAAACCGGTTTGGCAACCTAACCCCTCGTGTGCGTGTACACATTTGTTTCGCTCGGCTTGCGGAAACGCATTTGAAATGAGTGTTTATCTCTCTCCTCTCTCCATTCCCCGCCCACTGGAAATGCAACCTGTTGCACCCGTAATATATAGGGAGTTCATTACATATCTACCAGGTCAACATGAATAGTTATTTCCAGCGGATGTCAAACTTAATAAAACTAAAAGGTTTAAGCAGGAAAAAGTTATCTGGCGCGATGGGCAAGGATTTTTGAAGTTGTGGAGAGGTTATTATTCCCGCCGATAGGGCTCGTCGCTATTCTACAGAAATAAGTTAACTATCTGTAATGAGAGAAATATACGAACCTGGAATTAATTACATTTCCATATAATAAATATATTATTATTAAATAAATAAAAATAAGGTTTTGACAGTTAATTCATTTATATTATTCGAGGAGCTCTTATTTTGTTCACGGCCATTATTCAAGAAGTAGCTCGTATTTTTATTTACTTAAAAAATACGAGCTGAAATTTTATCTCGTGTCATCATTAATTTTTCTCTCAATTTGAATGCAGATTTGTTAGTTGATAAAATGACAACATATTAATATGGGTTTATATTAATAGGAGTATGTCATCTTGTGAGATATAATATATGAATTAAAATAAAAAATCTATAATGCGTCAATTTCCTATCAAAAGATGACTCCAAACTACACACACCTTCCACAGTTTGTATAGGTGTCAAATTAAAACAAACATGTTTTCCCGTTGTTATTAATTTGTGCTGGGTAGATCAAGTTTCCGTGATTGTAGAATTATTTTTCTGATTTTATCAGAAGATATTTAAATGTTGAAGGACAAAAAAAACCTCACGAATATTGTATAAAATAGCGAAATGTGCGCTTAAGGCGCGTTCTCACGGTTCAAGTTTAGTTGACCGATTAAAGTAGATCAACAAAAGTTGAATGAAATCTGTAGTGTAAGTTCAACAAAAGTTGAATACGGCTTGTATCAGTTTTTGTTCATACGTTTCAATAGAAATTGATTCAATAAACAGTTTCAATTTAATTCAGTTAAAAATGGCGTCGAAATCATTTTCTCTTGCATCTTTATTTTTATATTTATCGAGTTGAAAGCGAACTTGACAATCAACTTGAATTCATATGTTCACACGTTTCAAGACATGTTTCAACTTAAAAGGAAATGGATTCATAACTTGAACGATAACATTTGACTGGGTCAATATTTTCTTGATCAACTCTATTGAAACAAAGGTTCTCACGGCAGATTTCATTCAACTTTTGTTGATCAATTTTAATCGGTCAACTAAACTTGAACCGTGAGAACGGGCCTTAAGTAGTTTGCATGTTGACATCTTCACACGAAGATTTCCACAGACTTGTAATAGCGTGATTCTGTACGTTTATTGGGTGCTATATACTGCTGGGTGCTATATCTTCATGTTATTTGTGATGGTTTTCTATAATTCCCAATAATGTAACTAATATATTATTGAGCTGTATCAAATACTTAGCCAATGTTTTTTTAATAACTTTTAAATGAAACAATTTTAAATTTATATTTAATTGATTGATTATATATTATGGAATATAATGTCGGTCAAGTGGCCACCTCGGCCGTGGCGCAGATGCGAGCTCTCAAGCATATTTTTCATAACATTCTCGCAGACTTCTGGTGTTATTTCAGCAATTTCTTTTTGAATGTCCTTGAGCATCGGGATTGTGGTTGGTTTGTTGGTACACATTTCCCTTTAAGTACCCCCATATGACATAACCGTCATGTTGGAACCACATATGCTGTAGGCCCAATTGATCCAATTCGGGCACAAGAAAGTTTACCAACATGTCACGATAGCGATCACCAGTAACTGTTATATCATTGTCTCTAGCATCTTCAAAGAAATATGGCCCAATGATGCTGCCGGCCCAAATGGCGCACCATACAGTCACTCGACGAGGGTGTAATGGTCGTTGGTGTATCAATTGAGGATTTTCAGTGCCCCAATAGCGGCTATTATGTTTATTAACAAAGCCAGCCAAGTAGAAATGTGCCTCATTGCTCATGATTTTTTGCCAAAAATGGTGGTCCTCTATCCGACCTGTAAAATCCGAGCACTCCAATCTCGCCGCCGTTTATGGTCATTTTTCTGTAGCTCTTGTGTCAATTGAATTTTATACGGATAAAAATGCAAATCTTTTTTGATAATTTTTAACAAACATGGAGACATTCCCAATTCTTGTGCACGGCGTCGATAACAAGTGCGCTGACGTTCACCAACACTGCTTCACTACGTTGGTTACGTTGTCGCCCAGACTTTGTTTTGCGGAGTTAGATGCTCTATAATAAATTGTTATCGATCACTCTCCACGACTGGCAAATATGAACTGACAAATGACAACAAAATTAAAATGGCGGCCCAACAAAATCAGCCTGGAACATAAAATGCACCCTGTATTATTTGAATTTATTTCAGTACGAAAGTTTATCACTTTCAATGTCGAAATACTGAAATAGCCTGATATTCAGTTTTTGTGTTCTGTTCTTATTAAGAAATCTTGCTAAACACAGATATAAATCTTGTCAAACACAAACAAATCGTGCAAAAATAAATAAAAATATTAAAGTTTGGATACCAATTTGAAGTATCGATCTTAATTCTAATTCTAATTCATTACCTCCATATTCTATATGTAATATTACTGAATACATAGAATATCTAACTTAACTTTTCCCTTTCATGGGAATATTTTTAAAATTGAAAGAAGTGAATTATGTTTGACATTGATGGTATAGTTCATTGCAAATTGAACTTACAAAAAATAATTTTTCACTTTCTCTAGTATGGCAGTGAAAAATGACCCACAAGGGCAGGTCCTTCGAATTGATACGAAAAATTACACTGCTGTTTTTGAAACCTTAGCACACCTGCCCCGCGAAGCCTGTTGTAATGTTTGTGTACTAAAAAAATCGAACGTTTCCTCAACCTCGAATAGTATGTCCCATTTTTTCATTATAACAAAATCATAATTTTGTCCAAGAAAAGCTCTTGAGTTTTCTATTTTGAAATACGACGGATTTTAATTTCCTTTTTTCGACATATCTTTGTAGATAAAAAGTAATGACATGTGTTTCCTTATACGAATTCATAATTGGTTCCGTTTATTTCTTAAGATTCTTTTGGATATATTCATTTGTGTTAATATTTTTAAATGCTTTATATTCTAAACTAAGGGAGTCTAATTTTTTAAATCAAATCAAAGACTAACTGAACAGATTTCATAAACTTAAATATTGATATTTCAATAAATAGTAAGAAAATAAATTATAATAATGTTGGCGTGTTTAATTCTGTAATGGAAAATTTTCCATAAGTAAAAATGTTTTTTTTTGTTCAAAGTAACCAAATTTAAAAAATACCATTATTTAAATTTACATCACTATTTTGAATTCCATTTCCATTAGTTAATTTAAAAGTAAATCAGTTTATTTTAGTCATTAAGGTAGATGTGTATGTCACAAAAATACTGTAGATATTCAGCAATTTTCTGAAATATATATACGAGTACATGTATGTATATGTATTTATATGTATATATCATATATGTATATATGTAATGTTTTGTTTTTTTTTTTTTCAAAAATTAGATGTTCATATCCTTAGGGTATTTTACGCATATCACCTAACAGAAGGGTTTTGCTTTCTTCGATATTGTGGACATTTGTAGTGTTGCCTTTTTGCTGAAAGTATTCCAGGTTGAATGAAGTAAGGGTATCAGAGTGGGGGGATTAGTCAATAGGTTGAGCTTGAGCAGAGGTGGTGTATTTCCATTAATCATGTTGGGGTTTCCACACAGCCTCGCTACAAAGATTGCCATCAGCGGAGTGCCACTTCACGCGCGCTTCGAAGACTTAGAGCCGTTACTGGCGCCATACGGAAAGGTGGAGCACTGCGACAAAGTGAACAGCCGGGATGCCAATACCCAAACGGTGCACATCACGTACCAGACCCAGGAGCAGGCTCAGCAGTGAGTACCACATTGTGTAGCCATGGCCCCCCATTCTGTCGCGTTTCTCTAGACGAGCGCCGTGTGACGAGTGTACTGTTGCAGGGCGGTGAACGGGCTCAACGGCATGGAGATGGACGGCAGCCGGCTGAAGGCGGAGCCGCTGGAGCGGCGAGCGGGCGGCGGCAGGGCGCGCGGCGCTCCACGTCAGGGCGCCCAGGCGCGGCCTACTGATTTCCCTCTGCGGCTGCTCGTGCAGTCCGACATGGTGGGGGCCATCATCGGCCGCCAGGGCAGCACCATCCGTCTGATCACGCAACAGAGCCGCGCACGCGTCGACGTACACCGTAAGGACAACGTGGGTTCACTCGAGAAGGCCATTACTGTCTACGGCAACCCCGACAACTGCACCGGCGCCTGCAAGCGCATCCTCGAAGTCATGCAGCAAGAGGCCAACAACACCAACAAGGGGTAAATTGCATTAATTTCTTCTTCCCAGTAACCTTTGATCCCCATACACTAGTGCTTTCTTTACACATACCATTCGATTCACTTCTTGATTACTCCATTTGGCAATGGTTTCCTCTTTCAGATGTCTTCCTAGCTCCACTCCTTCCATATAAGACTTCAAGTAATTTTGGTCCCTCTTTTCATCAGAGTCCCTGTGATTTTGATTGTACATTGCTGATTATTCTGAACATTCTTCCGTTCTTATTGTTTTTTAACAGGCTACATTTTCAAAATAAAAAGTAAGTGAATACCATCTTGAATCCAGAATCCTATTAGAAAAAAAGAAATTAAGCATATGTTGCTGCACGTGCTTCATTTGTCAATATCTGTTTGGTTTTATATTATTGAATTTTTTCCCAGTTTTTAAATTAATTTTTTTAGTTTGAATTTATGGAAAAAAGTGTTGGTTGGACTTGAAAACCTGTTTAAGTATGCACATTGTTAGTTTTTATATGTATCGCAGTTTTAGGATATGCAATGCAATTTTGTATGCATCATTTCTCTGGAATACTTTGACGATATTCCAACATGTGTTCTTAAAACAATCTAAAAATATTTCTCATTCTATTGAAATGAATAGAGAGTTTAAAATCAGATTGTTTTCCACAATTGATATATTGTATATTTAAGATAAAATATATATCAAATTTTTAATAGTAAAATAAAGGTATATGTCAAACTCAAATATGCCAAATAATCCATGTCATTGAAAAATCATAAGCAGTTTCTAAAACTGGGAAAAATTTTATGTTAGTAGTGTTTTTTTTTGTTTTCGTAGAATAAAATACACATTTTAGCATATCATCATCTGATATTGGAACTATTCGGTGGGAAATTTGTTTTATTTTTTTAGAATTAACGATTATGCCTTGGTGGAAGATTGTTTAAAACACATCATTGTGATGTATTTAGATGATGGTATATAGTTGTTATATTTCAGAATGTAAAATTAGTTTTTGTGTGTTTACTTTATAAATTGATTGTTTTATTAATTTCTTTTCACAGAGAAATATCATTGAAGATCCTCGCTCATAATAATTTGATCGGAAGGATCATCGGTAAGGGAGGGAATACTATTAAGCGCATTATGCAGGATACCGATACAAAAATAACGGTGTCCTCTATTAATGATATTAATAGTTTCAATCTTGAAAGGATTATCACTGTAAAAGGGGGAATCGATAACATGGCTCGTGCCGAGGCTCAGATTTCCGCTAAACTGAGGCAGAGCTATGAAAACGATTTACAGGTACGTCATTTTTCCTTGTATCCAAGACTTGAATCGCAAAATCAACCGCTAGGTGACGGGTCCATTTCTAGTTCCGAGCACCATAGTACTAGCGATTTGACTTTAATTAGAGGTTTTAGTCAAATTGCTACGTCAACGCTCCTCTTTCATTTATCCAAGCTCTCGTGTCTAGAGATTTATTTTGTGATTCAGGTCCTTTGTCTTTATTTAAGGTGTTCAGGTAATAATGGCTCATAGTTCAGTGGAAAAGAGCTGAAACACAGGTTACTTTAAAATGTGAGTTTGTATTTTTGAATATACGGCGCATGCATTGACAATTTGAAAGACTTTAAAAAAGGCAAGATTTGTATTTACTCAAGTATAAATTCTGTACCCTAGAGGATAAACCACGGAAGTCATATTTTACCCCAGAGTATAAACGACGTTGCATCATACAATTCATGTATGATGCATATTATTTTTATCCGCTAGGGTGCAAAGTGACCTCTGTAGTTTATCCTCTAGGGTACAGAATTACTCAAGTGCAAGGGGGTACACATTTGTTACAAATTGTATTCACTAGTATTTTCTTTCAGGCATTCTAAATCGGATATTTTTTATTTTTCACCTTTTGTTTTATTTTATTTGACTTTAAAGATTCTAAAATTCTGATGAGACAGAATGTATAGGGCATCATTTCTCAACCTATAGGTCGGGACCCCCAGGGAGGGGCGTGGTGTGCCCCATTTCTTTATTTTTATTATGTCACACAAGATGTTTAATAATTTTTTCCAAGTATTTGGCTTATGTGAGCTCAACAAAGTACCTTGAATATTACTTATTGATTAGTGGCGAGTTGATGCAGTGTTGTCTTATTTTGTCTCAATTAACTTCTTTCGATTCTGACAAAATTATTCATTTCCTTTTGTAATGTGCACTCTTTTTATAAATATAATTTTCTATTATTTTTTCCCCTATTTACTTTCTGAAATTCCTTGAAATATATATTTTTTTTATTTTTATTTAATTTTTTTTATTTTTATCCTCGTAGGTGAAATTTAATTTTTCCAAATCTTTAGTCAATTTCCGTCAACAAGATGATATTCTCTGATCCTTAAAGGACTGCTACAATTACACCTGAATTTTGCTTCATGCAGAGAATTTGCATTCAATTAAACATTATATTTATTTAGCTTAAATAAACCTGTAACTGGCCTATAAATTTATCGAAGCTTACTTTGTCAGTGTTCGGTCCTTAACTGGTATAGTTTTCTAATGTGACTTGTGTACATGATAGCTTACTATTGTAATCTTCCAGGCTCTTGCGCCTCAAAGCATCATGTTCCCTGGTCTGCATCCCATGGCCATGATGGCGACAAGTGGTCGTGGCCCATACTGCGGAGCTCCCCCTCCGTACGCTCCCACGCTGTACTCTCCGGCCCCTGGACCGCAGACTACAGTAGGTGACGCCCAGGAGACTTCATTCCTCTACATCCCCAGCAACGCTGTTGGGGCCATCATTGGCACTAAAGGACTTCACATCCGCAACATTATCCGTTACAGCGGAGCTTCCGTGAAGATTGCGCCATTGGAGCAAGACAAACCAGATCAACAACTGCAAGAACGCAAGGTCACTATTATAGGCAGTCCAGAGGCCCAGTGGAAGGTCGGTATCCTAGAATATTTTAATTTTATTCAGATCTAGCTCACTTTAAAATTATTCAATTTTAAAATGCAATAAATGCCGAATATTGTGACATGCTAGCAATTTATTTTAAATGTTTCTCAATTTTTAAGATATTTTTGTTGACAGGCTCAGTACCTGATCTTCGAGAAGATGCGTGAGGAAGGCTTTGTGTCTGGCAACGACGATGTGAGACTGACTGTGGAAATCCTGGTTGCCAGCTCCCAAGTGGGCCGAATCATCGGCAAGGGCGGGCAGAATGTGCGTGAGCTACAGCGTGTCACCGGTTCTCTCATCAAATTACCTGAACAGGGAACCGCACAGATGCTCCATGATACCACAGTTCACATTATTGGCCCATTCTACAGTGTTCAGGTAATAATACATGTTGCAAATATTGTACACATTTTATTAGAACTGACATTTTTATTTCTCTTTTGTTATTGACAAAGAATTCTGGATAACAACCTCGTTTTATTTTTTCCAATAGATTCAAGATTCCTTCCTTGGGGATGTAAATACATGCCAGTTTTTGCTAATTTGTGTAGTTGAATATCTGCTAGCGTATTTTCCTATGGTACCATACATTTATTTTGTGCTTGATTCTCCTGGATTTAATTTGCAATTTTTTACCTCACACACATTTTTATTCTAGCGAAACTAGTTGATCTAGCAATTTTTAATATTGAGAAATGTGGTTGTAAACTAGGATTCGATTGATTTGTTAGGAAATTCTGATTATGATGAGTGCAAGACATATATTGAGAAAGGTGGTTGTAAACTGGGGCTCTATTGATTTGTTAGGAAATTCTGATTATGACGAGTGCAAGACATATATTGAGAAAGGTGGTTGTAAACTGGGACTCTATTGATTTGTTAGGAAATTATGATTATGACGAGTGCAAGACATATATTGAGAAAGGTGGTTGTAAACTGGGACTCTATTGATTTGTTAGGAAATTCTGATTATGACGAGTGCAAGACATATATTGAGAAAGGTGGTTGTAAACTGGGACTCTATTGATTTGTTAGGAAATTATGATTATGACGAGTGCAAGACATATATTGAGAAAGGTGGTTGTAAACTGGGATTCTATTGATTTGTTAGGAAATTCTGATTATGACGAGTGCAAGACATATATTGAGAAAGGTGGTTGTAAACTGGGACTCTATTGATTTGTTAGGAAATTATGATTATGACGAGTGCAAGACATATATTGAGAAAGGTGGTTGTAAACTGGGACTCTATTGATTTGTTAGGAAATTCTGATTATGACGAGTGCAAGACATATATTGAGAAAGGTGGTTGTAAACTGGGACTCTATTGATTTGTTAGGAAATTATGATTATGACGAGTGCAAGACATATGTTGAGAAAGGTGGTTGTAAACTGGGATTCTATTGATTTGTTAGGAAATTCTGATTATGACGAGTGCAAGACATATATTGAGAAAGGTGGTTGTAAACTGGGACTCTATTGATTTGTTAGGAAATTATGATTATGACGAGTGCAAGACATATATTGAGAAAGGTGGTTGTAAACTGGGACTCTATTGATTTGTTAGGAAATTCTGATTATGACGAGTGCAAGACATATATTGAGAAAGGTGGTTGTAAACTGGGACTCTATTGATTTGTTAGGAAATTATGATTATGACGAGTGCAAGACATATTGAGAAAAGTGGTTGTAAACTGGGACTCGATTGATTTGTTAGGAAATTCTGATTATGAGTGCAAGACATATATTTTGAAAAAGTGTGGGAAAGATCCAATGACTTAAGAGGAGTGGAGTGAGCATAAGATATATTAAACTTATTGATAAGGTTAATTAATGTGCACAGATATTTATGAGATGTTTGAGAATATTCAGAAAAATTACATTGGATGAAATGAACAATGCTAGTGTCCGTGTTGGTGCTCGTATTATCAACTTGATACAGGGGAAAACTCTAATATCTCCCTATATCCTGAAATCCATATCATGTTAAAGATTGGCAAAACAGAGATATGGTTGGTTACCAGCCGCAATATCAAGATTGAAATCTAGGAATAGTTTCATGGAGATCGCGCAATAACTGACATTTCCTCGGTATAAAGCATGCTTGCTGAAGTGGATACAAAAAATTATATAGCTCGCAGAAAATATGGCATCTGGAGACCTACCGCCTTGGCCTATTCAGAGAAATATGGCATCTGGAGACCTACCGCCTTGGCCTATTCAGAGAAATATGGCATCTGGAGACCTACCGCCTTGCCCTATTCAGAGAAATATGGCATCTGGAGACCTACCGCCTTGCCCTATTCAGAGAAATATGGCATCTGGAGACCTACCACCTTGGCTTATTCAGAGAAAACCATGAATAAACTTGATCACAAGATACAAAGTGAATATGCATGCACACATGGCGATTGTTGAAAAAAGCAGCATTGAATGTGATTATGTTTAGGACTCTCAACACATGCTAATTTGACTGAACATTGGGACTGCGTATGCTCTGGGTAAGATGACCTGTTTGATGTGAATCATATGGAGATCTCCATTGTCTCCTGCTGGAAACATATGGCGTAATTATATTTCTTCAATTCTAAGATGTACTTTTTACCCCATATAATTATCTCTAAAAACAGGGTGCTTCTTAGAATCTATGTCGCACGTTTAAAAAATAATATTTCGTGTTTAGCCTACAGCACTGCACATTTTTTTACATGGAAACCTCGTATGTAAGTTGAACCATAACATAATGAAATTTTCCTCAAAGATATAGTGCTAGAACAAAATTAGAATGGATGTCGGCAGAGCTTATGAGAGACTAGGTTAATGCTTCGTGGAATAAAGGTTCTAGAAGTTTTAGTAACTAACTCATCTAACATGCTAGAATTTGATGTATTTCGTGGACATTTGTTCAAAGCTAACCTTTATTGCACGGAAGTACAAAAACTTAAGAGCGTTCCGAACAGGGGGAGGGGAGAGGCCACATGAATATTTCATATAACTGAATGAACGAAAGATCGTTTTGATTTACTTACAATCAGAATTGCGTAGAAACAACGAAGCAGAACTACTGACGAGCATTTGGAAACTGGCGAACGGACAGCGGACACGCCAACTTGATCACCGTCCTTAAATTACGCCAGCCACTGTGCTGGACGCTAAGCGTCCAGTTAACCGGTTCACTGCCACGAGCGCGTTGACGCACTCTACGATTCAGTGCTTGCCAGGCCGGTCACACAAAATGAACGTGTAAACGCGCTCTCCTTTGAGCTTGTCGCAAGCCAATATCAAATCCAATTGTAATAATTTATAAATTATAACACATAGTGACATCTATTGGGATGGTCAAGAAATACTTAAATATTACAATTTACCGATATTATCAAAGTTAGTCATCTTTCTAAAAGCTTTCATTGACAGTCAATACATGTCTCTGATACAGGGTTACCGATTACAGTTTTTTGCGACGTAATTGCGATGATTTATAATGACTTCGTTTGTAGTTTTGTTCAATGGTTGATTTTTAACTTTTGTGCGTTATTTTTGTTAAGTTTTCAAGGTATTTATTTACAAAGTGTCATGTATTCTTTGGTTATTGGCGGTAGTTTTGCGGCATAATACGATGTTTATATAGACTTTTTACGGTTTTATTTTATAGTTTATTTACCTTTTCTGCTTTATTATACATCATACAGATAATTTTAGTTTACAAAGTATATTATATTCCACTATATAAGTAAACGTGTTTTCTGTGTCGAGTTGTGACAACCCTGACATTTTGTGAATATTTAAACTGTGTTTTTCTGAGTGAAGGGCAGCTCAAACGCCCCACGGTGTATATATTTTTCATAATATCCTTTATAAGTTTTCATAATATCCTTTATATCTGTATACAAAAAATATTATTTTTTTAGGTTTTATTTTTGTTGAAAAAATCACGGCCTGCTGGGTACGGCCATACTAATAACTTCCGGCACTTAAAGGGTTAAAAATGTATGTTTTAAATTAAAATTATGCAAAATTTGCTAGGTTAATTTTTGAGATAAACTATAAAATAGTGCAAGAAATGACAAAAAAAAAGGCTGAAACAGAGCCAACATTTCAATGCGGATGTCATTCATACACTGAGTCTGTGTATGCAGCCGATCAGAATGCTCCCTCTCTCCTGAGACTCATGTGTACCAGGGGTTTCCAACCTTTTTTTCATAAAATTATATTGGGTGTTAACATAAGTTGTGTCCGCTTTTTTCAAATTTAAAAATGAGCACCAAAAGTCAAACAAAATGGTAAAGGTTATACGTCATTCGAAAGAAAATTTTCTGATCTACAAGATATTGTGTTTGCTTTTACGTTACATATATTATTTTATTTGATTACAAACCTTCAAAATGGAATGTCAAGTAGACGAAAGTGAGCATTTTTAACACCTCCTGTTCGCGTTCAATCGAGGGAATTAAGCTGCCAAAGCTGCTCGCGATATTTGCGAAGTGTACGGTGAAGATGCTATGAATGAAAGGACAGCTCGTCGATGGTTTTTGCATTTCTAAGATGGTAATTTCGACCTGAAAGACATGGAGT
Organism: Odontocerum albicorne; assembly: GCA_949825065.1. Lineage (NCBI taxonomy): Eukaryota > Metazoa > Arthropoda > Insecta > Trichoptera > Odontoceridae > Odontocerum > Odontocerum albicorne. The sequence continues at coordinate 30,702,678 of OX463843.1, read as the reverse complement.
GTTCCAGACGACCAGTGGACTTCGATGAGGACCACTTAAACCATATTATTCATAAAGATCCCCTTCAAACCACCGTAGAATTGGCTGAGGAGATGAATTGTAGGCACATGACTGTATTCCGCCATCTTAAAACAATGGGAAAAGTCCAGAAGTTCGGCGCTCGGGTTCCACATGTTTTGAGTGCAAACAACAAAAATCAATTGTCGAACGTTGAAATTCTCTTTCGAATGACATTTACCATTTTGTTTTACTTTTGGTGCTCATTTTTAAATTCGAAAAAAAACGGACACAACTTATGTTAACACCTAATACAATAACATGTAGCGTGTATTTTTTTTGGCAATAAAATATAATTCGAATTAAGATGATAAATAACATATAAACAAAATATAAAATGAATATATAATTTCAAAAATAATAATATAAAAACAAACATGAAATTGAAATCAATAAAATATGCAATTTGGAAAATATAAAAACTTAGGAAATAAGAAAATAGGAACAACATATAATAAAAGTTTAATCCTGTGGAGAAAGTCTATCGCAATTGGGGCACGAAATAACTTTTGTTTCTATTCTATGTACTAAACACACAGGTTTTTGACAAATATTGCAGAATAACCTGATTTTTTTTCTTGAATTTTTTGAACAAAACTCACAACTTCCTCTTTTGAGGACCTCATAGGGTGCCACCAAGGTATTATTTACTTTTGTTTTGGGCATTGACTCACCACAATATGTTAAAACAATGTTGAAAGCATCTTGTTGTTGCTTGTGATATTTGATGTTACTATTTTTCCTTTTTAGGATATTGGGCTTTGCCAATTCCAAACTTAACTCTCTTATAAAATGTTTATAGCGGCATTTATTATTTTGTTTCCACTCTGGATATTTCTCTATCCATAAAAGGTATGCATTCAATGCAGCCATATCTATAATTTCCATAAAAAAATGGAAAAGCCATCTTCTCTTTGACCCTTGATTGAGCAAAAGTACTCTAATCATTTGGTCTCCCGTATCTACTCCAATTTTCGTATTATTATAATGATTGATAATTCAGAAAAACAAAATCCTCTGATTATAAATTTCTGCATCATTGAATTGAGTGGATAATAATAATACTGCTTTATTTTTTTGTGGTATATATGAAACAAGTATTTTATTTTCAGCAAAACCAAGCATACTACTATGGATTGTTTTCTCTCTCTAGACCAGTGTTTCCCAACATTTTTTGTGCTATGCCCCACCTGAGGCTTTCTAAAATTCTTATGCCCCCCCCTACGTAATGGTTATGCGATTAAGCGGCCGCGACAAAAGTCTCCGAGTCTAGATGATAAAAAAACAAGGGGATCTTTTTTTTTATTTTTTCGAAGCGTGCCAGTTAGAGTTTAAACCTTGTAATAAAAGATCATCGGCTAATTTGATGAAGATAAAAATATTATGTGTGGTTATCCCCCTGTTAGTGTCGTACTGTGGTTGAACCTTCTCCATAACTACTCGGTGATCTTGATTTTATATCTGCGATTATTTATCATACCAGAATAAACCTGTAAATTTGTTGTGTATGCCATCGCAGTCAGCAGCAACCCAACAAAATAATTATTTCTGTTGATATTGATCAATGTTTTTATTTCGTTATGCCATCATTCAAATCATAGAGGTTTTGATGAGGAATACATTAAGTATGAAGACCCTGCAATCAGTATATTTGGAGAAATTAAATAAAATATAAGTCCTGGTCACTCGTTATCCATCACAGGGCGGCAAGTGTTAATCATACTTGGTGTACTCGCACCAATAGACTCATCCAGCAGACCGTTAAAACACCCAGTAAAAGTCCATATCTGAGGGTGTTTCTTAACAAAAGTTTACTTGACTTACATTATTTTTACAGTAGCAAAAATGCCCACTATGTTCCAGCTGTTGGAAAGTGTGGCGCAAATTCCAGTTTTTTTTATACTGACGAGCCCGAGCCTCGTTCGGGAAAATTTTGTTTCGACTTGTTGGGAGTGTTTCTCCTGAGCGTTGTTTCGGCAGATCTAGTTTCAACCTGTATTATCCGAACGGAATATATTTTCGTATAGAATTTAGTCATTTACAGTTCGTCATTGTGTTACGTCCCGTGTTACATCATCGTGTGTACTCGAACATATGAAGGGCATTTTGGTAAAGAGGTATATGTCATCAATCACTTATTTGTCAGGAGAACCAAATTAAGTTTTGCAACACTTGTATTCCCGAAATACAGACCTCAGGTAAATTTTAAAGGTAAACTTTGAATACATAAAATATTTATGTATTCAAAGCTCACCTTTAAAATTTACCTGAGGTTCGCAATTCAGGAATACAAGTGTTGCAAAACCTCATTTGGCTCTCCCGACAAACAAGCAATCGATGACATACTATATATCTCTTGACCGAAACGCCATTCATATTCTAATTTGAATTTATCCACCTTTATGTAATTTTTGTTCACATTTTAGATGTAAGGGAAAAAAAAAGTAGCACCAAAAATGCGATATGCCTAAGAGGTTTCAACCAAAACATCATTTTAATATTACTTGGTAAAAAAATTCTAATAAAATGTAAAAAAAAATCTGCCCAATTTTTGGACACCCTTTCTCACCAAAATTCTACTGTTAAGTGGTTAAGATGAACTTCTTATTTTAGGCCTCTTGGCCTGTTATGGTCCTGCATCATTGTTTCCCTCTTGTGAAGTCGACTGCTAGCTGTCTTTCCATCTTTTGGGAGGTCGTCCTGGAGGTCTGCTCGCTTGGCGGATACTGTCCCTGGCCATTCTTACGGCTCTTGGTTCCACCATTCTGGATACGTGTTCGTTCCAGAACCTTCTTCTCTGTCGTCCCCATCTGACAATATCTTCAACTTCGCACTTACTTTGGATTTCTGTGTTTCGTACTCTATCATGAAGAGATTTGCCAGCGATACTCCTGAGTACCTTCATTTCACTGGTTCGATGGAGATTTTTGGTTCTGACAGTGTCGGCTCTGGACTTGATGCTGTATGTCATTATGGGGTGGACACAGGTCTTGTATATATCCTCACCTTGTTGAACCAAGATGAACTGTATCGTATAAATATTAGTTCAATATATTTTAGCTTTTTACTGTCGGTGGTACTGAAATTAAGATGCGTCTTTACAATCAATGGTGTCTTATAATAAAGAAATGCGGTAATAATTGACGATTATTTGGTCATGGAAATGAAAGAATGAATAATGCTCAAAAGTGTCAGTGTTGGTGTTCATATATAGTGATGGCGAATTGGAATTTAGTAAGTTTTCCCTATACCCTGAAACCAATAGTATAGCGTTCAAGATTGGCAAAACAGCGATTGCGATTGTTCTATCGAGTGGCATTTATTACAAATTACATGTGTAGTTTAAGAGTGGATAATTGATTCTTGTTGCAAAATACTAAGATAAGTATGTGAATAATTTAAATAAATGTGTATATTATTTACGATTCTGATTATTTTAAATCGGAATATGACCTTAAGTTACAAATCTATCTTTTTTTAGAATCCACCAGATGCAGGATAGGGTGTGTACAGTGAGGTAGCCCCTGACCAAGCCGAGTGATCCTCGGCAGGATCTGTGATGACCTAGGTAAAGAGCCATTGTTGTTACATTTGATTCTCAATTCATTATTTGTTACATCATTACAAATTCAATAATGATTAGCAGCGAGTAATTTCTTTCAATTCTACAAGTGGGGAGTTGTTTTCTAAATATTCTATTGATCCTTACCTCACAGGCTTATAATACACCAGGCCTTTATCTATTTCAATCATTCCTGATTTTATCTGTTCTATTTTGAGAAATATTAGAAACATGTTTTATCTTTTCTATTTTGAGAAATATTAGAAACATGTGAGAGAAAATTGAACGTTAAGTTGTTCAATATACTATATTAATGATCATTTCGAGATCATAGCTTTATATCAACTTATGTTTTTCATTGACTGGTACAATATTTTTACAATAAACACTACTAATTTAAAATGCTTTGCGGTGCTATATAGTTTACATTATGTTAATATTTATTGTAATTTGTTTTTTTTTTCATTTCTATTAACCCGTTTTGTTATGTCGCATATCATTGTTTTCATCTTTACTTGTTAAATGGTTTTCTAATACTTCTCCCTGGCTCCATCTCAACTCACTGTCTGCGAAGACTGTTGGGGTCAGCTCTCCTCGTCCTCAGGTTGTATGCTCTTCTGTTCCGGGACTATGTCCCCCAGGCCGTGCCTCTGCATCAGGTTATCTTTTTGCACCACCCATGAATTCTTTGGTCTTCCTCTGGTTGTTATTCGAGGAAGATCCATGGAGATTGCCTGGTTCACAATGTGATCGGGTGCTCTGCATTCAACGTGCCCATACCATCTCAATCGCCTCTCCCATCTTACTGTTGATGTCTGTAACACCTAGGCTTCCACGAATGCGTGAGCTTTTTATTTTGTCTCTTAGGGACACACCAGCTGACCATCTTAGCATGCGCATTTCAGCAGTTTCTAGTTGCCTAGAGTGAGAGTTATACATCATCCAGCATTCGGAGCCATAGAGGAGTGCGGGTCTGACAATCGTTCAATACTTTTCCTTTTAACTTAAATGGTTTTCTAAGACATTCAATACAACTTTAAACTATGAACAATATATCTTATATTCATTATATATATTCATATTTCAATACATATTTGAAATTACCAAATATGAAAATTTATGATTAGACCTGATTTTTGCTGTTGCTAAAATAGCTTTTTCTCTCGAATTCATAGGGGTTAACAGAATATTGATTTTAATTTATTTAAAAACAATGTTTTAATCGTTTTTATGGAGATCAATTGTAAGTTTAAAATATATTTTGGTATAAATAATTTTTCACAACTGATATATAAAATCTTCTGATATTCAATAGGCATGAAGATGTTAAAACTAATTAATTTTGATACTATTGTGCTTTACTGCTGAAATCTTTGCAACAATCAAATGAAATCTTAGTAAATTGTATAAAATTATATACCAGTCAGTTCCACATACAGTAAAAGTCTGTTAATTTGAAATTCAGGTGACCAAATTTCACAAAAAAAATTGTATTACGAATAACATGGTCACTAAAAATTCAATTTGAATTTGTGTGGCAGTTTCCAACAACCATTTATTTTACTGTAAAAATAATGGTAAGTCAAGTAAATATTTTCTCGACAGATTTATGGAATATTGAGACATACTAACATATTAAATGGTAAAATAAATATAAAAAAATGTATGATACTATTTTTCATGGTAGCCAAAACGTACGAATTAAAAAAACACTTATTGTTATTTACATATTTGATTTTGACACGGTCACTTCACATCAGAGAGATGAGTAACCTTTCTTTTCACGAGAGCCAAATTAAACACAAAACTTTTTGGAGCCGCATTTACAGGATGTCCTGTAATTCGACGTCAAGCCGGTATCGAGGAAAAAGCCAGCTTATGAAGGTTCAGAGTTAAAAACAAAATATTTGCAAAAGCCTTATACTTTTCGAGTTATAGGCATTTTTTTGAAAAGTGGCTACCCTGCACCAAATGTTTACATGCTGTGACTACAAATTGCCATATTTTATGATTTTCATGGTTGTATCGCAATCTTAGATAAGCCCTGCTATTAGTCGGAGTCTGATATAAAACAAAAAAAATCTGCATGTTCGAAAAAAAATAGTTTTTGCCCGATCATAAAAATTAATCTTTTTTATCAGCTAACTTGAACTCATCATACTGTAAAAATAATGTACTACGCTAACCTGTCAAGTTACATCAAAAGATGGTCTGTTGAGTCAGGATTTCAAAATGGTACAATACATACCTAATACTCTTTAAAAATAATTTAAAAAAGATAAATTTCTGTACAATAACACTTTTCAATAATCAAAGATCAAATTCATTAACTTTGAGCGAGACAAACGATACAGCGCATAACGAGTTAGAGTAAGACAGCTAGTGTTGCCATTTGACATGAACTAGAGTGAGACAGATAGTCACCATTCGATGTAAGTTAATATGAGACAAGTAGTGACGCTACATTGAAAAGTGTCGTTAAATACAGTAATTTTTTTTAATTATTTTTAAAGGAGTAGTAGGTATGTATTGTACCATTTTGAAATCCTGACTAAACAGGTCATCTTTTGATATAACTTGCCAGGTTAGCGTAGTACATTATTTTTTCAGTATGATGAGTTCAAGTTAGCTGATAAAAAATATTAATTTTTATGATCCTTTAAAAACTATTTTTTTAATCAAACGTGAAGGTTTTTCTGTTGTATATCGGACTCCGACTGATAGCGGGGTTATCTAAGATTGCGATACAACCATTAAAAAATCATAAAATGTGGCAATTTGTAGTCACAGCATATAAACATTTGGCGCAGGGTTAGCAGCTACTTTCACAATTTTCAAAGAGATGCCTATAACTCGAAAAGTATAAGGCTTTTGCAAGTTTTTTTTAACTCGAAACTGTCATAGCTGGCCTTTTCCTCGATACCGGTTTAACATCGAGTTACAGCCCTGTATACATATATATGTTTTGCATAACTATCCAAACAGATTATTTTACAAAACAAACTTATTCATTCTTTGACATATTATAAAAACCCACTCTTGTTATTGTTTTTGCATAACTATCCAAACAGATTATTTTACAAAACAAACTTATTCATTCTTTGACATATTATAAAAACCCACTCTTGTTATTGTTTTTGCATAACTATCCAAACAGATTATTTTACAAAACAAACTTATTCATTCTTTGACATATTATAAAAACCCACTCTTGTTATTGTTTTTGCATAACTATCCAAACAGATTATTTTACAAAACAAACTTATTCATTCTTTGACATATTATAAAAACCCACTCTTGTTATTGTTTTTGACATCTTTTTTTAAGTAAATATAAAAAATTTCAAACATAATTAAGATTTTTTTTATCACTTTATGGTAGATTTGACACTTTTTCAGCGACAAGTTTTTTACTGTTTGCTGGCGCACAGAATACATATGTTGAAAAGTAATCTAACACTTTGTACTGTATCTTCTATTATGCTCATCACGGGTAATGGGCACTCAATTCAATTCATATTGCTAAAATTAGAATGTCTTTTTCACTTGGTGATTCGAGTTTCGATTACCAATGATGATACTATAGTAGTTCTGGCATACCGGAAAAGCAACTCGTGAACAATTTTCCAGTCTCGTCATCGAGACGATTTCTGGCACGGCACTATTTCGCATAAATTTAATTTGGGAAAAAGTTGTTCACAAAAATAAGTGCTTTTCCAAATAAACAAGTCATCTGTTGTACGTGATCCGTAATTATTAGAAATTCATCATGTGGTAAATACAATTTGCAAAATAATATGTTTGCTTCGAAATTTGTTTTTCAAATCTGTGTTATCTTGCAAGTCAATGATTTGCATTTGGAATTTTAATGGTGCATTTTCGACATGAATGTAAAATGGCGAAAAAATATCAAGCAATTTCACCTTTTCGGATATATTCATTCACCTTGCAGAAATCTTAGAATTAATGTCTCTATATTCATTCGAAAGGCACTGCAGTTCATTGGCATATTTCTTTGCATCGCGAGGGTTTTCTCGTTTTAGTGTTAGAAAATAAGCCATATTATTCTCATATAACTGCTGATTCCACAGTATTAATTACATTCTACGGTGTGTCAGGTTTACTTCACAAGTATTTTTACACCTCTCCCAAATAATGTAAAACATGATTTCTGGATGGTACGTCTTCTGTTACTTCCGAATTATCTTCATCACCATAAACGGTTATTTCATTGGTTACATTGGGATTGAAGTCGAAAAGGACGCTAAACCCATCACAGGTTCAAAAAGCTCTTGATTTCCACTGTCTTTTGTAGTGTCAATCAACTCTTCCAGAAACAGTTGTTTTGTAGTGTCAATCAGTGGTCAGGGTGTTTCTTTGGCCCAGGATTTCAGTCATCGGACTGGCATCCATCTTCGAAAGATGATTAATATGACGCGTAATGTATTATTGAAGGTTAACATTTAGTATATGAACAATAGTCTTCTTCGTTCCTATTCTCACAACCTAGGGTGGTCTCATGACGAACTTCTGATTTTTTCCTGATATCATTGAAGGGTTTTTCTCGCGCATAATATTGAAAACTGTTCAGAAGCTCATTGTAGGTATAAATTCTGTCAGAATCAGCCCAAGTATTGCTTGTCATAAAGGGTCTTTCAAATTGAGCGGTTTTTTTATTAAAAAAATTTTAATTCTTGAAAACACAATTTGTTACGATCTCAAAAAAGTTTTTATTGGTCATTGAAGTATAATGTATGACATTTAAACAAAAAACAATATCCGCCAAATGTCAACCTCTTGCAGCTCCACAGATGTCTACTCTTTTGTCAAAATTTTCGATGATATTTTGATATAATTGCGGTTCTAACTCACCAATAAGGCGAATAATTTCGTCCTTCAGCTCAGGAATTGATCGGAGGTCATTTTTATAGACTTGGCTTTTCACGTAACCCCAGAGAAAATAGTCTAACGGTGTCAGATCACATGATCTTGGTGGCCAATTAACATCACCGTTTCCGGGGATTATTGTAATCTCTGGAAAGTAAACAAAATAATTCTCAATTTGAATGCGTTGTTGCATTGCATACGACTCCATTTTCATAAATGTCATACATTACACTCTCAAATGTCACAAGACCCAGGCAAGTTCGCGACGCCATCTGTTTTATCTCCAAGAATTAAAAAAAACGCTCAATTTGAAAGACCCTTTATAAACAATAAACATCAAAGATCACAGCACTTGAATTTCATCTCAGAATTAAAATTTCGGAAAAGAAAACATTTTCTAGAAAAGTTAAATAACAGTTACATATAAATTGCAGAAATTGTATTTTTGTAATATGTTTTTTTACATCGTTACGTACATCACTTTATTTTCTCGGGCTTTTGTTAACACATAGTTTGAGGTAAACTAGTAAACAGGTGTTTCGCATACTAGCACTAGAGAATGGGAGCTGACAAAACACAGTTTTTACAAATTAGGGGTGGGGTGTGGGAAACGTGTAAAAACGGGTATTCGGCGAAGTAAAAATTATGCATCATCTATTGCTAGACATTGTACCATGTAGGTACCTGACGATTCGTGGAATTAGGGTCGGAAGGGGAGACCAAGGTCATAAAAAAAATAGTGGTAAATTTAACTCTCAGCAGACCATCCACCAGTACTGGAAGAGTGTTTAGATCACCCTGTGATAAATACCCAAAATGTTCCGGATAGTGTAAGGGATGCAGTAAATTTATTTATAGGAGAGGATTTTTTTACATTCTTTGTACAAGAATCAAACAGATATTATCAAAACGTAGACAAATTCAAAACTTACAAGAAATCTCTCAAATGGAAAGACATTACTTGACAAGAAATGAAGAAAATTTTGGGGCTCATTCTTCTCATGGGACAAGTCCGTAAGGATATAGAAGAGACGAATACTGGAGCACAGATGTCAGTACGGACACAATTTTTCACTAAAACAATGACCAGAGACAGATTCGTCAAATATGGCGAGCTTGGCACTTAAATAACAATGAAAATGTCAAAGATGGATCACATAGGTTGTGTCAAGTCAGACCAATATTAGATTATTTCCTTCCGAAGTTTATAAATGTTTACAAACCTATTCAGCAACTATCTTTAGATGAGGGTATCTTGGAGGGGAAGATTAATCCAGGAAATAAAGAATATAATCTAATGTAATAATAAATAATATAATCCAGGAAAAATTATAAAATGGATACTCGTGCGTATGGTGTGCGGAAGTACTACAGGCTACATAGGCAATTTTGAAATTTATTGTGCCCAAGGATGAAAATTATTGGAAACTATACAAACTGTTGTATCGCCTTATGGCATCATCTGTTCATGGATAACTATTACAAGTGTGGAAAATAGTCAAATACTTTTGCAATCTAAAATTCGAATTTGTGACACGATTCGAAAAACAGGGGATTACCTGACTGCCTGAAAGTAACTAAATTGAAAAAGGGCCAAACAATCTTTCGAAGGAAAAAAGATGTTTTCTTACAAGAAGTATGTTGAATTTCCACCATACATGCAGTGGAAATGCGAGAAAGTCACAACAATTGATAAGAAGACTCGAGAAACCATAGTGAAACCCAACACTAAACGATTACAGTAAATATATGAAAGTCGTAGACCGAGTAGACCAATACCTTTCTTATTATTCCATTTTACGTAAAACCGCTAAATGGACAAAAAGCGATCTATGTGATAAATTGTGCATTATTCAACTCATTTGTTGTGTCTTCTTCTGGGTTACAATCCTAGGATTGGTCTGCACCAAGCACTCGATCCCTCCACTCATCTCTGTCATCCGCCAGTCTCTTCATCTCCTGGTAGCTGCCACAGCGCATATCCCGGATCACCCGGTCCATGTAGCTATATCTAGGGCGGGCTCTGGTTATTGCCCTCAATCATTCCCTCGACGATGGTAAGGCTGCTATAAGCTGGCCCCCAACTCTGCCTCCTGGGTAAAGTTGGATAGGGCACTCTTATGTCCTGGGGTGTGAAAAGCTCCCTAAAGGCGGAGGAACCTTCGTGGTCAACGGCATAGAATGTGGAAAGCAAGGGGAAACTACCACATTAAGGGTCCATGTTGGCATCTCAAGAAACAGTGTTGTGTACTACTATGTAAAAGAAAGGAAAATAAAATATAAACAATTTTTAAAAGACATTGCAGTGCACTGGGTGACTAATGATATTTCGTTGGATAATATTCAAGACCTGGAACCGACACCGTCAACATCCAGTATTCAATAAAATTAGATCCTCCAGGAAGACTCTGGATTTGAGAAAACATACATTGGAAAAGATTGAAGGCACTGGTAAAAAGGATATACTAAGAGGATGTTGTGTGTGCGCGGTCTTCCAAGTATGTAGCGAAACCCGCTATATGAGTAAATTATGTGATGTACCATTACACAAAGGGAAATGTTTCGAACGTTATCATACAAATGTCTTCCTGCCGCTAGAGCCAGAGCCAGAGCTTGGCTATAGAGCCGTGATTTGCGTGGAAATTTTCTAGAATTTATAAATACTTTTTGGCAAAAAACATTACGAATTATGCGGTATTTTTATAATTAATAGTAGAATTACTTCGAAAAGTTGATTAGAAACCTATTAACACTTCCCTTACTGTGCTAAAAAATTACGCCAGTTACGGTGTTGGACACTGAGGGTACACTAAAAATGTATGTTTTAAATTAAAATTATGCAAAATCTATTAGTTTTTTTTTTTAATTAGCTATAAACATCATTTTATTGTGTAATAAAATGTCGAATAATATAAAATAAGTGTAAGAAATGATAAAATAATAGTTGAAACAGAGAAGTGACATTTCTATACGAAAATAATTTTCCCACTGCGTCGTTCGGTCTGCGCAACGTTCAGAATGCGCATGACTGAAAAGAGGTCTCCAACCTTTTAACACTTCCCTTACTGTGCTAAAAAATTACGCCAGTAACGGCGTTGGACACTGAGGGTACACTAAACATGTATGTTTCAAATTAAAATTATGCAAAATCTGCTAGGTTATTTTTTGTTATTAGCTATAAACATCATTTTATTATGTAATAAAATGTCGAATAATATAAAAAAAAGGTAAGAAATGATAAAATAAGAGCTAAAACAGAAAGGCATTTCTATAAGAATATTATTTTTACGCTGCGTCGTTCGGTCTGCGCAACATTCAGAATGCGCATGCGTGATAAGAGATTTCCAGCCTTTTAATTTTTTTTCATAAAATTATACAATAAAATGTAGCATGTATTTTTTTGGCAATAAAACCATAATTCGAATAAAGACAATAAATAACATATAAACAAAATATAAAATGAATATATAAATTCAAAAATCAAGGTTTTAGGGCGAGAAATTTATATAGTATTGTATAAACAAACACGAAATTCAAAATTATACATAAACAAACACGAAATTCAAATCAATAAAATATATGCAATTTGGAAAATATAAACACTACAGAAAATTTGAAAATAGGACAAACATATCATATAATCAAAGTTTAATCCTGTGGAGAAAGTTATCGCAATTGGGGCATGAAACCACTTTTTTTTTACTATATTCTACGTACTAAACACGCAGGTGTTTGACAAATATTGCAGAATAGCCTGGTTTTTTTTCTCGAATGTTTTTAATAAAACCCACAACTTCCTCTTTTGAGGACCTCACGGGGTGCCAACAGGGTATTATTTACTAATGTTTCGGATATTGACTCGCCACAATATGTTAAAACTGTATTAAAAGCATCTTGTTGTTGCTATTTTTCCTTTTTAAGATATTGGGCATTGCCAATTCCAAACTTAACTCTCTTGTGAAATGTTTTCGGTGGTATTAATTATTTTGTTTCCACTCTGGATATTTGTCTATCCATAAGAGGTATGCATTCAATGCAGCCATATCTATAATTTCCATAAAAAGACGGAAAGGCCATCTTCTCGTTGACCTTGAGCAAGAGTACTCTCAAGTAATTTAGTCTCCCGTATCTACTCCAATTTTCGTATTATTATAATGATGTATAATTACTATAGTGGCTTTTGTTTTTCTGAATAATCAATTTCTGCATCATTGAATTGAGTGGATAATAATAATACTGCTTTATTTTTTGTGGTACACACGAAACAAGTATTTTATTTTCAGCTACTATGGATTGTTTTCTCTCTAGACAGTATAAATTCAAGTGAGATTACTCTTTTATTTTTTCGAAGCGTGCCAGTTAGAGTTAAACCTTTTAATAAAAGATTATCGGCTAATTTGATGGAGGTAATAAAAATACCTGTGGTTATCCTCCTGTTCGTGCCATACTGCGGTTGAACCATTTCTATAACTACTCAGTTAGTTACCTTGATTTATCTCTCTCTACGATTATTTATCATACCAGAATAAGCCTGTAAATTTGTTATGCGTCATATGCCGCCGCAGTCGGCAGCAACCCAGATTTTGATGCCATATTTACCAAGTTTAGACTTCATGTACACGCGAAATGAACAATTCTCTCTAAAGTTTGGCAAACGTTCATCTACAGTTATATTCGAAGATGGAGAATAATTGCTTTTGCACATATCCATAAACATTTTTGAAATCCACTTAATTGGTTCTAATTTATCTGAAAAAACCCTGATATCTCTCTTCTCGGGTTTCTTTATCATCAAAACGAATATGACTGTAAATATAGATGAATCTATCTCGAGACAGAGCTGTTGTGAAAAATGACTGGCAAAAGGGACTTTCACTTATCCACAATTCACTCAAAGATAGCTTTCGTGTTCGATTTCTGCCAGGTGCGAGCAATATTCCAATGAATTCATATAACTCGTCTTTTGATATTGGTTGGTTCTTTTCTGAATGAATTCGATTTAAATGACGATTTGTTTCTTAAACATCACTTTTACCACCTCTTCATTTACAAACAGACAACACATATCTTTTATGGAATGTACATTTATACTTGAATTTCTCAGTCCAGAATCTTCGATGAGAATATTTGATACCCGACCGATGCCTCGAAGATTGAGGTGGTACTCGTAATGAACTCCATTCGAATCCATGTTTTGATGTAAATAATATTTCTTCGTCTTCTTCACTCGTCTCCAAATCAGAATATACTTCATCCTGTACGTCGACAAAATCTTCTGATTCTGATATATTGCCTGTCGCCTTAAATTCCAAATCGCTATCATCGCCGTCGATATTTCCCGCCATCTCAATTATTATATTTTTGAAAATGAAATAATAAATAAAATGTACATTTATTATAAAAAGAGTAATGGTACAATATAACATACCAGATAAAAAATGATAATAGAAAAAACATACCAGATAAAAATAAAAAATAACAATCAGGATTATAAAACTGGTGACGATCCCCTGGAACGGGCGCTATACGTACGAACTGTCAAAAAAGAATGAGTGTTTGACATTTCATCAATTCGCGATTTAAAATCATTAATTTCTGTTGAATTAACTATGAATGTTTTGTTTCCTAATGACATCATTCAAATCATAGAGGTTTCGATGAGGAATACATAAAGTATGAAGACCCTGCAAGCAGTATATTTCGAGAAATTAAATAAAATATAAGTCATGATCACTCGCTATCCATCACCGTACGGCAAGTGTTAAATAGACAAAAATCCAAATTATCGTTCTTCTAATAATGGACTTTTACTGTATTTCCATTTGATATTTTTTTATGAAAACATTTGAGATTCAAAATTTAATGGACATATTTTGTACTTTGTTTTTTATTATATAATGTGTTCATGTTTCTTTCAGGAATCCAATATATGCAATTGAACATATATACTTTATATAAAAGTTTTGCAACTCCAGGTAATTAAAAATAAATGCTGTTATCTCAAACATTGAATTTTGTTTGATATATCAATATGTAAAAATAAAAATAAATGTTTCTACATTTCAAGTTTTTCATTATTTCATTTGCTATAATGAGTGAAATTTTTTTTTTTTAACCAGGTTATCGAGAAATAAATGTGAATTGTGCTATTTAATTTTAAAGTGAAATTTTCTAGATGCCAATTGCATACTACAAATTTCATTTCAGGTAGTTAAATAACATCAAGTATTCAGAAAATTTATTTTGTCTTTGTGCAAACGTTAAATTAAGAAGAAAACGAAATTTTAAAATAAAAATTGTTTGAAAATAATTGCTCTGCGATCTTATTTATAAGGTAGCTGAATTTTTTGTAACTTGGCTGTGTTTACTCCCCAAAAAATTCCTTTCCCTCTTTCCATCAAAATTATCACCGAGTGGAATGCTCTTATAAAAGATCTGAGAATATCTTGGAGAATTATGGTACATAATAAATGTGAACAAAAAATATTGATTTAGTGATGCAGTGTGAGAAATGGGAGATGAGGTGAGGTGCATCTTTTGCACATACATTCTTTTTCTAAATATTCTTTAATTTATTTTGTCTCTATTTTTGTAATACTTTTGAGTCACAATTAAAAGTTCCTTATTGTTTACTTTATTAAACTGCCTTAAGTTTTTTTGTAGAAATTTTGTTTTTCTTAACAATTAATTACTTATATACAACATAATTGATCAGCTTTCTAATGATTATATATTTAACTGGGTAGCTTAGAGCTCAATCTGTTATTTAATTTAGCTTATATGTCATTGTCAAAGATGACTTCACTTCTTTTGAAGCTATGAGTAACATCAATATTAATTTTTGTGTGCTGAAAGCGAAACAAATGTTAAAAAATAAGGTTTTCATTAATCGTAGAAGTATTCGCACCAGAAGTGTTAAATCAGTAAGTTTCTTAATTAAATGAAAGGTGTCATCCTCTTAAAAGATTGAAAGTGGCTCTAGTAATTCAATAAAGTCAGATGGACTGCGCTTCTCATGAAATTTGTTTTCTACAGTCAGCACAGCGCCGCATCCGAGCCATGGTCCAGCAGAGCAGTGTGCCAGGCAGAGGGAGAAGGGGCCCGTCTTCATCAGGATCCCCCTCCCAGCAGCAGCAGTAATGCGTGTGCCCCCGTATCTTGTGCGTATGAATGTCTATCGTCACCTCTTTGTTGATTCATGCCGTCTGTGTGATTGTATCACACCTTCCACTCTATGTTATGCATCTCAATGCCTGATGGAGGTTTGGAATATTTTTCTCCTAAGTGTAGTTTGCACAACTTTCAAATTTAGTTTTAGACGAATGTGTCATTAAATTATACTGAAATTTTTTGATTAAATCACGTGAATAAACCAAACCATCTACATTTCCGTTGTATCACGGATAAAGCAGACCTGTTTTATGAAAGGAATTTACATTGAAGGTTTTTAGAGTGATAATTATAAAAAAATCATGAAAAATAAAATAGTTTTGTTATGAGAAGAATGTTCAGGTGGGTCTTATATCATGAGTGTTGGCAGAAAACTCTGTTTTCCTTATTGGAGTTTCTCTTCACCATTGATACAGCCCAGCAATGCATTTGACTTTATTTCATGAATTCCACTTTTTTATTGTATTTTGACGAATCTTCCACTTTGTGACTTTTTGACACTAAGATTCTTAAGAAAACGTTTGTTTTATATTAGCTGTAGTGTTAACTGATGTTAGCTGCTTTTCTGTCAAAAAGGAACAAGGTGTATGATCTGCATAGTTTTAAAAATAATGTATTTTAATATGATTTAAAAATTAATTATTATATATATTATTTTATTGAGATAATCCGATGAATTGAAAAAAAATACTTGTATGATGCTCTGTTTGTAATGAATAAAATTTTCTTTATTGTAATATGGAATTAGTGATATTAATGGGTGACCATATCACAGTATCTTGACCTTAATTAAACTTGTGTAAATTTTAAAAGTGGAAAAAGTTTTAATGTGAAAACAAATTATTGAATTTTAATAGAATTTTCACCTGAAAATGACTGCAAATGTAAACTGTTAAAATGAGGAGTCCTCAGATCTTAGTATATTTTTTCATTCCTATGTTAACTGCAGCTAAAATGTATGACATGGTCAAATTGCTACCATTTGTGATATTTGCTTTGCACACACATGCCTGTAATAATGGCAAAATTGCTATTAAAATGGATTTTAGTTTTCAAACTTACAGTTTTTCTTCAACAAAAATAATTAAAGACAAACTTTGTTGATTGCCTCGAGATACTGTGATAGTCAACAGTTGATTAAAAAAAATGGTTTCAATTTTAAATGGCCTTGATCAAATGTTGTTTGATTTTGTTTACTTCAGTTACATTTATTTATAGATTGCAATCTTTTTGATTGTGCATTTTTTTTATCATACTCGTACCAAGATATACCACCAGTTTAAATTCAGGCTTTTGGAAATGTTTTATGCAGACTAAGTTTATCATTTACGTCACATATGATTCAAATTTGCATGTGTTCTGTGTTGAACTTTCAAATTGTAAGAATACCTAGGTACAGATGTTCTCTATACATAATTATTCTCATTTGTATTATACAAAAAGCTTGTTTCACTCACATCTAGACAATTGAACATTTGTTTTCTTTTTAAACCTGATACTACCTCGTCTACGAATTATATAGATGAATATTTAAAATCCAGGATGTTTTCATGTTAGATTTTTTATCAAAATAGTTAAATTGCAATATTTACACAATAGTTATTATTTTAAGAAGTATGTCTCGAGTGTTGCATTATTGATATATTTTCATTTGTTATTATATTAACGGGAATGAGAATCAAATATTAAAAAATATCACTTGTTGAGTAGTTCATAATTTTACTAATAAAATGTACAGTCACATTTGAGGCATGACTCTTAAAACATTATTTTATTTCATTTTAATTGTACACTTTTGTATTTTTGATGATTAAAACAGATTTTTCACTATACACGTAGTCCATATTGTTACTATTTTTACTCAATCGAATTAACTAAATACCTGATGCTTTTTAGAATATCTGTGAATGATGAACCTTTTTATAACTCCTTTATCTTATCACTAGAAGTATATAGTATTTGAAGGTAATGTCATTAGATTTCTTTTGCAGAATACATTTAAATGTGATGTTCCATATTATATATGTATATAAGATAGATTTCAACTAGAATTTGTTGGGATTATGCAAGTCTCTCAAAAATGATGTTTTCTATTGCTAGTTCCAAAGGCATCAATTATCTGGGAAGTCGATTAAATTTAATATTATTTTCTCAAAGGCAACTGCTCAGTTACTTCTCGAAAATTGTTGCAATGAGATAGATTATCTTAAATATTCCAAAGTTTACAGATCATTTTCAATTGAGATTTTTATAGCCATTAAAAGATGACATCAATGACCAGCTTATTATACTTATTATCAATGGTTACTGGACAGTCGAAACTCCTCTTATTAGGCTTCAGTATGTTCAGAATACATGTAATAAACCAGCACTTACTTTATTAAGGTCTATGAATGTATGGATGCATATTCCTTTGTGTTCTTTAATTGGACTAAGATTCAATATTTGATTCATATTTATATTGGGGTAATTAATATTTATATGCTCCTAGTAAATTTCAAATATTGAATTGCTTGTATATTGACATAAGTTCATAGTTTTTCCCTCTTTCACCAAAATTGTATGCTTTGATAAATATTTTTACATTTGGAGCTAGAATTTCATTATTAAAAATGGTTGAGATTGCAAAAATTGACAAGTGGACGGGATGACACATAAGAAATATGCAGGATGGACAATTGAGTAGCTTAAGAATGCCTTGTGAATAGTGCGAATAACACCGGTGGTTTGGACATTTTTGATTGTTGAATAATAGGTAGAATGAGAGATTCGGTAAATTATTTGTGATGGTTTGTTATTATTTTTTTTAAGTTTTGTAATTTACTTATATTAGTAATTTGTATCGAGTCTCTGCCACGGATACCCTAGCTAGTGACATTATTGTAATTGTTTTCTATTGTAAGGAATAAAGTATTAATGTTGTTTAATTGATATGTGCCAAGTGAGATATTCTTAAATGAAAGATTATTATTATGGGCGCTTTACTACATGATAGGTTAACAGTTCAGATATTTCAAATCTGAACTGTTAACCTATCATGTAAACTTTTGATTTCAACATTTGTGTTGTAAAATGTCATAAATGTGAGAAAGATAAAATAAATTCACAATTTTCCTCTGTAATATTAAAAAAAATACTCTTGTTTTTTTTTTCTCCCTTACATTTCGCAATTCAGAAAAGAATGTATTTTTGGAATGTTATACTATAAATAAATTTATCTATCAGTTCGATTTTCAATAAAAAAACGAGCAAAATCAAAGCAAAAGGCAAATCATGAATTAAATTTTGTTAGTTTAATTGAGAGAATCAAGTTTTTTTTTCATGTAACAACAAGCAAACAAATTACACTTATACAAAACACCTTTGTGATATTGTGCGGGTCCCGCAAATAAGTTTCGATATGAAAAAAATGTAAGGGTATTAAAAACTAAGACTTATTTTTATTTAAACTCTGAACTGGAAACCTTTCATGTAAACCCATGTGTTTTAAAATAAGTGTCATAAATGTGAGAATAAAAAAATCAATAAAATATTTTCTTTTCATTGTTTCACCCCTTTTTTATGGAATAAAAAATAATATAAATGTATGTTTTTTTCTCTTTTCCTCCATTGCAAGAAATAAAAAATAACTCAAATTTTATGGTTTATATATAGCTAATAATGTTATATTTATTAGCTATAGCTCAAAATAAGAATCGCTGCACTGACATCGCTAAGTTTTTAAAATATCACTGACAACACAGCACTAAGTTAATACAAATTCAGAAATTGCACAAGGTAGTAAAGCGCCCATAAAGGGCATCATAAGTGATAAGTATATGACAAAATCTAAATTCTTTTTTATTAAATTATAAGTTCATCGACAATAAAGAGGCAGTTGGAAAAAATAAGTTTTACACTCGTAAGTAAAAAGGCTGTGTTTTCTAAAATGAAGTTATATTGTTTAAAAATGAGAGAAAAAATAGTATTGAAAAAGTTAAGAAATATTCCCAAGGATTCAGCAAAATTACGATTAAATTAAGGTGAGTCAAAAAATCTATTTCAGAAAGAGATTGTATAATAGTACAGCACAGTGTTACGAGTATATACAAATGGAGTAAACCCAAATTTACACTTTTAACGGGTCCTTCGAGAATCATACTCGAAGCCCCCGAGCAGACCAGGTATTATACCGTGTGATGAACTGTTAAAAGAATAATGAAGGTCGAGTTGTAAAAGGGTATTAAAATGAAGTGTTTTTATAACTAGACTGGTAATGGATGTAAAGATAAAATAATGTTTAAAAGGTAATGAAGGACCGATTGATAAGGATTTTAAGTGTACATGACACTATCCAAATCAATTTGGGTTCCAAAAAGATGTGAAACAGAAACTGCACTACTTGGTTTAATTATCATCACTTTAGATAATAAGTTGACGACTTGAGAGAGAGAATGAGTCACAGAGAAGGTGTAAAGATACACGGGCAAAAGGTGGATATGATAAGGTTCGCTGACGATATTGCTATGGTTGCTGAAAGTGAAGAGGAACTACAAGAGGCCTTAACAACTATGGAAAGCATTCTTCAAAATAACTACAGTATGAAGATAAATAAAGACAAAACAAAGCTGCTGACTGTAGGCCGAGCGCAACACCAGATGAGAATAGTGATGTCGGGTAAACCACTAAAGAACACCAAAGAGTTTGTCTACCTCGGGAGCAAAATAACATGGGACGGTCGGTCTAAGAGCGAGGTCGACAGCCGTATACATCAGGCCAGACTTGCATTTAATAAAAGGTCGAAAATAATAGAATCAAATAATATAGACCTAAAACTGAGAATACTCCTCATCAAGACCTATGTATGGAGTATCTTGATGTACGGCTGCGAGACATGGTGCCTATCCGAAAGAGATAGACGGAGACTAGAGGCTTTTGAGATGTGGTCCTATAGAAGACTATTAGGAATTTCCTGGAGAGACCACATCACGAATGAAGAGGTTCTCCAACGAATCGAAGGAGGAAGGCACCTGCTCAGGATCTTGTCCGAAAGGCGTGCAAGATGGATCGGTCATATAATACGACAAGAGGGCCTTTTGCATGCCATAATGGAGGGTATGACCGAGGGGACAAACTCTAGGGGACGCCCACGCCGAGAGTACCTGGAGGACCTGTTGGTGGACGTGCGCTGCTCAATATATACAGATTTAAAAAGAGCCGCACATGACAGGGAGGAATGGAGGAGAAGAGTTGAAATTGCTGCAAACCAGTCTTAGGACTGCAACCACAGAGAGAGAGAGATAATAAGAGAACATGTTAATCAGTTTTTTTGGACAGTGCTGATATTGTGTCGCCAACTTGTGTCATTTGATACTGTCGCCAAATATTACCAGAATGATAGAAATGAGCATATGTGGACACTTGAAGTTGGTTCTCTTCGTACTTATCTGACAGAACTCGGATAATTTAATTTGGTGGTGGTAAATTTAGCCTCTTTAATTATTTAACACATCATTGTTAAAACAATCTGAAAAGCTTATTGTCAGATGATAATCTCGTCCACCCAACCCTTTCCTGTAAAATACGAAGTGTTCTAGGAACAATATTATTCTTGATATAATATATGTTAATAGATCCTTTAATTTTTGTCTAAGGGGTAAGAAGTTACTTTTATAGATGACACGGTTCTTCTCTTGGAGGGCAAAACATGGGTGATGTGTTATTAAAGGGAAACAAAATATAGAGTACTTGTACTTCAAATCCATTCTCTGACACTCGAGAAAAAAATAAAATACAAACTCAACGAAGACACATGGCAGCCTGGCAACTGTTCAAATATTCACCATCCCTAGAGCTAGAACATCTTAAGCCCGAAGGCAATATCGATCGTCCAGTTCATTAGTCAGACAACTCCAAATAACCTGTTTTGAGATAATGAGAAAAGCAATATTCTAATCGTCACCATAAATCAAATACTATTAATTTTTGCCCGAGTTTTATATATTTTATTAATAGATGTTTAAATATTAGTTACTTATTAAAAACATTATCAATTCCAAACAGAAGTGGAGTTATGGGCTATTTTATGAGTTGTCTGACTAATGAACCAGGCATAGACTGAAAACAATTTTGAGTTGTTTCAATGATTTAGATTTGTACTAGTAATGACATTCATGGTTTAAATAAAATTTATTTAGAAATAACTGAATGATGGGGCTTTTTTGGTACTACATATCATCATCATTGTCAACCAGGGTCGATCCACTGCTGGATGAAGGTCTCCCCAAGTTGACTCCAAATAGTTCAGTTTTTTGCTCGTTGATGCCATGCTTCCTTATTTCATCTATCCAGCGTACCGTCGGTCTTCTTCTGGGCCTCTTTATGCCTCTTGGGTACCATTGGATTATTTCGGATGTCCATCGGGAGTCTGACATTCTGGCTACGTGTCCTGCCCATTACCACTTCATTCTTTTGCACACCTTTATAGCGTCTTCCACCTTTGTAATATTGCGAATCCAGTTTACGGTCTCTTTTAGTATATCCCAACATGCATCTCTCCATGCCCCTTTGTGCGGTCTGGAGCTTTTGTGTGTTCTTTACTGTGAGCGTCCATGTCTCGCAGCCATACGTAAGTACTGGGAGAATACGCTGGTTGTAGACCCTTCGCTTCAAGGATATTGGGAGATTACTCGAGCTCCACGCTAGTTTTGTTCTTCGTGCTATTTCCTCCGATATGCCACCTACAAAGGAAACAAGTTGGCCCAGATACACATTCCTGGACAAGTTCTAGAGGCTTTCCATCTACGTTTATTGGTTTTGGGGTAGCAAAGCTGTTCATCATATATTTGGTTTTAGAAGCGTCGTTTATGCCTGCTGGATGTTGCAGAGACAAATCATTTTCAGGATTTGCTGATTGTAAAATACCAGTAAATATAATAAATGGAGGTAAACTGATTAATTATAATAATCTATCAAAACTAAAATACAAATCTCAAAGGCTTATGATGGAAATACAAGTTTCAAATGTTATATATATGTATACGAGTATAAATGCTTACCGCAATAATTCCAGCTGACTTGGATTTTACCAGTCTCATCAAATATTGTCCTCTGCTTTCACCATTATGATATTCCCTCATTATGAATGTATAATATATTACATATTATACAACGTTAAAATAACTTATAAAGCACTTATTTTTAAAACAATCTGCAGATTAATTTAATCCACAAAACACTTCTGAACGTAACGGCTAACCGATAAAACTTGGAATAAGTTACACAAAAATAACGCCAAATGGCAGTGTCCAGTTCATTAGTAGGACATTTAGAAATATTCTTGTAATGACCCAGACAATATCCAAATTTTGTTTAATTCTTTAGAAGTTTATTTGCAATAGCATTTTTTTTGTTGCATTTTGGAGTTTTCTGAGTGCTGAACCAGATAGAGCGCAACATTTTACAAATAACTGCATGTTTAACTCCAATTTCATTTTTTTGGAGTTGTCAAACTAATGAACTGGACGATCGATATACCTATCTAGCTCCCGTAATATGCGATAGGATACTGAATATAATAAAGACAAAATAGTGCGAGAAATTCAAGTGGTAGATCGGAGAGTGGTTGTTTTTATACAATTACTTGTAATATACAAAGAATGTATCACCATAGGTGCTAGCGAGGTTCGCAACCCACTCGCCGTGTTTGGTGGTGACGGTAAGGGGAGGACGAAGCTAAGAGTAGGCGTATGAAATATTTGGGAAAGAAAGAATGAAAAGGTTGATTGACTGTGTAATGTAATGAAAGATAAAGGTTTGAACATAGTGTTCTCGAGTGAGACGAAGAGGATGAGGATCTGAAAAGTTACGAGGGATTTTAGGAATGTGGTATGGTATGGTATGAAGAATAAGAAAAGGGCACATCAGGGTGTAGGAGAAATAATATCCGAACAGTTGCGGGAACGTATGAAATAATATGAGTTTTGTGAGCCCTAGAGTGATGTGAATCCAATTTATAGGAGGCATAACATGTTTTTTAAGAGTGAACGTAATGGAAGCTAGGAAGAATTTTGGAATTGTATAACAAAAGGTTTTTTAAAAACAGAAGAAGAATGACAAGATTATGTTGGCAGTAGATTTGAATGCATGGGTTAAATGGGATGGGTTTAAATCGGTGTTGGACAATTTTGATGTCAGACGGACGAATGATAATGGGAATAGAATGCTAGAAGTATATTTTGTAATGAGCTTCTTGTCACAAATACGGTTTTCGACCACAAGAAACCACATGTATAGGTACGTCCGAAAGAGGAAGTATACGATCGGAAATTGCAAAAGATCATTCTATGCAGATATGATAGTATTAAGAGGAGCAGATATCGGCTCACACCATTATCTAGTGGTGAGTAGAATAAATATTCTCCATGAGTGGTAATCTGGCATACATAAAGAAGTACCGGTCATCAGAATCAAATGGTGAGTAGAATAAATATTCTCCATGAGTGGTAATCTGGCATACGTAAAGAAGTACAGGCCATCAGAATCAAATGGCGAGTAGAATAAATACTCTCCATGAGTGGTAATCTACCTGGAAGTCACCAGATGGGACCACCTGTAACCAGATAGACCATATATTAATGGATGGCAGACACATATCAAACCTCCTAGACTCTAGGACATACCGTGGGGCAAATGTTGATTCTGACCACTATCTCGTAATTAACAAAATTAGAGCCAGAATATCAATGGCTAAACTGCACAAATCAACAAGATCCACTAAATTTAATACAGAAGCATTGAAAGACCGTGAGAAGCGTACCCAATATGTGGAAAAACTTAATGGAGAACTCGCTGAAGTGGATGGAACCCAAGAACCCAATAGTGTATGGGAGAAGTGCCAGACTATCGTCAAGAGAACTGCTGCTGAAATACTTGGATGTGTTGAATCTGGAAGGCCGGTTAACTGGTTCGATAACGAGTGCTCAGAGGTAACACAGAAGAAGAATGAAGCATATCTCAGATTACAACAGCGGAATACCAGAGGCAATGCTGAGGAATACAAACGGAGAAGAAGGGATGAAAAGAAAATCCACAAGATGAAAAAGAAAGAGTGGGAACAGTCCCAGATCAGTGAGCTGGAAAACCTCAACTCACGGGGATTATGTAGACAGTTCTACCGGAGGATTAATCAGCAGCGCAAAGAGTATAAACTAAGGGTAAAAACAGACATGGCGAAATTCTTAACGATACAGTGGATATCTTGAAACGTTGGGCCGAACACTTTGAGGAACTTCTTAATAACAACCATTCCGATGACATTGATACAGAGAATCCCTATGCTGAGGACGAAGAAAACATACCACCACCATGTCTAATGGAAGTAAAAACAGCCATAAAAAACCTCAAAAATAATAAGTCTCCAGGACATGACGATATCCCTGGTGAGTTACTTAAGTACGGAGGAACTGAACTAACCGCTATGATCCATACCATCGTGGAGAAAACATGGGACTCAGAAACTGTACCAGACGATTGGAGGACTGGAATCATATGCCCACTCCACAAAAAGGGTGATACAATGCAATGTGCCAACTATCGAGGAATTACCCTACTGAATGCATCATATAAGGTCTTTGCCGGTGTCCTGTTCTCCAGATTGCTGCCATACGCTGAGAACCTGGTAGGCCAATATCAAAGCGGATTTCGTCCGGGGAGATCCACTATAGATCAGATGTTCACTCTCCGTCAAATATTGGAAAAAACCCTAGAGTATAATGTCGATACACACCACCTCTTTATCGATTTCAAAGCTGCATATGACAGCATTAACCGCTCTCAACTCTATGCGGCCATGAAGGACTTGGGTATTCCTAACAAACTCATAAGGATGGTTAGACTCACTATGAACCAATCACAATGTAGAGTCCGGATTCAGAATGATATCTCAGAACCATTCTACACAATGAATGGACTGCGTCAAGGAGACGCACTAGCTTGTCTACTTTTTAATATGGCTCTAGAGAAGTGTGTAAGAGAATCCGGAGTACAGACAAATGGGTCAATTTTCTACAAATCAAGCCAAATACTGGGCTACGCGGATGATATTGACATTATTGGTAGATCCCCACAAGCAATGATGGAGACATTTGTTCAGTTGGAGAGGGCCGCAAACAGAATGGGACTTCGCATCAACTCCGATAAGACCAAATATATGATAGCCACTAAAGCACCCCGTAATAACCAGACACCTACCACGATTAACCCATTAACGCCCAAAAGAAAACTACATGTGAAAATTATTTTTTATTGTTATTTATTACAACATTGTGAACACTTAATACTATTAGAAAAGAAAAATTTAAATAAACACTTATATTTTAGAAAATAAAGGGCTGTACACGGCTGTGTACAGTGGGCGGTTTAAGAGTGAAATTGTCCAAAACACGGTCGCTCAACACACAACGTTTTCTTACAGAGTCCGCATCGCCAGCGACCTCGGTTGTGGCAAATAACACAACGCAATGGGTTTTCTATGCGTTCGGGGTTGTGACCATTATTTTTTTGCTCCAATCCAAGTATTTTTGACGATGTCGGATGACTTTTCGTTTTTATGTGTCGTATGTACCCTCGGGCAATCGTCCGTCTGAACAATAATTGGTCCATACATGTCACCTGTCCAGTCTTGCTGAGTAACACATGTAGTCGCCAAGCATTAGAAATAGCCATATCTAGTAAGTAGGTAAAGATTACCCACCACCATTTTTTTCCTCTTATGGACACTCGGTAAAGACTGATGGACTGATCCATTTGGTCGACGCCACCCATTCCTCTGTTGTAATTTATAAACAGTCTTGGGACATTGACTTCCACTTTTTGCTTTTGAACCTTGCACCATCTTCTCACTTTTCCCAGAGGCTCTATACTGTCAAAATTGGATCCCATTGTAACAACATTATTATCTTTCCAGCGTACAATTGTAATTTCATTTTTTGTGTCAAATCGATAGTCATACTCTGCTCTAGGTCGCTTTTTCATTACCTTCACAGTGGTAAGTGGACAATTCTTAGTTCTATTCTCTCGCATTGTGCCTGTGGCCCTGTAGCCTAAGAGTCGCAAATCATGCAACAACTGATAATTTGTAAAAAAGTTATCGAAGTACACAATATGTTCATTTGGTACAATTGGCATCTTTGCCAGCAGAGATTTTACGACTCTCGCGCCGAGAGGATCAGCAGAAACTTCTGTAGATGACTTGCCGCAATAAATGTCAAATGTGTAGCAGTAGCCATCAGAACTTGTTGCTGCCCAATTCCGATAGCCAAACCTCACAGGTTTTCCCATTATGAATTGTTTGGCTGAATGACGGCCAAAATATTTAATCATGGACTCATCTACAGACAAATTTTTATGAAAAACTCCCCACTGGCACGAGTTTCTCTGAATGAGATTACACAATGGTCTCACTTTGAACATTTTATCATTCGAATTTTCAACTAGAGAATTGTCTGCAAAGTGTAGGTTTCTTTTTATTTCCAAAAACCTATTACGTGACATGCAATTTGCAACCAATGGAATGCCAAGATCTTCATCCAAACTCCAATAAGCACGTTCGGTAGGTAATTCGTGATATCCAGTCAATATCAATATGCCCAAAAAAGATTTCAAGTCCTCACAATTAATTTCAAAATTATGTCGATTATTTTGACCAGCGTACAAAACACTATTTTGTGTTATCAAGTTCATAACCTCTTCATCAAAGAATTTTTCAAACAACATTGTAGGGTTGTGGTCTTTTATGGATTCTACAACAGTCTTTTGTCTGCTCTGAATGGCATCGGTAATGTTATGTGTTGTACTATATATAGGTGAAGTTTTTCTCCACTTAGGTGCGTCTTGACTTTTAACTCGTTTTGAAGATCTTATATAATTAGAAAGCGGCTCATCATCACTGTCCGAAATATCATGGCCAGGACGGCGTGGAATTACTTGCACTGTACCTGGCACATCTTTTGGAAGATTAGAGGACGTCAAATCATCGTCATTCCCTTCTTCTTCGTCACTCAGGACATCAGGATTTGGTGGAATCAATACTATATCGTATTCGACTTCATCGTTTTCATCGGACATTATTGATTCAAGGGCTTCTTCGAGTCTTGTATAGGTATTATGGCTTGTGAAAACACGACGGGCCGCCATTTTAAAAATTTTAAGGATTTCAGGATTCGACAATTATAGTTATCGGGTTATCAAATATATGTGTTATCGAATTATGCCTTTAGCACACTGCAGGGTATGAACTGAGCAAGAAACAAAAGCGAACTGAATATGATCTGCTTCCACGAGTCATTAACATTTTTACAGTCAGATGCCCATTGTACACGCTTGTGTACAGGGCAATAAAATATAACCCAGCACACCATAAACAATTTTTTTCGTTGCAGTAATAAAATCACGCGTTATAATAGAGTCTAACTATACCTAATAATAAAAAAACAAGAGAAAATATTTTATTATTTATAATAAAAACGTTAAAAACATCTTACGAAAAAAATCTTATTTCATATCCATATTGCGATGATAAACCAATGATATTTATTTACGCATTATTGCCAAATTTTATTTTTTTATAGTTAACTACTATTTTATAGTTTCGAAATAAGTAATTACTTCCATAATAATCATATAAAGAAAACACCAATTCGCGCTTTGAACAGGTGTACACAAGCGTGTACGGCGGGCGTTAATGGGTTAATATAAGTTCTCATACAATAGAACGTGTAAACACCTTCACCTACCTGGGATCCATAGTGACAAGTGTTAATGATGCATCTATCGAGATTAAACGTCGAATATTCATGGCAAATAGATGCTTCTTTGGTCTGAGAAAACACCTTATATCTCGGTTGTTGTCCAGAAGGACAAAACTTACCATTTATAAGACACTGCTACGACCTGTCCTCACATATGGGTCTGAATGCTGGGTATTGAGTAAGAAGAACGAATCTTCCCTTCTAATATTTGAAAGAAAAATACTCAGAAAAATATTCGGACCCATACAGGAAAATGGATCTTGGAGAGTGAGATATAATGAGGAGTTATACAGCATATACAAAGAGCCCAACATTATAAAATACATCAAAATTGGGAGGCTACGTTGGGCGGGGCATGTAGCAAGAATGGGAGAAGAGGAAATGCCTAACAAAGTACTCTTTTCCAAGCCCCAAGGAAGACGTAGCGTGGGCAGACCAAAGCTTAGGTGGATGGATGGGGTGCAGAATGATGCAAACGTGATTGGCATCAGGGGCTGGAGGAGTGCATCCCAGGATAGGGGGGAATGGCAACGACTGCTGGAGGAGGCCGGGGCCCACAATGGGCTGTAGTGCCATTGATGATGATGATGATGAGTGGTAATCTGGCATACGTAAAGAAGTACTGGCCATCAGAATCAAATGGTGAGTAGAATAAATACTCTCCATGAGTGGTAATCTGGCATACGTAAAGAAGTACCGGCCATCAGAATCAAATGGTGAGTAGAATAAATATTCTCCATGAGTGGTAATCTGGCATATGTAAAGAAGTACCGGCCATCAGAATCAAATGGTGTGTAGAATAAATATTCCCCATGAGTGGCAATCTGGCACCTCATTCATTATCTACATTTATTTGGATGTACATTCAAATGTGCAATGTGTAGAGGTATAAAAATTCATAAACACATTAAAATAAAAATGTTAGTTCTTAACTATTACAATTGGAAAATAATATGCTTTAATTTTTAGATGTTTCAGTTAACACGTTCCGTGCCCCGCAGTACATTTTGAGAAAATAAGTACCTGCGCCACTAAACAAATTATAGTTTATATTATGTATACATATATAGGCTTCATAAATAATGATTTATTTTTAAAAATAAACTGATTTTAGGTGATATTGCGAGCGTAGGTCACCGGTGACCTACGCGGCGTCGTACGGTAATACATGTATATACAACATAAACTTTTGTAGTCCAAACAAATTGTAGCATGCCTAATTTATTACTTATTATATTTTTTATTTATTTATGTAATATGCTATAGTGTTACGCCATAACATAATAATCTCTTATGATTACTGAGACAATAGCTCCAAAAAAAGGATCACAATGTTGCATAGACAATGCACCCTCATAAATTTCCAGAGTGTGACAAATGGATGGTCCCATTCATTATGTTATCCCTGGAATCTCTTCTATACCCCCTAGCCTAATTGTAGAGGCTAGTTTATCCTTGAAAAAAATAAACCGTAATAGCTTGCTCATGTACACCTGGAGGTTTATTAAAAATAATTGCATTTTCAAACAAAAGTTTTTATGTGCATTATATTCAGGGGCGCCGTATAGGTCACATTCAATGTTAAAATTCGTAGTAAATGTGACCGCTGGCGCACTGGAACTGTTTATAAAAAAAAAAACACGTAGGTCACCGGTGACCTATGTGGCGCCCTGGTCAAAAACATGGTAGGTCACCGGTGACCTACGCGGCGCAGAACGTGTTAATGAGATGTAACCAGATTTTCTTTTCTGTCTTTAAAATTATATATGTTTTGAGAGATCATTATATTTTTTACACTTTACATTTCGAAATTATGTACTATTGTTTTCTCATTTTACCCATATTCTGATCAACACATTGGATCATTTCTCCAAGTGCTGGCTCAACATCGAAGCGCTTAAGGGAAATTGCTTTGTCAAGTTTAAATAAAAGCCTTTTTAAATCTACAGATGGATTTTATCTGTTGTGTACTCGTGGCATAATTGATGGTGGAAGCATTGATACCACCTATAAAATAGATGTTTTATTTAAAATTGATACGAGTATTTGTCGAGTGGTGTTTTTTGTACTCATATTTTGAGTAGCTGTTTGAGGGTTTCTGAGGATTGAGGGAAAATGAATTTAGTACAAAAGTTCACATAATTAATGTGTATGAATATTAACTGAAGTTGGGAAGTCAACTAAGAGTAAGAGCTGCAGGCAATTATATGGTAATATTAAGTTCAACTGTTAAGTTGACCCTTTTTCCAAGGAATAATTTGTTTTAAAAACTTTCCAATCTAAATCATTTTAGTTCTACAAATATCACAATTATAATAAATCAAAATTATGTATGAATTTTAATCAAGTTTCTTCAAAGATTTCCTTAATATTGTGAATATTAATAGATCTATGAAAATACAGGTGCGTTTTATGTTCCAGGCTGACGATTTTTTTTTAATAACTTTTAAATGAAACACAATTTTATAATTTGTATTTAATTGATTGATTATATATTATGGTCTTTACTATTATGTATGGAATAAAATGCACTATATAGTCACTCTATGAGGGTGTAATGGTCGTTGGTGTATCAATTGAGAATTTTCAGTGCCCCAATAGCAGCCATTGTGTTTATTAACAAAGCCAGCCAAGTCGAAATGTGCCTCGTCGCTCATGATGATTTTTTGTCATAAATTTTCGTCATCTATACCGACCTGTAAAACCTGAGCACTCCAATCTCGCCGCCGTTTATGGTCATTTTCCTGTAGCTCTTGTGTCAATTGAATTTTATACGGATAAAAATGCAAATCTTTTTTGATAATTTTCAACAAACATGATGGAGACATTCCCAATTCTTGTGCACGGCGTCGATGAGAGGTGCACGGGCGTTCACCAACATTCTACCTCACTGCATTAACCTTTTCTGGCGTACGTTGGCTACGTTATTGCCCAGACTTGGCTTTATCTCCCAGTGTATGCAAATTTTCAAAATTATTCATTACACGCTGAATGGTTGACTTGCTTGGCTCATGATTTAAACAAAAAAAAACACGTAATTTTCTTCACATATCCACAATTGAACAATTCTTTAAATAAAATGTTTTAATAACTTCAACACGTTGTTGTGGAGTAAGATGATAATAAATTATTATCGACCACTCTCCACAATTGTCAAATATAAAATGACAGCCAAATCAAAATGGCAGCCAAACAAAATCGGTCTGGAACATCCTGTATTTTCAAATAAAGAATGCCAATGAAAATGAATAAAATTTTTAAATTTAGGTATAAAATGATTAAACTCTTGGAACAAACCTCATATCATATAAGGGCATTAATTGTTCAATGTTTTTTTTACGTATAACATATTTTATCATTATTATACATTTTTCTTATACTATTTTAACTACCTTAATAAAAAATCAATGTTTATTCATGTTTTTGGGATAAAAAGAAAATATAGGATTAAGGAGGCTGAAAAAATAGTACTTAACCCATTTGTTTGTCAAATTAAATAAATAATTTATATATACATTTTTTCTTTTATTTTCCCATTCAAGTAATTTTAGATACCATAAATTGACAGAATTTACCAAAATAAAGCATGCATGTGTTATGCTTTTACAGTAAAAGTCCATTAATTAGAACAACCGGACAAAAATGTCATTTTTAAATGAAAGAGGTAGATTGAAAAAAAAAAATTCTTTTCTTTTTACATCGATACAATATATTTTCCTTCGGTAGACACAACCTTCTACCATGTATTTAACAAATTTTTAATACCGTCAGAATAAAATTTAGTAGATTTGGAAGCAAAATATTCCTCGATGCCTTTTTTCCCTTCTTAAGTACGAATTTATTTTCAGCTAAATAGTACTGCATAGATCTAAATAAATGATAATCTGAAGGAGCCAAATCGGGGTGGGTGAAAAATAGTTTCCATCCAAGCTCCTTTATTTTATTTTCAATCATCTTCGATGTATGGGGTCGGTCGTGTTGCAATAAAATTGAATATCGATTGAAAAAACCAGGTCTCTTAAGCCTTATTGCTGCGTTAAAATTTTCAAGTTGGGCACAGTATACTGCCCTCATAAGCAAAAACGCAGTTAATGGCAAAAGTTAAGTTTTGAGAAAACTGCACTTTTATGTTTTTCATTGCGGCTTAAAAATGTTGTGATTCGTAAACAAAAAAGCAGTAAAATGTGATTCATAAGCAAAAACGCAGCAAACGCATAGGCATTTGTTGTCTTTTTGCTTATGAATCACATTTTATTGTTTTTGCTTAGAAAAACCTAGTATTTTGTAAAATTAAAAAAGACATTATGTCGATTTTTGTGTTGAAATAAATGCTTTTCTGTATTTTTTTTAATGGATTATGGTTCAGAATTTGATATGAAATATTGCCTCATACTTAGTTAAATTTCTGATTTTTTCCCGTTAGCTGCGTTTTTGCTTATGACGGCAGCATACTTCACTCGTAATTGTTTTACTGTAATGAAGGACTTCGTGATAAATTATGCCTTTTGCATCTCATCATACACTCAAAAACACTTTTTTTCGAGTTTTAGAGACCTGGTCAAGGGGTCGGTTTTGCTACCTGCCCTTTTAAAAGCCATTGGTGTTTACATCATTGATTCGAATATAGCACCCACTTTTCGTCTCCGGTCACTAAATGGTGTAAAAACAGAGTGTTTGTCTCTTTTTCGATTAAATCTTCACATATGCGCTTGCGTACCACGTTAGATCGTGCGGTATCCATACACCCTGCTTCACAATCTTGCCGAATTTTTTCAAATGTTCTTGCAAACTAAATTTTGAGTATCCAAGCTTGTCAGCTAATTATCGTATAGTCAGTGATGGATTTTATTTCTGTACGCAATACGTCATCATCCACTTTCATTACTTTTTCAGTTCGAAGATTGTTTTTTAGATTAAAATCACCACTTTTAAATTGTTTAAACCACCTTTGGCATTGCCGAACAGTTAATCATTCTCAAAATGTGTCGCAAATGTTTTTAGTTGCAGTCGTTACATTATTTTTTCGACAGTATTCGTACAACATGTAATTTTGTATAAATTGCTTGTCAGGTATATAACTCTCCATCTTAACCAACATTCGAAAAAAAAACAAATTTTTCACTAAAATAACGTTTTCCAGATGTCAACTGATGAATCAACAAAACACGTCCTGTAGGACCAACGACTGGAACACAACTGATGGTCAAAAATGACCATTCAAAATACGTCATTTTCATCTGGACAACCTAATATTAACCATTATTGTGCTGAGAGTCTATATATAAATGTCCAGAAGTAAAACGGTTAATGCCAGCCAATGAGTCCCAATTATGAGAAACTTTATAAATTTAGACCATTTTTAGACAATATTCAAAACAATTTGAAGAAAATTTTTTATACCAGTCGGTCTAGCAATTAAATCGATGATAAAATTCAAAGGGCGTAGCACAATCAAGCAGTATCTTCTGAAAAAGCCAGTGAAGAGAGGATACAAAGTATGGATGCTGGCATTTGATCTTTACACAGGTAAAATTGGCAATCAAGTCACAAGAAATTCGGAGAGAAGGTTGTGAATACTCTTACTTCGGAATACAATTTGTTTTGATAATTTTTACTAGTGTTCATTTGATGGAAAATTGAAGACTAGTGGCGTTGCAAATAAAACATGAACATATTTGCCATCGTTCAATAGCAAAGTCAAAAAACGAGGAGAATACGAGTCATTCGTAAGGAATAACTGAACAAAGTGGATGGATAATAAGGAGGTATATGTTACATTCTCTCAAATTTTCACCATCCAAATCAAGTCACCACGGTACAGAGAAGAAATAAAGAGTGGATTACTTGTCCTTTGATCACTGATTATATTACTCGTAATATGAATGCAGTGGAAAAATTTGATCAGTTAATGTTTAGTTATAATCTTAACCGGTGCAGCAAGAAATGGTGGCACCACATACTGTTCTATTGTCTCGGTGGTTATTGTTATCACTGGTAATGAATGTGTTGATTCCTTGGCAAAGGAAGCATGTTCTGCCGGTTGTCCCCTATCTGATTTTTCACAGGCAGTAACTGACCTTTCAAATAAAATTAAACAGGATACTTGGCACCGATGGGCGTTGGATTGGAATGTAACTGAAGTACATAAGGGCTCTAGATATAAATCAATCCAACAAACTATCTCTTTGAAACCATGGTTTAATATAATAAGAATGAGCAAGATGGTAATTTCTGTCGTGTCGTTTGCGGACAGGCCACTGTGTGGTGGCTTTATAGAATGGGTATTCTGGAGAATCCCAGCTGCGAATGTGGTCTGGATGATGAGACTATAGACCATGTATTTTTCAGAAGTCCTTTGCGAGACATATTTGATTTATCAAAGACCGTATCTTTGCCACGTCCAATGAACGTTGCGTTTCTTCTTTCTTCGTGAAACTTTTCCATTTATAGATCAATTGTTAAATTTTTGAAGCTTAATCAGCTAAAACTTTAAATGGTCTAGAATTGTAATTAAAAAAAAAAAGTTTTATTATATTGACCACATAATTGCATTATGACTTGAATTCGATGGCACAAATCATCCTAGTTTGGGTGGATTGCCCGTTAAAAATAAAAAAATAAAATTTACCTGACGATAAAGATAAACCTCATGTTGAAACTGATTGTTTATGCAAATATTTAGTGAAAACAATGAAATTGTTTTATTTTATTACAAACCAGAAAATATGACTCCACAAAGTAAAACCTATATAGTTTTTTAAGATTAATGAAAAAGGCATCACAATCTCATTTGACAGCTTCTCCTTTCATAATGCTATGAAGTATTGGTGCATTTTAACTTTTTGGTCGTGATCACCACTGTCATTACCCATCCCTTTTTAGCACAAATAATCTCTTGTCCTATATGGCATCTCCTGAAGTGATCACCCCGTGGTTTTTTTCAACTGTTCATTCCGTCGAATGAGTTTCCAACCTCTGCTTTTGCCATTCTCACTTCCTGTCAAAATAAACCGCTTAAGGCTGTTGTTCTTCCCTCATGCTATGTTTCTAAAATATCACCCTTCTTGGTTCTTCTTAAATACAGCACAGAGGGACGTGTTTCAGCCCCGAGCTCTTCAACAACTAAGATATTAGTTTTTTGACAGTTCATGGAATGCACAAAAACCATTTCTAACATCATAAAAAGTATCAAATATTTATCATCCGCTCACCTTGAACATCTAAAAACAATTAAAAACATGGAAAAAAAAACAAGGGTTTGACCTATCTAATGTTTGCTTTTCTTTGGATTCCTTTAAATTATTTCTAGGCTACTCATTGCTTCCTTAGCCATCTAGTTTCTGCTCATTACCTCTTCACCGCAGTGACCTTTGCCAGTGATCAAAGAGCTCAGGAAATAAAATTCTTAATCTCAGGCTTAACTATTATAGTCTATAGAAAAAAAATGGCTGTATACAGTCATGTGACTACAATTCATCTGCTTAGCCAATTCCACGGTGGTTTGAAGGGGATCTTCATGAATAATATGGTTTAAGCTTAAATATGGTTTAAGAAGTCCACTGGTCGTCCGGAATGCTCCATGTCTTTCAGGTCGAAATTACCGTTTTTGAAACGCAAAATCCATCGACGAGCTGTCCTTTAATTCATAGCATCTTCACCGTACACTTCGCAAATATCGCGAGCAACTTTGGCAACTTTATTCCCTCGATTGAACGCGAACAGAAGGAGGTGTTAAAAATGCTCACTTTTGTCTACTTGACATTCCATTTTGAAGGTTTGTAATCAAATAAAATAATATATGTAACGTAAAAGTAAACACAATACCTTGTAGAGCAGAAAATTTTCTTTCGAATGACGTGTAACCTTTACCATTTTGTTTTACTTTTGGTGCTCATTTTTATGTTTGAAATAAAACGGACACAACTTATGTTAACACCTAATATTATTGTAGCTATAACAAATCGGCTTATACTCCATTTCTGAAATATATAGATATTTTTTCAATTTATAATTAAGCCTCTGAATATATTGTAAATTGAAAAAAATCCTAAAGAAACCGCTTAAAGGTTTCTGCTCATTTAAAATATATAATATTTATAAGAATCAATCATATTAGTTATAAACTCTGCCATCTTCACTTGAATGAATTTAGGTAGACAAACTTTTCTGATATTTAGAAACTAAGAAAGCAAACATAGAAGAATATGAAAGGCTGTTTAACAGTGATATTTTAATTTTATTTAAAATTTATTTACATTTTCATTTCATCAACAAATACTAAAAATTTATAATATTTTTTCAAAGGTTTTATATTTTTAACAAAGGTTTTATATTTTTTGTCAACATTATTAGAAGTATTTTTATTGTACAATGTACTCGTATTTCTAAATTTTATAAATGCTGCTGTTTTTCAAAATTAAAATAAAATACTAATTAAACTGTATAACTGATATTAATTTCAAACTACCATATGGCCTGCTGGCTGCACTTGTCTTGTGGAATAGGCTTATCTGGCATGTGGGTGTTTTGATTTTATTACGTTCTTTATATTTAATTATTATCACTTATGGAAAAGTATTTTTTTCTCGATATGGGATATTTATAAATCAAATTTACTCATCCTCATATTAAAATAACATTTTTATATATTGTACATACATAGATCTAAGAGTATAATCTCTGAAAATGTTTTGAATATGAATGTGGTAAATGGAATAATGAAATTTAGAGTTTGATTCGACACAATTGAGTGATAACAAAATAAAGTATCCCAAGCAATTCTTGTAAGTCCAGAATTTCAGTATTATTTCAGAATTTCAGTAATGGTGCCATCAGAGCAGTATAATTTGATGAGTTTCCAAAGATTTTTATTTCATTCAATAAGGAAGTAATGGAACTATCAACCAGATCTTCGTGTTATCAAAAGAGTTATTATATATGCTATTTGATATCTATACATTATTCATCTAAAATAATGAATATTTAGAATATTTGACATAGATATGTATGTTACAAGTATATTTTTATTTTATCAAATATTAATATTTTAACAAAGGGTGTATGGCAACCCAAAATAATTACTGTAATCTATTTTCCATTCTATCAGGTTTCGGAGGAGCGGGGCCTTCAACTTCTGAAAATGAATATTTACCTTCGTCTGAATTTAAATTTGTTTCTTTTTCAGTCAAGTTAGTTTTTGCAATAGCATTTTCTTGAAGGAATCTCAAGAGGCTCGAATGTTCTATGTTTCCCAATTTATTTACAATACCTGTATCAGTTTCTTTTTCTGTTACTATTGCATTTTCTAGCACACTCTTTTCAGCTTCAGAATTTTGTATATTTTTGTGGACTTTTTTTGTGGACTCGAGCTTTTCAGAAGAAATATTTTCTTTTTTTAATTTTTCCACGTCACTTTTTTGCTTGTAAAACTGTTGAAAAGAATCCAGCAACTGGTCTTCTGTTTCCACTGTTTTAACAACATAATTACTTCTGCTCTCATCTTCATCTTCCTCATACTCTCTTGAATCTATACGATGCAATGCGGCTCCAGCAGATTTCCTTCTCTGTGCGTGCATACTCCTTTCAGCATTTTCAGCTTCACTTTGTATTAAAGCATTTGAAAAGAATGTGTCTGAATGAAGAGTAGAATTAGCATCAGGACTTCTAAAAGGATAACTTTTCTTATCATAACCAAAGAATCCGTCTGATCCTCGCCTTCCTAGGTAGTTTTCCGTTTTTATGCGAACATTTTTAGTCATTGGATTTTCTGCTTTGCTATCGAAGAAGTCGTCAATACTTTCTCGTCTTCCTTCTCTCTTTTTATGAGTTATGATGCCTTGCGTTGCTGGAGGTGCCTGTGGCACAACTTTTTTAGTTACTTCATCAACTTCTTCTATTGTAGTAGGTAATCTATTTTCATTGAGAGTACCTAGTGACGGATTATTCGGAGGAGCACTAAGACGTGATCTTGGTACTACAGGGGAATGACGCAAGCTACCATGTTCAATTATTTCCATATCCCATTCATCAACACCTTCCCATGACTCTTCACTATCACCACTGCTGTATTCCAAATTATTTTGAAGTTTTTCTAGTAGCTCTTTTGGAGGTAATGATCCAAAGCTTTTACATCTCATGATATAATTCTCAAGTCTTGCAGCAGTGGCGGTTGAGAGTGTAACTTTACTTTCAGTCGGTAAGGATACGACTGATATATGTCTTGTTGGCTTTTTACGTGAAGAATTAGTGTTGAGTAAGTTGTGTTTATGATTTTTGGATTTGATGGCAAGTTCTTCATAATTTGGTAATGAAACAGTGGACAAATTTTTAGGCCTCTGAGTTTT
The DNA here is from genome assembly GCA_949825065.1 of Odontocerum albicorne. Taxonomy (NCBI): domain Eukaryota; kingdom Metazoa; phylum Arthropoda; class Insecta; order Trichoptera; family Odontoceridae; genus Odontocerum; species Odontocerum albicorne. The sequence continues at coordinate 30,663,872 of OX463843.1, read as the reverse complement.
TTCTTTTTTCAGTTCATTATGTATTTCTTTTTTAAGTTCCTGTTGTAATTTTGGAACAGTTTGTTTATTGTGTATAACTTTCCCATTGACTGTGTTGGTAACATGATGGTGTGTTCCATCACATATATGGACGGGTTCTTTCTTAGGAACAATGATTGGTTCTTCAACTGGAATAAGATTGTTAGGTTTTGTACCTACAGTATTTTCTATGGGCGCTGTATGAACGGCTTCAAGTTTTTCAATTGAAACATTAGTTTTTTGCGATTTTCCTCGATGTTTCCTTGGCGGAGGAACTGGAATGTTTGATATAATATCATTTTCTATATTTGATACAGTTACTTCAGACACTTGAAGAGGCACATCAGTCCATCCCCGTTTTGGTTGAGGTGAAGAGTTTTCTACTCCAATATTATTTTCGGTCGATTTACCTCTGGAATAAAAAAAACATGTCATTAGAGTAAACAAAGAGGACAGTATACCAAATCACAGCATACACATTACTAATTCCCTTTTTTGTTTATTTTATTTCAACGGTCAAAGTTGATACAATTAAAAAAACAACATAAAATTAAACATTGACATTTTAGTAGTGTTATACAATAGGAAAAAAACAGTATAAGTTTAACAACACAACACCAGCAAATCTATACAATTCAAACAATTCATCCCAGCAAGAATAACTTTTTCACTTTACTTCTGTAAGAAATCAAAGCAATATGATAATGCATTGAAATATAATTTATTATTGTGACTCCACTCAGAAACGTTCTTGAGCTCGAAGTATAGGTCTGAGCAGTCAGCATAGGAACTAATCTTCTTATTGAGGTCGTCAGCAAAGAGAAGAAACATGGTTTTTTTTATAACTCTACCTATATCATTAATAAAAATGAGAAATAAGGCCATACCTCTGACACTAGTAGGCAGACCATTCCATGCCACAGGACCAGAAATGGCATAATACCCCACCCTATGGGATTGATTTGGAACAACCAATTTATTAGCTGAAGAGGAGATTTATCTTCATTTGATAATAACTTTTTTTTTCTTTTAAAAATGCACTATTAAGCATTGTTTTAAAAAATTAAACTTATCACCCTTGAATTTCAGAAATTTTTATTTACATTCAACAAATCCACTGATGTATTGAAATACTTACATTGGTAAAGTTTGTGACTTGTCATGATCGACTTTGTTTGACCAGAACTGAAAAATGACAAAAATTGATTAACATACTTGTCATCATCATGATATATAATGCATATGATCATGCATTATATATAATGATATATTATGCATTTTCATGTCAGAATACTCCTAGAACATAAGACAATTTATATATCTTTTGCCTCTTCCATAGTCATACATTTTTTCATACAGTTCCTACTGTTTTTTGACTTATCATATTTCGTCCATTCATCAGGTATAATCATACTTATCTCAGTAGACATGTTAAGTCAGTCATTTCTAAATTAATTGGTTCAATATGCCCAAATCACCTTAGAGTATTCAATTTCATCCTTCTCACTACACCAGTTTTTAGTTCACATTTATCCTTAATGATCAATCATATTTTGTCTTACTCCCGACTCCATGGATCCTTTTGTTACTTTTCACATCCGCAATTCACTCCTAGATATCAGTATTAGCAGCTGTTGTGTATTATAATTTAGGTTGATCTTGAAATTGTTTGCTTTAAGCAGATGAATAGTTTTCTGGCTTTTATACTAATCTAAAGAGCTAATGCTCTCCTTAGACCACAATTTTTTAATGATATATCACAGCACAACAATGGTAGTAGTAAAATTATTTTTTGAAGCAGTACAATAATTTTTTCATTTGTAAGTAATGTTTGTTCATTCTTTTTCTACTCAATTTTCAATCTTCCCCAACATCAATAAAAAATATACAAATTTAAAATTTCATAGAGAATGTTTTTAATATTGATATCTTAATATATTTTATATTCAGAGAAATATGAGTCTTTTGGAAGAAAATAAACAGGTACAAGGAATGTATGATGTGAATGATGAAATGTAAATGTATATAGAAACTATTAATGGCTTATTTTACGATATGGAAGTACACACAATAGTCATAATACTATCCCGTTTGAATGGAAATAATATGTTTATACAAATAAAATAAAAAGCCTTTTGACAGTACTCGTATAAAGATCTGCTTATAAAATATAAACATATCAATATAAGTTAAATGAAACAAAAATTATAATTATTTGTAAGAATAAATAAATATTTTAAAACAAACCTTGAACCCCGTCTTTTTGTCACATTCATTTTTCTGCCGGCTAAATAGTCCTCCCATTTTACAACAAAATATTATCTGGTTTCTGAAAAAATATCATAAGACTGTAATAATAATAAAATGACAATTTATACAGTGCTGTTTAGAGTCCCTATTATTGACAGATAAAAAATATTACAAAATAAATATGTATAAGTTGAGTGCAAGGTATGAACTGACTGGAAGCATTCGAAATGTGGATGCACCGGAGAATGCTACGGATACCATGGACGGATATGGTCAGCAACACGAGGGTTCTTCAAAGAGCCAAAGTTGATAGAGAGTTGCTGACTAATATTAAAATCCGAAAGGTGTCCTACTTGGGTCATGTACTTAGAGGAGCAAAGTGCAAATTACTGCACCTGATTATTCAAGGCAAAATAGAAGGCCGAAGAGGTGTTGGCAGGAGGCAAATCTCCTAGCTCCGCAATATACGTGATTGGACTGGCGGCGACTAAGGGGCGGCGTTGGAGATCTTTTTCTTTTTTGCAACGCGGAACAAAATGAATCAATTATGTTATGTATATTATGACATTTTTTGTTATTAACAATGTTTATTTTATTAACGTGTTTTTTCAAATTTTAAAATGATTTTTTTAATCCCCCATTGATCGTGAAATTTCGCTTATCGCGACCATGTCCAGAATGTATCCCACGCGATCAACGGGGGTTACCTGTATTATTCATGTAACTTTAGAATCAAAACCCTCCGTGAAAATGATACCAAATATATAATTAGGATAAAGAATAACAGCAGTGGCCCTAATACCGATCTTGTGGTACACCATATTTAACAATATACCGAGAAGATTTTTCCTGATTAACAACAACAGATTTTCTTCTATTTGACAAATAAGATTCAACCTAGATGAGGACATTGCCTAACTAGAACACTAACTAAAACAATTCTTTCTTATTCTATCCCAGTCAACAAAACAGATAAGAATTATGTTTGCATATAATATATTTAAAAATAAACCAATGTATGTTAATTTTTTATAAAATTAACCTAAACATCAATCAGCATATCTGCCACCTGCAACACATGACACAATGAAACGCACTAAAAACATCGTCACGCCATGCCCTTAATTAGATAGGCAGAGAAAACAGATCTAAGCTCATTCTATCCTGACAAACATCTTTGCTTTGTCTGCCACATCCATACATCTTACTATACATACTCTACTATTTTACTTCTAAAGGCTTTTCACTTTTCGTTCTTTCGGAATTTGATTCATTTAGATGTGCCACATTTTTCTAGATCTTCTCAAACTTCTGATACCTTCTATACTACTTGTATATAATATTATTTTATAAATCTTTCATAATTCATTCTTTTACGCAATCACATCAAATCCCCATTTTAAGCACTGCATCTCCTGTCGATCCGCATTTTTTTATTTTTCTTAGTTCCTTATTTTGTCAAACATTGTTTTTACACATATTCTACACAATGCTCTTTTTTCTACTACATTTTATAAGTACAATAAAACATATATGTATCACCTTCAATGAAAATCCATGCACTAATAGTAAGACAGTTTCTACTCAAGGTTTATGGTCTGGGACAATCTGCAAAATAAAATAATATTATTTTAAATTCATAGACAATTAAGGCAGATATGTATTCAATGCATCAGTAATCTATACCTAGTATATGTGTACATATGTGTGTGTGTGTCGGTGGGGTGTGGCTGTGTGTGTGTACATTGAAATTAATTCAAAAATTTTGCTATTTATTAATAATTATTTTTTGCAATATCGCTGTAGCAATGAGGTAAAGAAAAAAAATATTTAAAAATATATTCGCTTTGAAATATATATTGAAATATAAATAAAGGTTTGAAATAAATGGAGACCGAACAGGAAGACAGAGGAAATAATTGAAGGAGATTCAGAAATAAAAAAATCTGCCGGCAGGAGTCTAACAATCTGACATGACACTGTCAAATAGTATGCATTCCATATATTATCCTGGTCATGCTAATTATGAGAAGGCATGAGTCATTTATACGCCAGCATTAGCAAGAGTAGAGGCTTAAGTACTTAAATTAATAGCCATCGGTTCCGGAACGAGAACATTTAGATACCATATGCATGATTTTTGTAAGATGCATTGTATATTTCTTTACTTATCAGCTTCCTAATACGAGTATAACGTTATGATAAAAAGCTTTAAACATTTACAATTTAACGAAGAATAGCATCAAAATCGGTTTAACAGTTTTAGATTAGACCTGATATCCGGGGTCTAAAACTGTTAAACCGATTTAGCCGTTCCTTTCATAATATGTAGAGATTATAGGGATGACAAATATGTAATAAATCAATTAATTTAATTATGTTTTTCAATGTTTATTTAGCTAACATTTCTATTATAATGAAAAAAAATCTTACATCAATGGATAATTAAATTTACATTGAAAGGAACATAAAATATTAATTGCAGTTTTACTCAAAAGAAGTTACTACTTTTACTAATTATTTAATGATTTATTTCTAGATAAAATGCAGATCCTTGACTTGGCATGGTCTTTGTTGCACGATAATGCACAGGCGCACAAAAGCAAGATTATACGCGATTTTTTGGTCAAAAAAATTATCGATCACCCCGTATTCACCTTAGTTGGCTGGCTCCATGCGACTTCCGGCTATTTTCGAAATTGAAGTTAGCGATGAAAGAAAAGCGTTTCGACACGATTTCAGACATCCAGAAGGCTTCGATCGCGATTTTAGAGGCAATTTCAAAGAATGAGTTTCAGTAGTGCTTAATAAAATTTCACAACCGCTTCCAGTATTGTATTGACTCACAAGTAGTATATTTTGAATAAAAAAATAAACAATGTCTTGCATTTCATTTCCCGTCAGTCACCTTTCACATTGGACAGACTATCTACCATATACGAGTATAAGTACAAACTGTTGCGGTGTGGGAGATCTTTGTTCTGATTGCATTCCTGTTTGCATCTGCTGCTGATGAAGATGGTAGTGGTGGAGTAGTGGAGATCCAAAGGGGTAGTTTTGGTTTAATACTAGACCCTTACGAGGGTGATAATGTGAAATGAAACACATTGGCTACATCACAAGTTTATACTAATAATAAACATTCATTGTAATTACAGTATTTAATTATAGCTGCACTCATATTAGTTTATACTACGAGTATTGTGCACATATTTTATTTGAAGGATTTCTTGTATCTTATCATGATAGGGGCTTCATTTATGTACTTATCAAGATTTCAAAATAAACAAAACTCTCAATTTTCAGTCCATATCATACACAATTTCTTGAATATTTATTACAACAACTATACAAGTTTACTGGAAACTATTCTGATAGAAACGTTAATATGTTATACTAGCTTTGGAGCTGCTTTAGAAATTGTTTTAAATTCCTCTTTTGCAAAAGAACAACAGATTTTATAAATAATTTTTAAAATTTGTAAATGATAAAAATGATCTTATTATTTTGCATAATTTTTTTTTCTACCTCTTTCTTTTATAGGAAATTACTTAATATAAAATAATAATCATTCTCTTAGTGTCCTTTGGTGACCAAAGAGAATAATCGGAAATCTTTCACATTTTTTTCTCGATCAATTTTAATTTTTACTAAACAAAGTTATATATTATGGTACAACTATTTTTCAAGGCTATACCTATATAAAAATTTATTACTTAACTAATCTTATTTATATATTATAATTTATGAACTTACTCAATCTTATTTTCCTACATGTTATTTTATTTTTATTTTTTATAAATATATGAATTCTTAGTAATAATTAACACCTACATTCTACTTATAACTAGATAACAATTCTTAGAACTAATTATTTAGCAAGAACAAGTTCACTCGTTCAGGCTACTTGTATTCCATCACATTCACTCAGACCTTGGTCCTCCCAGCTAATACTGTGTGGACTAGTCAAGTGGACTAGTCAGGCAACAGATAATGCTTCGGGAGCCTGTGCTTATAACGAAAGGGTAGATCGGATTCACTCTCGTAAGCCCGAACTGATAGCTCCTATGCCCTTATGACCCTTCTGTCTGATGGTATTCAGATGGGTTTTCCACGTCAGTCACCGATCGAGGTACAGACCGAGGTATTTAACCACGTCCTGCCACTCAACTAGGCAACCGCCGATGAATAAGGGCATCGGTGGCACTCTTTCCTTGACTTTGCGGGAGAACATGATAGTCTCAGTTTTGGCGTAATTGATTTTGAGCCTCCAGTCCTGGTAGTATTTTTAAAGGATCTCAAGAGCAATCTGAAGGCGGCGACCAGCTCGATCTACCTTGAGTGACGATGCATAGCATACTGCATCGTCAGCAAAGGGTTTTTTGTACAGTTTGGGGGAGTAGGTATGTCGTGTGTGTAGATGTTAAATAGACATGGTCCAAGTATACTGCCTTGGGGGACACCCATAGGGATGAGCCTGGCGGATGACGTAGAATGATGAGTGGTGAGTATGATACTTCTATTGGAAAGGTAGGATTGAAGTAGTTTCACAAAATAAAGTGGAGTGCCAGTAAAGAGAAGTTTGTGGAGAAGGCCATCGTGCCAGACAGCATCGAAAGCCTTCTCAATGTTCAACAGTACCACGCCAGTATTTCTGTTCCTATTGAAGCCCATCGACACGTCTTCCAAGACACGGGTAAGTTGCTGGACCGTGTTGTGTCTTGTCCTAAATCCAAATTGCTCATGAGGGAATGTATTATTGGATTTGTGATGGAACACTAGCCTTGAGGCAATCACTCTCTCAAGGATCTTGTCTAGACCTGGAAGAAGGCTGATGGGCCTGTAGTTAGTTGGATTTTCGATAGGTTTATTTGGCTTGTGGATAGGAACAATATTGGCTATTTTCCATATACTCGGAAAATAGCCGCCAGTAAGGAGTGCGGCATTTATTATTTAAGTAAGAAAAAATCTCGCTTTAAGTGGTAAATGTTTAAGAAGGCTATTGTGTATATTGTCGGGACCGGGGGCTTTTCGTGATTTAAGTCTGTCAAGGATACGATCAATTTCGGACGGGGTGCCAAGTTGCACCTCGTTTTGGTTGGTCGGGGAGTAAGCAAAGCTGACGAGAGTGTCCTCGACAGCTTTGTTGACATCAACATTTACAAGGTCGGCTGTGATTCTGTACGTATTCTCGTAAGCGTCCGCCAAGGCATTAATCTTGTCAATGCCAGAAACAGCCAACCCCGAGGCTGTGCGGAGAGGTGGTATGCTCTGAGACGAGCACTTAATACCCTTGACGACTCGCCATAGAGTACCATTACCCGGTTCCAGGGCCGCCAATTTCTCTGTCATAATTGGTTTTTAATTAGGTGGATTTCTTTTTTGATTTCATCTTGGAGGACGTTTAGAAGTGTTTTGTCACGTTTGTCTAGTGTACGTCTGTAGGTCTGCCTTTGTTTGTTTTTTTAGGGATATGAGGAGTGAGAGTTATTTGGTATGGACTGACAATTTTGAGGGGAACATTCTTATCACGAGCATAATGGATGAAGGTGAAGATGGTATCGATCGCAGCATCGATGCCCTATGAGCTCACCAGAATTTCAGGTGATAGGCAGAGCTGGTTGTGGAGGTAGGTTTTCCATGTAATTGTACAGCGTCGTTCCGTTCGGGTTAGTTCTCAAGCAGTTCCAGTAACGATGCTTAGCATTGAAGTCCCCGACCAAGATGACATTGGACCTCAAGGTCAGCGCTGCCTCGATGACATTTGCTTAACTCGAACAATTGCTTAACTCAACTTTTTTTTAGCTAAATCTAATAAAAAAATAGTTGCTATGTGGACGGGAAATTTTAGAAAATTATATACTCGTAAGTCCAAAGTAATCGTTGAGAGAAATAGCTGTTTGATTGCATATTTTCTTAATTTATTATGAGGAACGTATATTTATTATGAGAAACAAGTACATTTAGCCAAGAAAGACATTTTACTTCTTCAGATATACCATTAGAAGAGAGAGTCTAGGAAAGCTCATGGTGATTTAAAGTATTGAAAAGCGATGATCAAGAGAACAGTCTCCAATAAAATGGATATTTGGCATGAAATAAATGACATGAGTTTCATATATGTCAATGTTGTTAATATGGCCCAGGCTAGAAAATAATTTAATAATATCCTCGGTATAATTGTCAAATAATTTCGTGGACCAGTTCCGCTTTAGTCATAAGCACCAGCACCACTGATGGATGATGTTGAAAATATTCATTGTTAATCGCGCAAGTATAGTTTCTGTGGATAGCAAAACGTACAAATACATAATATATTAGGTGTTAAAATAAGTTGCGTCCGTTTTTTTCCAAATTTAAAAATGAGCACCAAAAGTAAAACAAAATAGTAAAGGTTATACGTCATTCGAAAGAAAATTTTCTGCTCTACAAGATATTGTGTTCTGGGATCTTCATAAATAATATTGTTTAAGCGGTCCTCGTCGAAGTCCACTGGTCGTCCGGAACGCTCCATGTCTTTTAGGTCGAAATTACCGTCTTTGAAACGCAAAAACCATCGACGAGCTGTCCTTTCATTCATAGCATCTTCACCGTACACTTAGCAAATATCGCGAGCAGCTTTGGCAGCTTTATTCCCTCGATTGAACGCGAACAGAAGGAGGTGTCGAAAATGATCACTTTCATCTACTTGACATTCCATTTTGAAGGCTTGTAATCAAATAAAATAATATATGTAACGTAAAAGCAAACACAATATCTTGTAGAGCAGAAAAATTCAACAAATCCATACCATTCTCAGTGAGTACCAACTTTTAGAAGTTACGTGTCAAACTTTCATGACATTCCGACATTGCGTCATTGAGTTACAGTGGTTTTAGTGACGCTACTTTTGCTATTTTCAAAACAATGGAAAAAAACGAATTTCGTGTGTTGATTGCTTTTTAATGGGAAAAAATACCATTCAAACTTAGCGATGGCTTGAAAAGTGTTATCCGGGCTCTGCTCCGTCGAAAACAACCATTTGTCGGAGGTATGCTGATTTCAAACGCGGTTGTACAGACACAAATGATGCTGAACGCTCTGTTCTGGTTAAATGGTGTTATAACTTGCGTTGCGTATGATTTATCAAGATTAATAATACCTATATAGTCCTGCGTATTATTGCATATCAATGGTAAGTACTCATTTTTTTTATCATCGTTGGTCCAAGGCTCAGATTTGCTCGGAAATTGCTTCGAGTGTAAAGATTTTTGAAACACCAAATTCTGCGACTCGAGTGGGCACCATACATAGGTTGTTCTCCAAGTTTTAGGAATACATTCTTAGTTTATTCCTGTCACTCTTTTGTTTCTTCAAAAGATAACCAGGTAATGGGTGCACCAGGTAATGGTAACCAGGTAATGGTAACACGCAGTTGGGTGTTAATTAGTTCCAGTTTATGCCTTGATATTTTCCTTCTTACGAGTATCATTACCAATTACCACCATGATCTAACAAGAGTTATTACAGTTATGTAATCGTCTAAAACAATTCATATTAACTTGAACTCTTAAAAGAAGTAAGATTGGCTGACATATAATTCTTTTTTAAAACTTTTCATAAAAATGTATCCAATTAAATAAAGGAAAAATCTTATCAGATTTTCTTGTTCTACAGCGCTTAAACGAATAAAGGAAAAATCTTATCAGGTTTTCTTATTCTACAGCGCTTAAATAAATAAAGGAAAAATCTTATCAGGTATTCTTATTCTACAGCGCTTAAATAAATAAAGGAAAAATCTTATCAGGTTTTCTTATTCTACAGCGCTTCAAAAGAGAAAATAAATTATTTTAAGAGGTTTCTTTAAGTATACAGTTCTAACGAAATATATTATAAAAATACAAAACAGACGTTATTTCTACGTTAAGTTTTCTAAATAATTTTGAGACTTTCATCAGGCATACTATTTTTGCTATATTATATTAGTATTACATAATCTATATCTAATGTGGTGTTAAATTGTATTATACAGTAAGTTCTCGACTTACGACCACCTCGACCTACGACCATTCGGACTTACGACGGAGACCAAAATTATAAAATAATGCGTGCGCCTTAGTGTAATTGGTGCGTGCACCTTAACTAATGTGACGCAATCGATTGCATCATCTTTATGTAAACAGTGTCAGTTCGTCACCTTCCGTGCGCCCGAAAGGTTTGACAAATTGACGGTTGATTACTCTCTCTTTATATTTCGAGTTATTGAATTGTTTGATTTTTCAATCCGAAAATGTCAAATAAAAATAAAAGAAAAACGATTGATTTAGAGAAAAAAATTAAAATAATAAACCAGTATGAGTGCGGCAAAACAGTGTCGGACTTATCACGGGAACTTAAATTGTCCCATTTAACCGTGTCAACTATAATAAAGGACAAAAAACGAATTCTCGAAGCAGTAAAAAAGTCGGTATCGGTAAAATCGACGATTATTACTAAACAACGAAATGGACTCATACATGAAATGGAAAAATGTTTGCAGATTTGGATGGAGGACTTATTACAAAAGAATGTTCCACTTAATTTCATAACCATCCAAACTAAAGCACGTAGTCTTTTCGAAGATTCAAAGAAAATGAACGGGGATAACTGCAACCAAAGTTTTAATGCAAGCTCCGGTCGGTTTGAAAGATTCAAAATACGTGAAAGCTACCATAATGTAAAGATTTGTGGAGAGGCAGCAAGTGCAGATCTAAAAGCTGCCGAAGAATTTAAAGATAATTTGGAAGCGATGATCGAAAAAGAAAAGTATTCACAGGAGTAAATTTTCAACATCGATGAGACAGCCCTTTTTTGGAAGAGAATGCCAGAACGAACATATAGTATATACTCTTACATCAAGAAGCCAAATGCATGGCCGGATTTAAAGCATTAAAAGACCGCTTGACCTTTCTGTTGGGTGGAAATGTCGCCGGATTTAAATTGAAGCCACTTTTGATATATAATTCAAAAAACCCAAGAGCCTTCGAGGGAATCGATAAGTCTACTTTGCCGCTACATTATCGTTGGAACAAAAAAGCACGGATGACACAATATCTTTTCCAAGACTGGTTTGACAAATATTTTATTCCTGAAGTAAAAAAATATTGCGAAGAAAAAGAAATAGATTTTAAAATATTGCTGATTATTGACAACGCTCCGGGTCATCCTCCAAACTTAGTTGAATCCCATCCAAACATAAAAGTTATTTATTTACCTCCCAACACTGCAAGCATTTTACAGCCGATGGATCAAGGGGGTATTGCTAACTTTAAATTGCATTATTTAAGAATTACTTTTGCCCAAGCAATCGAAGGAATAGAAAAAGACCAGACTTTGAGAGAATTTTGGAAAAACTATAACATCTTTCGAGCAATTAAAAATATCTCAGAAGGATGGTCAAATGTAACGACATCATGTATGATTGGCATGTGGAACAAACTATTAAAACGTAATAATAATATGAATTTTAATAGACAAAAAGAAGTAGGAGAAGTAACTAATATCATTGTACAATTTGCTCAAAAACTTAATCTGGAAGTTGACAGTGAAGATATAATTCAACTTTTAGAAAATGATGATGAAGAGCTCACAAATCAAGATTCGATTGAGATTGAGGAGGAACGTGCTATAGAAAAAAAATTAAAAGAATTAGATGAATATAATGAACCACCTAAAAACTTTGTGCTTAAAGACATGGCTGCAGCTTTTAGCCAAATCTAAAAACAAGTGATGGATAGCTTGTTCGGAGTTTCGGTCCGATGGTAGGACACCCTACTCCTTCATCGGATAAGTTCTGACTGTTAAGATATTTATTGGAAATTTTTGGATCTTTTTGGGAATCGGGAAAGGATAGGTTTGTGGTAATTGTTTTGATTTTATGAATGATTATGAGAAATTATAAACGATTAAATACATATATAAATATGATGATATGTACATAATATTAAATACAAATATACATAAATTTGTGTCGTCACACACTGTTTTATATTGAATGGGTGAAAAAAAAAAAAAAAAAATGAATTGTGAATAAATTATAAGAATGTATATAGTATATGTAGATAAGTAAATGAGTGGGGAAATGTGTGTGACTTTTATAAATATATTAAGGTGTAGAAAATGTTTATTGAAGGTGAGAAATGCGGTTGCCTATGGGGGTAAACTGTCTGCCGGAGGAATTAACATTCAGATCATTCAAAACAAAGCCCTCCGCATAATTTTAAAAGCACCCTACATCGTCCGTAATTCAAGACTCCACGCAGATACCAAACTACATACTATCCCCGAACATATGCGCGCTCTGGCCGAAAGGTTCTACAGCTCTATATCCCGTCATCCCAACCCAGTCATAAAAGCCTTAGATAACTACAACGCGAACACCAGTTACAGACACACTCGTCCGAAATCAATATTGCGAAACATCCCCCCGACCCCCCCCCCTCTTTAACTCTAATCATCCCCCCAAATGACCCCCCGATTGTCACTCTGAGCCAAATCTACAATGGAATCCGACAATTTGAAAATATTGACCCGGACACCGATAGATCTTCGAAGGTACGCCACGCCGCCTGATTCAGCAAGCACTCGCCTGTTATAATGAAATTTATAAAGAAAAGAAAAAGTAAATTTGGATACAAACAAATTTGGATATGTTTGTGAGAAAAATAAACCCCACTACTACAATCACTGAGTCACCTATGGATATTAGTATGTACTGATGAAAATACTACAGAATAATTTAGTAAATATATATTATTCATTATTATATATTACATATTCTGAAATAAATACTACTAACGTACTACCCACTTTTTATGTCTATTATTTTTTTTTGGTATGAAATTCGACTTACGACCATTTCGACTTACGTCCTAGGTGGCGGAACAGAACCCCGTCGTAAGTCGAGACCTGACTGTACTTGCTTTTCATACAGTATCAATCTGGCAGGTTTATTCCCTTATAACAATGTCTTTTAATCAACATGAAAGGTTCAAAGTTTTGAGTGTGAAAAAATAATTAAATTGGGATATACGTGGGTCGTCCAGAAAGTAAAGAACGTTTTGGCATAACTAAATAAAAACGAAAAATATCAACACAAAACTTTATTTACAAAGTCACAATATCTTACTCTATTTTTCAATATCACTTCTTGTTTGAGGTTTTCATCGTTTGCAAATTGTTTTCCAACCAAAAATCCCTTTAGTTTCGGGAATAAGTGAAAATCACTTGGTGCCAAGTCAGGGCTGTAAAACGTTGAAGTTCTCGCTGTGGTCGTGCATTGTCATGAATCAATACCACCTTTCCCGACAACATTCCACGTCTCTTGTTTTGGATGGCGCGTCTAAGTCGTTGAAGAGTTTCAAAATAGGCCTCTGAGTTTATTGTGTGTCCTCTTGGCATAAACTCCACGTGGACCAAACCCTTTCGGTCCCAAAAAACTCTTGCCATCACTTTTCTGGTGTTGAGATTCGGTTTTTCTTTTCCGAGCACACATTTTTTTGTAGCCAAGGTACTGTCACTATTTCATGTAGGAGCGATCGTGAAATTTGTGGGAAAGATTCATGTAATGTGCTTAAAGTTGCCTATGAATTTCGATAGGCCGAACATTTTGTGCATTCAGAAAACGAATGACATTACGCATTTCACATTGGGCGGGATTTCGATGGGCGCAGCCATTTTGAAAGGTTACAGAACAAAGACGCACGACCGTTCAGCAACAAAACTCGGCACGCATACGATCGCGGTGGTGGGGAATCGGCGCAGGGCGTGGTGCGCAATCGTTCTTTACTTTCTGGACGCGCCTAGTATGTTAGTTTTTTAAGGAAGCAATTTTTGGAAATTGAACCCAAAACCAGAGAAGCCAAGCATCTTACCAACAAGGCAAGGGTGAACGTCCATTATAAGTGGAAAGGAAATGTATCTTTTTTTATATTACACTTCATAACTTAAACTAAATATGTATGATAAGAGCATCGGGAAGATAAAGAGCAAGTCTCTCAAAGATAAAGTTTGAATACCAAAGGGTTTCAAGTACCTTCTCACGGCTCTGGTTAAAACGTGACTAAACACTAAACAGTCATTAATTTGAATATGGAGTTGTGGCTCGCTCCACGAGCGATACTCTTCGCGTGTGGGAGAAAAACTTCGCCCACTGCTACGTCATGTTGTGTAGCCAAATTAGGTTATTTATTAATAACAACAATACCAATTGGATGCAACTCTTTTGTAAATAAAAACTACTCCAGGTTTGTGATAATCTCGCTATATTTCGTATGATTTAACCGAAACCCCTTTAAAAATTATAATTAATTTGAATTGACTTGCCTTTCGTCCTTTGCGGAGAATGCTGAGAGAACTGATCTCCAAACTCTATCCAAGCACACAACTTTCGCTTCTCCTCATTCATACATAAGCATCCATTATTCATACTTCTCAGTTGACTTCCAGTCCAAGTTACCTCGGTTCCAACGGGTATTGAACCCATAACCTCTGGGCTAGAAGACAAGTATCATAACAACTAGACCACAGAGGCTGTCGTCGTCATCGGATGTATGCTCTGAGGCAGGTCAAGTGAACCTCCTAGGTTATATGGATAGATTTACATCGACAGGTGACTACGTCAGTGGCCTAACTGCTAAGACACTTGACTTCCACCCAGAGCTTTAGGGATCAATTCCCAATTATACAAAAAAAAGTTACTATCTGGTAAAACAGTTCATCAGGTAACAATACTCGAATGCGCCGAGTACGTGTGAGAGTATTGTTGTCTTTCGACGTGCGGTAGTGTTACCAACAAGTGAAATGGCAAACTGTGAATTACCTGTCTACTCCAGTGGTTCTAAACCCTAAGGCTCGATTACTGTGTGTCCTCGTTCTTCTGTGTGTCCGAATCACCAATTCAGATGTGTTGAAGGGATATACATACTTGTACTAAAGAAAGTCACGAATTCAGATATGTTGAAGGGATATACTAAAAAATACTGAATAAAAAAGAAAAACTACAGATTCAAACATTGTTCAATATTCAGAGCATGAACATAGTATCATGTGACGCAAAAGAAGATTATGAGATGTTTGATGGGTGCCACTAGAAGACATATTGAAGAACGAATTCGTAAGAGGCAATTTTAAAGTTGTATCTATCAACTAAGAGTTGAGGTAGAACATACTTCTATGGTTTAGACTTTAGACCCATTCAAAGAATACTCTAAAAAAGTGTTTGTCAAATACTGTTTGAGATGATGGTCGAGGGAAGTAGAAAGAGAGGGCCTCCGATAAAATATTAATGGCGAAGGTCTTCTGTTACTGGAAGTCACTCAAAACCTCATTGAACTCTAAAAAGCGACGACGATATAAATACGTAATTTTGTCATAAAAAGCGCGCAGTATGATAACTCATTTTAAATAACATTACAGGCGAGCATTATTTAGTTTGTAAACATTATATTTTAAAAATAATAAAACAACTGTTATTTTTTAATAACGTTATGCCGGAGTTAACCCTATTGTCATGCCGGAGATTACTCGTAAGTATTTCAGAAATTGAAAACTTATTTAAAAATCTAATAGGGATATTATGACAGGGCTTTAGCTATTATTGGTCTTGTGGCGTGGAATGGTTTGCCTAAAAGCTGTAGAGATATGGGTGGCGTATGCAGCTTTGGTAAGCGCTTCAAGACACACCCTTTTTGGGAGATATGTTTAAAATGTATAACACTACACTCCATCTGAAGTCGAATGTGTTACTATCATATATCGCGTGTGTTACTATCATAAGGTTTTTTTTGTAGTTCGTCTTCCCTTAGTAAGTTTTCTGAGGTTTTCTTACCTAACATGTTTTTCTAAACATATACAGATGCGAGGAAGTTCCTAATCTAATTAATGGCCGCAGTCACCATCTTCCTATTCTTACACTTAACGTTGATTTTTTTGTAGTATTTTTAATTTATCAATAATAATGGGTTCGAATCTCGAGTTAGAGCATCCTTGAGGAGAGCCTGCTCTTTAATCTGTACACCGCGTTAAAAATCAAATTCCACGAATCCTGTGCGCGGCACAATTTCGGCGTTTTTTAATTTCTAAGTTTAAACGCGTATTTTGTTTAGAACCACTGATATTTGATTACACCACCAAGTAAACATGACACTCAAGTAATTTTCTGATAATAAATAATAGTCAATACTCTTAAGGAGACTCATTAAATAATGGAGATAAACTAAACATTACGTAAAATACACAAAGGAATGCCACAGATCAGATCACAGGCGTTTGTGCTTCCCGCGAGGAACACGTTAAAAGGCGCATTATAAAGTGTTATTTTATTATTATACTATAATAATAATTATCAAAAATATTAATACATATTTAAAAAATATGTTATATGCCTTGTACGACTTTTGGTTTAGTGGATAAGATAAAGAACTTG
The DNA here is from genome assembly GCA_949825065.1 of Odontocerum albicorne. Lineage (NCBI taxonomy): Eukaryota > Metazoa > Arthropoda > Insecta > Trichoptera > Odontoceridae > Odontocerum > Odontocerum albicorne. The sequence goes on along the minus strand of OX463843.1, from coordinate 30,647,161 downwards.
AAAATATTGAAATAGATAAACTAAAGTTATTAATGTAATATATGAATTATAATTACGTACAACAAGAGTTTGTAATTTAAATTAGCAACTATATACTTTTGCCATAAATATATCATAGTAAAATATGGACAATCTTACGGTCAGAAATAAGAATCCCCTTCACTTGAAAGAATTTGAATTTTCAGGTTTGTTATGTACTGCCATATGCAATCAAGTTTCAATATGCCCGTGCCTGTTAGAAGAATTGTGTCACTCGTATGTGTCTAGAAAGAAGAGAAAGTAATGAAATTGACTTTTGTGACCATAACAGTAAAGGCAACGGTGGCATATGCCGGTTTGTTCTATTGATATTGCGCACCTGGTGCTTACTTGGTTTGGCTTGCGCCCTGGAATTTCGGATTTGATTACCGATTTATAGTACCGAAAAAAAATGAGAAAATGATCCCAATCTGGTTTAGTATTGTTGCCTTTTCACTTGTGGTAGTATCGCCAACACGTGTGATGACGAACTGCCAGTTTCGTGTTTTCACTAGTACCTCGAATCCTGAAGATGACTCGACATATGTTATCACCTGGTTACGCTCTTCAATATGTCTTATTCGCCAATTCGGGCATGTCGAGAGGTATCATGTGAATGGATGTTTTGCTCACTGGTGAGTTCATTTGAGAAGGAGAGGCAGTATGAAAAGTTTTTATCACATTAGAGCCCGGCCAGTCTTAGTAACTATTCCCGTTGAGGGTTCGTCTGCATGTGTTTATAAAAAAAGGAACCAAGCCATAAAACTGCCTGCTCTAACTTAGAAAAAGGCAATTACAACCGAACAGTTGCTATAATGAAAGAAACGCCACGCCTCTGATAAATATACCCCACCCCATGCATGAGGTGTTCCGTTTGTCTACGAGAGTATGTGGACTGAAATCGACATTTAAAAACTTCTCTGTACTATATGTGTCTGGATTTCAATTCTTGACAAATGTTGATAAAATTATGTACATAAACATCGGATAAATGCAGTTCAGAACCAGTAAATAAAAAAAAACATTGTTATGATTTTTTACTCCGGATTCCGGATAGTATGAATATTTTATATCTCATAGCATTTTTACTCCGGATTCCGGATAGTATGAATATTTTATATCTCGTAACATTTTTACTCCGGATTCCGGATAGTATGAATATTTTATATCTCGTAACATTTTTACTCCGGATTCCGGATAGTATGAATATTTTATATCTCATAACATTTTTACTCCGGATTCCGGATAGTATAAATATTTTATATATCGTAACATTTTTACTCCGGATTACGGATAGTATAAATATTTTATATCTCGTAACATTTTTACTCCGGATTCCGGATAGTATGAATATTTTATATCTCATAACATTTTGCGTTTAAATCTGGCCCAAGTATTTGATGAATCACCTTTTTGGTTCAGAATGTTACAGTTGCGACATCTGAAACTGTTTATCGCATCACTATTCATATAAGTCGAGTCGTATCGTTTGCAGAGTTGTTATGTCTAAATATGTCATAACATTGCTGGAACATGACAGCTCGACATCAGTATCATATTCAAACGTACAACAGGGAGAAATGATAAGATATCGAATCGAATGCTATAAGAAAACCTCAGTTATACCATGCTTAAATTCTTAGATTTTATATACGCTCGTACCATTTTATATCAGCTACGTAATAAAAACTAATTCATTATTGATCTAAATAAAAGAAAATCGGGGTCTGGGAAGAACAACTATACATAATATAATGTGTTTTTAGAGATCACGACAGTAATTTGAACAGAAAAATATACACCTACTCGCTATTAATGTTTAGTAAATACCACCTACAATCGTAACATCTTGAATATAGTTCTCTGAACATTTAAATAAATAAATGTAGGTTGATTAATAGCAACATAGTTTGCACATACATATCCTGAAATTACACATTATGTATAATATGCTAAGGCAATGGTAACGAAAGTACATTTGAGAGAAAAGCTATCAAAGGGTTAAGGCTACACTCCACCAATATGAGAGCGAGATCGGCCACGAGGACGTCAGATTTTTTCAGCTCACATTATTGTGTATATTTTATAGCAAAAAATCAAATGATAATAAATAAGCAGTTTATACAATTACGAGTATAAACTCAATAACCACGTACAAGGTATTCATTAATCAATTCTAAATTTTAAATCTTTATTTTGCTGAAACACTTCAAAAATATTAAAACGCTTACTGATATTATTCAATGTAATTTCCTCGATATATACGTGAAGCTGTAGACATAATGCATCGAAACTATGAAAAATCTAATCAAAAATATCTCTTGGCTCAAAAAATTTACGGGAGATAATAATCCTGAACATAGTTTTGAAAATGTTGCGAATTGCAAGGCTTACACAAAACGTATATAAGTAACACCATACACATGCTCCACTTTGTCATAAAATAAACGTTTTATGAAAATGTGTGTAGATGTAAAAAAGGCGAAAGATGTGTGTCACGATAAGAAAGTCTGGAGTTCTCTTCTCTCTGACTACTCCGACCGACTACCGAAAATGGCGTGATGGTATATATATGTGTATTAACATAACTTTAAATCTGAAAACTTATGGCCCCAAAGTTTGGATATCCAACGTTTCTAAAACGGATATCTAAACAAACTAACAAATGACGGTGATAACGTAATTTTGTAGATATATATTGTAATATATAGTAGGGTCAATTTGAGCGGTTTTTTAAATTCTTGGATAAAACACAGATGGCGTCGCGAACTTGCCTGGGTCTTGTGACATTTGAGAAGTGTAATGTATGACATTTATAAAAATGGAGTCGTATACAATATAACAACGCGTTCAAATTGAGAATTATTGTATCTATTGTAATATCCGGAAACGGTGATGTTAATTATCCACCAAGATCATATGATCTGACACCGTTGGACTATTTTCTCTGGGGTTACGTGAAAATCCAGGTCTATAAGAATGACCCCCGATCAATTCCTGAGCTGAAGGACGAAATTATTCGCGTTATTGGTGAGTTAGAACCGCAATTATGCCAAAATGTCATCGAAAATTTTGACAAAAGAGTGGACATCTGCGGAGCTGCAAGAGGTGGTCATTTGGCGGATATTGTTTATTGTGTTTAAATACCATACATTATACTTCAATGACCAATAAAAAGTTTTTTTAAATCAAAGCAAATTGTGTTTTATTCAAGAATTAAAAAAAAAATAATTAAAAAAACCGCTCAATTTGAAAGACCCTTTATATTTGTTTCCAAATATGAGTTTATTTATTATTATGTTGACTGTTAAAAATTAAGGGTTCGTTATATTGTTTGTACTATATTGGAGAGATTAATGACTTGTTTATAATTTATTATATTTAATTAGATATTAAATATTTGTTCTTTTTTATTTTTTGAACCTTTGTCATTTTGTTAATTAATATCCACTTTATAATTGTTTGCCGGCAGATAGCCAGAATGTCCGATTCCCGATGGACATCCGAAAAAATCTATTGGTACTCAAGAGGCATAAATAGGCCTAGAAAAATACACAAAGTACGCTGGGTGGATGAAATCAGGAGCATGACAGCAGGACAATTCCAACAATTGCACCAACGAGCACAAAACCGAATTGTTTGTAGTCGATTTGGGGAGACATTCATCCAGCAGTGGATCAACCCAGATTGACATTGACAATGACGATGATTATAATGGAGTGTAATTATTACCCGGAATAAAAATACCCATTATTTTTTTTCATATTTCATAAGGTCTTTAAGTTAAATATTTCACAAAAGTATTGTATCTAACTTCCATATTAAATATTTTATTTCTTCAGTAGGCCATTCGTCGTAGTCAAATATGACTGTTAGTCCAAACCTTGCACCTTAACATACTATAGGTGTACCTTACAGTACGGACACTCTTTCTGGTGGCATCTAATGACTTGATGCGGGATGCTTTTTTCTCTTTTGGCACCTTTTTCCTCGTTTTCCTGGAACATTAAAAAGTATTCCACTTTCAGTCACGGCACTTTTCCATTGGTTGCGCTCCTGTGCTACCACAACCCATCTCGGGGCATTTTTTCCACATTGATTTGGAGAACATCTACCTGTCAATTCGAAAAAGTATTTCTTTTCTTATACCGAACATATAACGATAGAAATTTTGGATTGTTGATTGTACACTTTTTAGCACTTTTCTTATAATTTATGGCTTGTGTTGCATTGGACTGTCAAGCATACAACCCGTGAAAGTTTGTTTGCAAATTTAGTTAGCCGGATGATGTATGAAAATAGTAAACACATAGGCGCTCTCAGAGTGATTAGCAAATATAAATAAATTTTAAATATTAGGTCCTTACATATGAAATTGGCGTTTTGTTTGGGAGGAACATAAAGTTGATTTTTTTTTAATATAATATATTTATTTAATCAAAGTATGTACCATTGCTATCTATGCACTTTTGCCATCTCATAGGTAGTTCATCGATCCCTTTACTAAAAAAACCATTCGGACGGGAATCAATAAAATCTTTGAAGTCGGTTTGGACTGCCCCATCGGAGTTGAATTTTTTCCCTTGCAAGAAGTTATCCAAATTTCGAAAAAAATAGTAATCTGTCGGGGCAAGGTCCGGAGAGTACGGTGGATGTCTTAGACATTCCAATTGAAGCTCTTCTAATTTGGTAGCCGTCTGTTGTGCAGTGTGTGGTCTAGCGTTATCATGAAGCAGCAGTGGCCTAGAGCGATTAACCAGCCTCGGTTGTTTAGCAGCTAGCTTTTCCATCATGGTTTGCAGTTGCTGACAATAGACATCTGCCGTAATCGTCTGGCCAGATTTAAGAAAGCTGTAGTGAACGACACCAGCACTAGTCCACCAAACGCTCACGAGTAACTTTTTTGGAGTCAATTTTCGCTTGGGGCATGGTTTGGCTGGTTCGGCAGGGTTCAGCCATTGCGATGAGCGCTTCCGATTATCATACAGGATCCACTTTTCATCACAGGTAATGATTCGATTCAAAATCCCTTCATTACTGTGCCGGTTGAGTAATGCAACGCAGCAGTCAACGCGCGTTTGTTGATTTGCTTCACTCAATTCGTGAGGTACCCACCTTTCAAGCTTTTTCACCTTCCCAATTTGCTTCAAGTGGATTAAAACAGTTTTATCACTAACACCGCAGCCTGCAGCTAACTCGGGCGTGGTTTGCGATGGATCCGCTTCCACAATAGCCTTCAATTCTTCATTATCAACTTTCTCCACGGGGCTTGTTCTGCAGGTCGAAATTTCCAGAACGAAAACGTTGGAACCAAAAACGCACTGTGTTTTCTTTTGCGGCACCGTCGCCATACACATCATTAATCCTTCGAGCCGTTTCTGCAGCACTGGTGCCACGGTGGAACTCGTACTCGTAAATAACGCGATATTTCAAGTTTTCCATTTTGTAAACTGAGTGACGCAAAGCAAAAAAACAATTGAGGAAAAAACAAATGAATTATAATTTTCGAAACACAAATACTTGAGTAAATAGCTATATAAATTTGAATTTGGAATTCCTAACCAAAGAGAAGATATTTGAGATCAAAGTTGCCAGTACGGCAAAACGCTAATTTCATATGTAAGGACCTAATATTAACGATTGATAAGTGATTCTAGACCGGTGAAAAGCCGAGTGTCAGACTTGAATAACCATTGGTGTGAATTACTGACTAAGGCTGCAATCCATAACAAAGAACTACAGCGAATGGAAACATCTAGTATGTAATTAATGGCATTGGAAAACATGCGCAATATTTTAAAGCAGTAGACTTTTCTCCATACAGAGACGTAACCTAAATATTTACAAAATAAGAAAATTTATTCTTTAATATGTGTGTAATAAAATAATTTTCAATTTTATTAGATTACTATAAATAATGCTTTCCGGAATCATTGTCGTGTTGGGTTGGGTTATGATGATGGCCGATGTTTCGAAGGCGTTGCAGCCTTAAGGCGATGTCAAAAAATTCTGTATTTTTTGACATCGCTCTGAGCATGAGGTTACAACGGCTTCGAAATATCGGCCATCATTTAAGCAAACTCATCACGGTACCAACTCCGATAAATATTTTAAAGTAGTCGAAAACAAGCGTAAAAATCATATATATTTTTTTACAATACATGTATTTTACTAACATTTTTAGTATGTATGTTATGTTCATTTCTTTATTTAATTG
>OX463843.1:30535952-30640726 GCA_949825065.1 Odontocerum albicorne | reverse complement strand
TATATATATATATATATATATATATATATATATATATATATATATATATATATATCGTACTGGGGGTTCCAGATTTGTGAGCCATATTCGAGTATGCTACGGACGTAAGTGCAGTACAATGTTTTGATCACTTTAATGCTAGAGAATTGCGAACAAGATCTTTTTATAAATCCAAGAGACTTGTTGGCCCTATTTGCTATGTCATCAATGTCATCATAATAATGAAAATATAAAATATATGCTAAGTATATACTGGATGCCATTGAGATGTGGTGTAGAAGGCGTACACTCCGTATTCCGTGGACCACAAGCCATATCATTGTTTATATCAACCAAGACAACATGCAGGAAAAGGATCCTAGCAAGTATGATGCTAGAAAGAATAACGAAAGTCTAGGGAAGCTGGTGATCATGGGGACAGTTTAGGGAAAACAAGCAAGAGGAAGTTGTCCCATAAGATGAACGCACCAAATAATGGAGTTTACTGCATCTTCATACAATGCTGCAATCAATATGGCCCAGGACGGGGTGGATCAATAGAAGATACTTGAATATAGTTAGAATTTTACTGACGGACATTTACGAAGAGCGGAAAGAGATAGTTTTCCACGGGAAACATCTATTACCAACACTACACGCGATATGTTAATTTGAATATATAAAAGCAATTCATAGGAATAGTATTGATAGGGAAATTTTGTTTCAAAGATAGTTGGATTTAATTCATGTTTATGATTTCTTAATTCCTTTTAAATTCTGTTTAGTTTTTGGCAAACGCTTAGGGCTTAACATTACGAAGACGAATTATTTTGATTATACCCGTATGTTGCCCTTTTTTATTCTATAATATAATAGATATGAAATAATTTTTTTTGTTAGTTTTGAGAGTTTAAAGATAGACTGAATAGGAAAAAACGATTAAATATTGCGTGAGAATATGGTGGAAGTGTAAGGAGTCATCGAATGATTGACAATAGTCTTAAAAATAAATTAATTCGTTCTACCTAACAGTCAAATAAAATTGACCGTTTTAAACGCTCACTGTGTCAAACAATCTATTGGTCACTGCCGTTATCATAACGTATTATATTGTATTGCACTTTCGTTATATATGTTACAGTACAATCTGGCGGGTTTATTGATATATGGCAATCTTTTCCATCCAACCAGAAATTGACCGTTTTAAACGCTTACTCTGTCAAACAATCTATTGGTTACACTGCCGTTACCATAACGTATTATATTGTATTGCACTTTCGTTATATATTATGTTACAGTACAATCTGGCGGGTTTATTGATATATGGCAATCTTTTCCATCCAGCCAGAAATATTAAAAAAAAAAACCAAACTGGAATCCTATATTTTCAAAAAAGTACCAAAGGTAAATGAAACCGCAACCCCTGGTCTCGCTAACTATACCACGGAGTTAATTAACGTTAGGTATACAAGATCGGCAACACTACGAGTATATCCCATTTTCACAAACTTTACGGCTGGACTTGAATTTGTTTTTAGTCTTTAGAAGTTGTATGCTCGATCAGATCGTGGCTAAATCTAGCATTGTAAATAAAGTAAAATTAACATAGACGCCCTCTGGCCATTAGAAGCGCACACGTGAATTAGCGCACTGTGCCCGGTAAGTAGGTGTCTTCACGACACTGTTAACACTAACAACTTGTTTCAACAAGGCGGCCAATTTGCGCAGCCCGAGGTGCTTGCCGAGTGACTTCAGTTATTTGATTAACACTACGTAAATAATTTAAGTACATAGTAAGCGCGTGTCCTGAAATTTATACCCTGATACCTTGTTACCACCTGGTATGGATGGATAACGCATTTTCGAAAGTTCATTTTACTTCAAAATACTAAAATATTCATGTGTCACATATTATAATTAAGAGTTATTTATTTTATTTAGTTCATTTGTTAAGTGAGTTGACCTTCCAGTTTATTTTTTTGTCAATTTCATAGTCGGTCTAGCATATTTTCAATCACAATTTTATCAAAATTATGTTTTTGTAGCTTATTTACAACTTAACATAAAATCTTCGAGTGCTATACAGCGTCAAAAATAGGGCCAATAAATCTGATCATTTTCGGGAATCAAAAATGTTACTTACATTTAATCGATTCAAGAAACCCTCGCAGACCATAAACTGATCAGATGCCATAATCCGAGTTTATTAAATATATTTCATCCATAATCCGAGTTTATTAAATATATGATCATCATCATTGTCAACCAGGGTCGATCCACTGCGGGATGAAGGTCTCCCCAAGTTGACTCCAAACAGTTCGGTTTTTTGCTCGTTGATGCCATGTGATGCTGCCATGCATCCTGATTTCATCTATCCAGCATACCTTTGGTCTTCTTCTGGGCATTTTTATGCCTCTTGGATATCATTGGATTATTTCGGATGTCCATCGGGAGTCTGACATTCTGGCTACGTGTCCTGCCCATTGGCTCTTCATTCTTTTGCACACCTTTATAACGTCTTCTACCTTTGTTATATTGCGAATCCAGGTGTTTCGTTTACGGTCTGTTTTAGCACGAAGAACAAAACTGGCGTGTAGCTCATTTGGAAGTTTGAACAACATCTTCAAAAGTAATCTCCCAATATCTTTGAAGCGAAGGGTCTACAACCAGTGTATTCTCCCAGTACTTACGTATGGCTGCGAGACATCGACGCTCACAGTAAAGAACACACAAAAGCATATTAAAGTATATTATATAATATTACCTTTGTCTTTGAGATGAGGCGTTGGAGACGGCGGATGCTCCGTATCCCATGAAACGTGAGGCGCACCAAAGTATTATACTCGTATTTTATTTATCATCCAAGATTTAGATATTACCGAAATAAATTTGACAACATATAGGAAATAATCCTAACATACTTTGATAATGATGCCAGCGAGAATAACAAAAATCTGGAGAAGCTGGTGATTATGAGGACAGTTGAGGTAAAACGAGCAAGAGGAAGGTGTCCTATAAAGAGGACACACCAAATAATGGAGTTTATTAGGTCCTCTTTAAACATTGCAATTAATATGGCCCTGAACGGGGATGGATGGAGACTGGCGATTCACCAAGTTTCAGACATAGAAGAGAATCACGACTCTCAGCACCGAGCACGCGATAAAGAATAATAAATATTACCCATAGCAATCAATAAATCATAATATGTAACAAATTATTTCTTGCATCTTTTCCTGCCACAAAATAGTTAAACATTTATTGTATCACCAACAATCACTTTAATGCTGATTTTTTTTCTTGATTTTAATACTATACATATTTCGATTAAGATTTTAAGTAATACCTTCGTATATCTCAAGGTCCGTAGTGTGAGATCACTTACTAAGTGACGTTACAAAAAATATCTTATTATTACAGTACCTACAGTTTGTATCAAATGATATAACTATGTATACGAGTATGCCATATAACAATGAGCAAATTATAATATAAATTATCTGTGTACGCTCATTTGAAACAATTAGATTTTCGTTGATTGGCATTTTAGATGACAAAACGCAAATGATGGATCACAAATAATATCATAATATTTATCATAGTAATTGTTACTCAAGTACTAAATTACGCCGTGTTGTTATAACGCTTGTAATAACATACAATTTCTTGTATTCACTGTAATATAATATTGTATTCTATGTTATAATTGTGTGTAAGAAAAAGCTTCTTCAAGATTTAACGTGATATAAATGTACTTCTATTGAAGTGACTTTATCGAATGACGGAGCCGGTCCCAAGCCCGGATAAAGGAGGAGGGATTCCTTTCCTAATATCCTTCCCCTCCCTGTAAATTTATCCCCACCTTCAATCCTTTACTTGCTCATTTTATTTTTGCCCCATCCCTAACCATAATGGCACCCAACATGCCGGTGTGCTCCGATCGCCTCACCTCGGTGTGCCATCGAATTCAGTGCAGCGGTATGACCGGTGAGTTTGCTGGTGTGCAACGGATCACTGACTTAAAACAAACTCCATAGCACAGCTTCGCTTTCCAACAGAGCGAGCAAACCTAAACGCAAAAGCCTCACAGCGATGAGACTGTCGGCGGTGGGGGCAGACCTTGCAGGCTGGTGTTCGATGGTCGTCTCCCCGGCGGGATTGAGGTGCAGCGCTGAGATTCGGCAGCGGCACAGGTGACGGAGCAATCCTATTCAGGATCCGTTTTGCTCCCCCTCGAACGAGGGAAGGATCTAGAAAAGGTGCCCTAAAAATAACCTGCCCTCTTTTTTCTCTGCCTGGGTGACCACGCCCAGGGGATCGTCCACACTAGTGGTTGCAAAAACAAATTTAGCAATGGATCAAATACCATATTCGAGGACTTAGGCTTGCAACATGGCCTGTGAGGACACTGATGGACCGCGAAGCAAGTGACTGACCTGAGAGCAGAACCGCTCTTGTTGCGAATGAGGTGGCGAGATACAATATCGGCATTGCTACATTGTCGGAAACTCGTATTACTGGAGAGGGACAAATTGTGGAAACCGCTAGTGCGTACACTTTCTTTTGGAAGGGTAAACACCTAGAGTAGCCGCGTATACATGGAGTTGGCTTTGCGGTAAACAACTAGAATGACTCGGGAACTTACCCAACTACCTGTAGGTCATTCTGAACTTCTAATGACCCTGACAATCACCCGACATTCGAGTGAATGGTGTGCGTGAGGGTTGGAGAGCCGTATGTTCTCGGGCTGATGGTGTCTCAGCGGCTAGACGTGTGAGAAACAGTCAGCGCGCTGCGAACATGCGTCAGCATGGCCAGGCGGCTCAGCAGGGTCCACATGTCTGTGATATTTGTGAGAGGGAGAGCGCATCTAGGATCGGGCTGTTTTGTCACAGAAGGTCACATGATCGACGTAGAAAAACGGTTCAAGATTAACGTTGGAGTGGCGAGGGGATCCTCGACTACGATTAAATGTAAGGTCATTAAAGTTGGGATAAAATTGGTGAAAACATTGAGTGTATCAGTTAATTATTATATTCCGGAAAGAAGTTTCGTATTTTTCGGATAGATGTCGTTAGGACATAATTTTCCTTACTGACTTCCTTTCAAGAGTGTTGAATTTATAGTACAATATTATGAATGGTAATAGTTAAGCGCATTTTTCCGGTCAATGTTTACCAAAATTGCTTGAGCGTTTTTTGGCGTCATTTTGAAGAGGAAAAGAAATTGTTTTTCGGTGCTTGATGTCTTTTGACACCAACGAAAAAAAAAACGTATGGCAACGAAGCAATAGCCGATCGTGTGTCTCGCATGTAGTTTAAAATATTCTGATAGGATACTCAAAGATGGTTTCCGCTCTGGAAGGCCGATTATCACTGATGACGACCAAATCAAGGTTTTGATCGAGAACAATTAACGTTCTACGATACAATATATTACTAAGATACTGAAAATATCGAATACCACTGTCGGTAATAACTCGACGGTAAATATTTTTGCAGACAATCTGACAGGAATCACTTTCGATTTAATTACGAGTATATTATAACTTTACTCAAGGCATATTCAACGCCAACACTATAAAATCGGTTACATGTCCAATCATGTGTCGATTTTAATTGACATTTTTTGATTTTGTATTGTGTAGGCACCTAAAACTCAAATTTAAGTGTGTAGGCATCTAAAAATATTTATACTTGAATTTTTTTGGCTGAGACCTTTTTAAAAACATAAGCCGACTTAAAAAAAACAACTTTCACAATTGGATTTAGCCATTTCCCTATCGGGGTAGGCAGAGCGCCATACCGGCACACATCCTTAGCCCCTTATCCATTCATAAACCTTCTCATACAACCTCTACAATTTTTCTGACTTTCTACTTTTCCTTCTTTCAGAATATCGTTCACATGATCCAACCACACTTCCCTTGATCTTCCTCTCATACGCCTTACACTCACATCTGCAGTGTATATCTGTTTTGTTAGTCTTTCTTCATTCATTCGTTCTACACGCTCAACCATCTCAACCCATCTACTTTTATTCATCTTACTTAACACATCAGTCTTAAGTTCACATTCATCCCTTATCACTTCATTCCGTATTCTGTCATACATTGTCACTCCGTGTACTCTTCTCAATGAACGTATCTCTATAGCACTTATTCGGCTCCTCTCGGTCTTTTTCCAAGTCCACGTTTTATTCCTATACATCAAAGTTAGCACCAAAGTAGTATTGTGCACTATCATTTTAGCAGACTTTGATACTGTCCGGTTCGCGTATATATGTTTTAGTGCCCCATTGACTTTGTTTCCTAACACTAGACGCCAAGAACGCTTCCTAACGCTACAAGCTACAACTGAAATAAGGTTCAAAAAATAAGATTGTGATACCACAAACGAATAACAATTATTTTATTCATCAGACCATTGGCAATGTTGTTTTGACTGATTTTAAGATTCTTGAAATCAAATAATGACAGATAATATTGTATCTAGTTAGTGGGCAACGTTATTCGAGAATGACTTTTGTATATTTCAACTACTACCCAACAAGCATTGATCTTGGATAAATCTAATTAGAAGTATACTTTTTTAGAATGAACCACTAACTTATATATTAAATATACATGTAAAAATACGAGTATATAAAATTAAAGTTTTGAATTTGACAAAAAAATCATTGTAATACGTGAAATATTTTTAACGACAACCCTTTCATAGGCAAATTGGTTTTGCCAATTTCTGAATATCGATATACATACATTAACTTGACACTGGAGGTCGTGACTTTTAATTGGTGGCAATAGGAGGAAGATCTATGTGATGTCTTAAATATTTAAAAAAAATGTTTGAATCGAGATCTAAAGTAACTTTATGCAAACTTACATAACATGACTTTGTACCCATGAATAACATACAGTTCAATAGTGAACATATAGTACACATGTACACACCTGTAGGTTTTCACCTCACCATACAGGCATACTATATACTCGTATAATATTATACAATATACCATTAAATATTGACAGATCTAATTTCATCGTTTATTTAAAAAAAATCAGGATATTATTTTAAAGTTAGTTTGGACCGTGGATGAAATAAATAAATTAAGCGCGTGCTCTACAAAATGTATACATTATTTGGAAAATTACATGCGATTTTTGGATTTGGATGATTTTTAGCTTTAAGTTTCTTATTACCACCGTCACAGTATCGTCCATGCACCTAATGGTTTCGGCGGAATAATATTGTCAAGTAGTAAATGTTAAAATCCCACCCGTTAAAAGCTTATCTTTACATTTATTTATATCCGGCGTATAATGAAATATTTTCAATACAATGATGCAATTTGCTCAAGAGAAATATATATAAATAAATGCACTTTCTTCGGCCATGACTAGAAGACTCCGAAACTACCATCCGTTAAAAGCTTATCTTTACATTTATTTATATCCGGCGTATAATGAAATATTTTCAATACAATGATGCAATTTGCTCAAGAGAAATGGTCGAGTACTTATATAGTACAGGGCACCATAAAACGGGAAATATCCTTTCCTTTCACACACAGACGAAATCTACCTGATTCTCGCAGTCAGTGCCGAAAGAGGTATATTTTTAACGATACATATTTCTTAACGAGTATAACGATCTTAATAAATGTATTATAATCTAACCTAAGATAGGAGAATACTCGTAGCATCGCATAATATCAATTCTTGAATGTGAGAAATGGATGCAATGTTCACGTATTGACACTTTTGAACATATCCTTAACTGTACGTTTTTACTACGTTCAACAAATGTTTCAGTTCACCGCTCTTCATTTTTTACATTGTTCTTTATTATTGTTGACCATCGTCCCTGAAAGAGTACTCAACTAACGTTACGATTGCGCCCTCGTTGGCGTGCTAAAACAGAGGCTTATAAAAAATAACAAGGTTATTTGTAAGATCGGTTACCTCAACAGCGCTCCCAGAATTTATGTTCGATAGTTATCAAGTAAACAGGATTCTATGAAAAAAATCAGTAGGAAACATCGAGAATCGAGCCCGAGAAGCCTAGGCGATAAGCAACCGTTCTAATCCCGACATAGTTTTTGCACCTATAAATTTGATGGTTGCGCTCTAAAAATAAGCACCAAAACAGCCATTAATTTTAAAAAACATGGTTCTATGTAAAATCCGTTGAAAACCTTCAGGAATACAAGCTAAGAAGCCTGGGTGCTAAGCGAGCGTTCTAATCACCAGGCCATATCACTGGTGTAATTTGTGTCCTTCGTAAAAAACATGGTTCTATGTAAAATCCGTTGAAAACCTTCAGGAATACAAGCCAAGAAGCCTGGGTGCTAAGCGAGCGTTCTAATCACCAGGCCATATCACTGGTGTAATTTGTGTCCTTCGTACAAAAACATGGTTCTATATAAAATCCGTTGAAAACCTTCAGGAATACAAGCCAAGAAGCCTGGGTGCTAAGCGAGCGTTCTAATCACCAGGCCATATCACTGGTGTAATTTGTGTCCTTCGTACAAAAACATGGTTCTATGTAAAATCCGTTGAAAACCTTCAGGAATACAAGCTAAGAAGCCTGGGTGCTAAGCGAGCCTGGGTTCTAATCACCAGGCCATATCACTGGTGTAATTTGTGTCCTTCGTACAAATTTGATGGTTACGCCATTTTGTCCCGAAAGTAGCGTTATATTTAGCGGTACGCAAATTCTAGAGGTCAAAGGTTCAGAACGAATTGATTCTGATTCAATTTAACCCATGAAGTGTGACGTTAAGACAGGTAATGTCTTTTCAACTCAAATTGATGTGTTTTTTATTCAAGAAAAGAGTTGACTAGTGAAGTCTTAGAATATCAATAATTCTTATAGAGTATCAATACAGACAATCGATATGATGCCGTGTTATGAAAAACATAGAATTTTAGAGGCTCTAATAAAAATGTTCAACTGTTCTTATTTTTTCAATAAGGAATTATCAATACAGATAACAGAAACCAAATATAATTCCTTTCTTAACATATTTCACAACTTTGAATTAAAAGGGATATAAATTATTTGGTGTCTGAGAGCGAGAAGTTTGTTTTGCATTCAATACGAAATTAAGTTCCCTTTAAAAAAATGGAAGATACATATTTATCCGAAAATCATGTCAATAATAGCTAATGTGAAAAAAATAAATGTATGCCTTTAGTAAGTTACTTGACACTTTTTGAAATATTCTACAATATAACGGAAAATTCTGGGAGAAACTTCAGTCACTTAATGACACTAGAAATAATCAATCTTACTCGTATTCTAGAAACAATGTCATTTTCCGTGTATGTATCCGCGGTAAAGTCAAATTATGTGAGAGAAGAAGAATAATTGAGGAGGGCCAAGACACTCTCGTTCGCACTCTTCATTTCAGACTAAGACAGCCATTAAAACACTTTTGATAATTTCACTTCTTAAATCTTAAGTACACAAAGACAGGATTTTAAAATCTTGACTACAATACGTTTGTAAACCTTGGTTCGCCGCTGATTCAGAAATGGTCAAACATTTTTGAAATAATTGCGATGGCAAGAGCCAACCATGGAAATAACCAGCGAAATCCGAAACTTGAAGAGTTAGTAAACAGAAACACGACTACAATGTTCAAAACTTAGTTATTAAAAAGTAACATTCTTAACCACTTATCTTTATAATGGTATTTTCTAAGAAAATACAATCAATATCAAGCGGCTAATCTTTTTTTTATCTACAATATATTGGCAACTAGCGATCTTACTGCTATATGTAAATCTCTTCTAATCAACCAGAAAGGTGCTAAATCAGAAAAAGAAATTACTAGAATCTTTTTTTTATAAATATGTTTCACAGGGAACCAAGTTGGCCTAGTTACGAGTAGTAAGACAGATGTCTTACTACTCGTAACTAGGCCACGAAGGTCATTTTAAACACCAATCTTATATAAATATTATATTAAACCCCAAGAACACTATATTTGATTTCAGCCGTCTCTGTTACTATTTTTGATCGCAGTCAAAGAAAATAAAAATTCCACATACGTGTATAATTATGGTTTAGAATTTTATGAAAAAATAATAATAAAAAATCTTTAGGTGTTTGAGGAAAGGTTTGGTATACCTAACTATGCAAGTAAGGTTATCTACAAATACGAGTATAATAGAGTAAATACAATCTAACGAGGATTATATGGCACTGAAGAGGAGGGAAAATTATACAGTTTTTCGTTATGACTTTTAATATCTAAATTGACAGGTTGTACTAGGTTGTATTACAACGAAATAACAATGCAATGTAATACCATACATATGTCTACGAAATAATTATATTGGTTGATGCAAATCTATAATTATATTGTATATCATACTTCACAGATTACATGAATTATTTGATGCAGATTAGTTTAAACCTGAAGCAGTTCAGATAATGAAGGGGTATCAATATATAAACATTAAATGTGTTTGAGTTTTCAGAATGATGGATGTCAGTGTTACTAAAACAACCAAAATTGGCAGATGACGCTCATTGAAGCATTTAATCGCATAGTTGGTCAGAAGTCATTTTCACACACCTTCCAATTCTTATTTATATCGTTTCAATGGCACTAAATAATTTCCGTCCAGAATTCTGTCACTTGAAAAGCACTAGTATAATACTCGTAAATCTAACTTGCCCTCTCTCCTTACTGCCTTCCCCGATAGGAAGACGCATTGATGGTGTGTATGCACGAGTAGGTATGCATAATAAACAACAAATAAGGTTACTGCTGGCGGGAATTAAATGCAGTTGAAACTTTTCGAATAGAAACGACTTTGTGATATGCAACAAAAGAGTGACATTTAATAGATTTACGTAGAATTATATAGTTACAACAAGATGTCTATTATCGTCAAAACAATATCTGGAGACTATCTACAAAAGCATCATACTAATGTGGGGAATAGGTTTTTAATGTTGTAACTTCCACACTCCATTCTTGCACTCCTCCAGTTTTTTGATGTGTAGTCAGATTTCCAGCATATGTTGAAAAACTATTTAAAATGTCAAATGAATATATTTAATTTTTCAGTATGCAAAAACACCAAGTAATTGTATACGAGTATTTCATAGTTAAATTACGTTTTCAAATATTTTTATTCCGAACAGTTCACCATTTTGTCTCCTTAAATGTCTCGCAACGATTAGAATGTGGGTGTGATCCTTTTTACATAAACACGTCTAATTATCCTAACCTCATTCATTTGGAAGTCCACAATCTCGGTCACACACAGCCCGCAGACCACATGTTGTGAAAGCCTTGTTTCAACGTTTAGATAAAAATTCAAGTTATTTTTTATGCTCACCTTGAAGAAAGCTTGTTCTTTGTAATTACATCACACATAACTAAGTAATCACTTTTTGATTTAATAATATAATCATAGAACGAACATTGGCAATACCAATTTCTAGTCACGTGAATTTGACGAAAATTATGAAATTGGTAAATCACAGTTTTCAATACCATTTGGATGTAACCATGATTAGTTTAGTGATTTTGTTTATTGATTTTTAATCACGTTTAGTGATTTTGTTTATACACGTATATAATATATTACGTGTAAAACTGATTTAAAATTATTAACAGAAAATTGGGGATTAATAATCAAAGTCTTGACAGAAAGAATCAGATGATGAACGACCTTCAGCAATTTAATCTTAATTATAGAAGTTATTCAGCGTCATAAATGATAATTAACACCAGTACTGTAGATTTTTTCAAACGAATATATATTTATATGCTTAGTGCTGCTGCATGAATGAACTTTTGATTTACATTAAACATTTGGACAATTATTCCAAAACAACTTTGTATGTATTGCCTTGTTCACAGATACCTACGTTCTCAGAATATTGTACAACACCTGGTAAGAAGTCATTTAAAGTTTTTTTCTATAATATGAACGCCAGAAGGTATTACGTATTCACTCATACTAGAAAGAGTTCAGAAAATATTTCGTCGTCGTCTCTACATGAGAGAATATGGATATTATTCCTGGCTTTATCATAATATCTTCCTACTGACGATGTTGAACTATGTGTCATTAGATATATCAGCTGTGTTAGAGCTTAATTCACTTTGTTGACCGTTTTGATGGCCTACAGATTTTGCCCTCTCTTTGTCATTTAAAGCATCTTCTTTGAGTACCTAATACGAGTAGGTCTTATCGATTGGGTATTAACTTTTTTTGTTTGCTTAGGGGTAATCTAGTTTATTCACCCATCCTGAACAGTCTTGGTTACGATGTTCTGGATACTTATCTGAGGCAACGCACCTATAGATCGTTCTACCAATCTATATATCTAACCAACCTGCCTTTGGAAATACCGGTAGGTAGATCAATCACTCTTTTTAACTGTGTGTCCTCAGACGTTTTTCATGTATCGCTCAACTCCTTCGGGAAAAACTCATAAATTAAGTATAATTTTGAAAATAATTGAATTTTTAATGATATATATAAAATGTAATAAGTTATTTTAAAGTTATTCAAATATATTTTATTATAATTTTTATCAAATATCTTTAAAAATTTAATAGTTTTTTTAAATGTTTTTTTTTGTTTTATTTTGTTCTTGTTAATATATGATACGTGTATTTATTCATTGTACAAATTTTGGGAACCTGTAATGTGCAAAGCACTTGATAAAATAAAATAATGCTATTGTAGTTTGGCCGGCTCATAAGATGAAGGCGTTGAAACATTCATGTTCAAGGCGATGCCAATATTATTGTGAATGGAGAATAGCCGTGAATAAAATAAATCAGCAATGGTTTCCAATATGACACTAAAAATGTATTCCATTTGAAAAAAAAGTTGTGTTAATACCGGAATGATAATATAAAAAGTTTCGGTATCAAATAACGTAATTTGGTCGTTAGTATTGGACAGAGAGAGACAGAAAGCACTAAATAAAAACAACGCATTACCATTAATTATCTACGAATATCAATCCATAAAATAATAGTTTGACCATACAAATAATTAATAACTGGAGTAAAAAATATATTCAATCTAACTTCGAATAGTCGGCTCGTTTTCCATCATTTTACAATACGTCGATTTTAAACTGCATACATTCTAACTTGGTTCAAAGCTGAATAAACAAAATAATTTTGATGTCATAGTACTCGTATATGATACATGTCGGTATTATTTCTGTTACAGCAACATCTCACTTCTATGCATATACGATTTTCCATAACTGTTGCTAAACGTATTAACAAATTGCGGTTTACATATTTTTACACTTCCTCCGTTCCTTAAAATTATCATTGACACAAATCATCTTATACTCGTATATATGATATGGAAAGCCTAATTCATTGCGCTAATACTAATCGCGATAAGGTTCAGCAACATTCACGTATAAAATCATAATCAGAACCTAGACGGGATATACTCGTACGTATAATTCCAAAAATCAAACAAGGATGAATTTGTTATTAAAGAAAAGGTTTCTTCCCTGAATTTAAAAATGTCAATGTGAGACGTTGAATAATGAACATAAAAAATAATATATGGTGAATTCATAGGTTTTAAGTTTATCTTTAGTATTTTCATTGAATTTTGTTATTGTTGATTAAAACTGAGCATTAAAAGTAATTTTCATTTAATTATTATTTACTTAGGATGTATAATGCCCATAATATAACATAATAATATGCACTGACATTTTGATGCCCCAGTAAGAGACTAAAATGGTCATTGATCGCCCACCATTGAAATCGCAATGCATGTGTGACATACAGTTTCTTAACTGTTGCACATAAATTAAATTGATGGAAAACATAAGTTTATCAACAAATATCATAAAACTAAAAATAACGAGTAAAACCTCACATTTAAAATGGTGAAAATAATATTTTTTAAGACACGTACCGCCATGTATGGTACATACAACAACGCAGTGAATTAACTAAAAGAGAAAATTATACAATTTATGATAAAAATCTAATAATAATATTTGTAGATTTGTTCCAAGATATATTTTGAACTATTTGCTGCTTCATCGCTATATATAATCAACTAAAAAATATATTGAAAGTATTACACATCTGCTATGAGTAAACTTGGCTATTTTTAAAGTGCAGTCTATTGATTATGAAAAAACGTACCAATAGTCCATTCACTTCTCGACTTTCAGACTTTTCTTCTATATTTTAACTGCTTGACATGCGAAACTACTTTTGGAAATGAAAACTACTAATAGTTATAAGTCTTTATAATTTTTAAGTTAAGATTGTTATTTAGAAAGGCTTCGTCGTGTTTAAATATTTTATTATCTTGAATATACAACACTATAAAACACTAGTGACCTGCATACTGCGACCTGGTGACTTTTGCGATGAAATAATAGCTTTTAGATAATTAAAAACAGTAAAATATTTTGTATCCATGAAAAAAAATCCATAAAAGATATAATGATAATTTATAATGAAAAACCATGCAATGACGCGTTAGGTATATCATGAATATCGAAATATAATTAATGAATATAAAAATTCAATACTGCTGCTGATAAAAGGAAATGTCTTTAAGTAGTTTAAGGTCACACTAAAAGGATTACGAACAAAAGGTTTTTGAAGAGTGAAAGTTGATTAAATATCGAACAACTATGAACAACTTAAATAATAAAAAAAACAAAATAAAAACAAGTAAATATCCTATGTAGTATGTTCTTCATGTAGAATATAATAAAACTTAAGATATATTAAAAAAATATGGTGCGTTTCATACAATTTTAAGACTTGACCGATTTTGGGACTCGACAGAAAGGAGTGAGTCTAATACTCGTATTATATATTAAATATATGATTCAGTGTGTAATCAATTTGTATGAAATATACTTCTTCTAGAATTTCAAAAATATCGAAATTACGGTCACGTTAAAAAGAAGTATCATATATATAGTACGTCGATGTAAGTTTAGACCTTTCAAGAAGTTTTACGAAATAAGTCGAGAACGAGAGAAGTTCTAGTTGACAAAACTATAATATTGTACATTCAATAGAATTATACATTACAATGCGCATCTTAACATATAGGTATACTCGTACAAGCAATTTGACTTAAATATGCATATGCCATGAATAAACACGCTATGTTCCTTAATTATGTATGGTATGTTCTATCATCCATTATTATAAAGTTGGGGGTTGTAATATGTTCTCCATGGACGTTATATAAGCATATTGTGTTTAATTTATGGAAAACACGGTAAATTAATTTTATTTGAGAGGCAAGAAACAAATATATAATATTTAATATTTCACAATACGTAATAATATTAACCAATATGGGCGGATCAGTAAAGATAATGAAGGCAAATTAAGGGAGAGAGGAAAGACACAACATCACCAAATCTATTGTATAATTGAAACAATCCTGACTGGCTGTGATAAATAAAATCTTTCTTGCTTTAGTTTACAATTTAGATAGTTAATGAGGTACTTGGACGTGCGGTTACGAGCTGAATTTAAATGTGGAAGATCGACAGTTCAAAATACGAGCTGAGCTAGTATCGGAAAACTAGGTATCTGTTCTCTCTAATTTTGGTCACATAAGGATTTAGGATACCTTTTTTTCGATGGAATAAAATTAATATTCTTCCTTGTAAAACTTACTTTAGAACTTTTATCGTGCGTTTTTGGAATTATAAAACATTTCCGAAATTTTATATTTGCAAACGATTCAAATACAGATATCAAAACATTATTGCGAGAGATACACAATGTATGCATTATTCAGATATTTTACTGAAAAATGTATAACAAAAAGCATTGTTATGAAAATACACATTTCTGTTTCATTACATTTGCATCATTTTATAATTTCATACAAATCAATCCATGAAACCGATTCGCAAATTTGCAAGCAATTTCGATGATTCATACACATAACATAACTAACAATGGGAAAAGTATCTTGTGTAGTGGAAATAAACGAATAAAAATGTGCGATTCTAAAAATATAAAAGAAGTCTCGGAAAATACTAACGAACCATAGTAATTATAGAGATTATTAGCCACTTATTGTATCATGAACACCTTCAACAACCTGGTCGTGCCCGTTGACAATTAACACATTTTATTAGAATATAAATAAAATAAGTAAGAATTCAAAATCAGCATTAAAAATATGCAAAAACTATTTTATTTTAATATTTTTTGCAGAAAAATATATGAATATTTCAGCATTAAAGATATTTATAAATTTACGTGAACTCGTTGTATATACTCGTAATACAACCTGGTAGGCTTATTGTCATGTGACATCTATTTCAACCAGCCAGAAAGGTGTTATAACAAATCTTAAATGAATACCAAACTGCAACCCTTCTAAAAAATCTGGGCACAAACGGACACCTATTAGGTCAACCCCTTCAAATCAGAAAACGGGCGTCTTACCAACTAGGCAGCGGAGTTTGTTTCCATTTTCTAGTATACTAAACTGTCCAATGTATATTTGGGGTTCCACCTTTTACAGATTAGGAGGAAATAGTCCGACACCTGAACACGTTATTTTAATCCTTAAAAAGTCACACATTAATATGGTAAGACAGGATAATTTAGATTAGATTTTCAGTGAAAACCATACTGATTAGTCTGTTTTTTTTTCACATGTAGGCTTACTGACATGTGGCCATTTCTTCGAACCAACAACATGTAGGCTTACTGACATGTGGTAATTTCTTCGAACCAACAACATGTAGGCTTGCTGACATGTGGTCATTTCTTCGAACCAACAACATGTAGGCTTACTGACATGTGGCCATTTCTTCGAACCAACAACATGTAGGGTTACTGACATGTGGCCATTTCTTCGAACCAACAACAAATTTGTTAAAAAAGTCTGTATATGAAATAACCTAATCGAGTAATTTTTGTCACTATTGGGAATTACACATGATAAACTAAAATTAAATTATTAACGACTTTGTAAGAGAAAATCACGAAAGTGTAATTAATACGAGGATATTCAGTATATTTTAAAGTTCTGTGTATAAATTTCAATAATCGATATCGCAGTTGTTTTCAAAACACATCGAATCAATATGAGATGAAATCATCTTCCAATATTAGATCGTAAAAATGATATATAAAACAGTAACGTAATAGCCACGGCTCGGGGACGAGGATTTTGAATGAAATTGTGCCAATATATATTTTTTATCAAGTTGTCAAATATCACGAGCGACTGCAGCTTCGACATATTACATTCTTTATGTGTTTGTTTATGTATCTCGTGGGTGTAAGTCAGCTGTTTCGGAACAGGCAATGAACCTAGTACACGACCTTATCTTGTGTAGAGTAGCAATATAAGCGTTTGAATAAAAATATAAATTAATAGGTACAATTAAATGTTACAAAAAAATCTTGTAAAAACAAAACTTACACAATAATGACAAATATGGAAAATAAGTGGACTAAACGTCGACATGTTAAGAAACTGTATGAATAAGGATCTGTATTCAAATGTATGGATGTAAATGAGACGACAGACATTTAATTTATCGCGATAAAGAATAGTGGTACTCTATCCTCTCTGCTATCCCGACATGGAATGGGTGAGATGGTATGTGTATAAGAGAAATAGTTGTAAAATATATAATCAAGATTTTTCGAAAGTAACACAAATAAAGAAAAAATATATTGTTAAATATTATAAATGAAATTTTTTTTATTTACAAACACCTAAAAAATTACTACTAGTCAAATATTGAGATAATTAAACGTGTGTATACATTATAGAAAAATTAAACCAAAAGTAAAAAAAATACCACTTCGATTTTTTTAAACACATATATCTGTTTGATAACAATATTAGAGAAGCTTTTTGGATTTTCAAAACATCACAAAAACAATAAATTTCCAACAAAACGATATACCATTAACTATACATACAACATAGTCCATTGAATACATACTTTTATCCAGATTTATATCCATGATACACTTGAATACAATTAGAATGAAAAATATTGTGGAAATCACCCATACAAAAATATAAATTGTATACAATAAAACAAAACGCAGCGGATACCACAAGCAGATATTACGCAGCGATAAAAACATACGTGGTGATGTCACCATTAGTTTAGCCCAAGGTGGTCCTCAGTCAGTCAGGTATGGAGAGAGAGGAGAGAATAACGCAGCAAACCGGACAAACAGCACTGGCAGCCGCGGCGACGACGGTACGTACTGGACTGTGGGACCAAAGCTGAGAGCATCAGGCCGACCTCGGCTTCGCGCTCCGAACAGGTGTGGCCAAATGTTGGACTGCAATTTCTTTGATGCGACGGATTTGAGGTTTCGAGTGTAGGTAGAGTTTAATTCACTTTTCCTACATAATGCCATTTAGACACATATTTTACAAGTTCCGTTTTATGTTGATTGATAATTAGAATTATATTAGCGGTCTATCAGATGGTAGTGCAGTGCACGATCCTGAACCATTTAATTCTTTAGCGCTATTTGGTGATCCTCTGAGAAGTTATCGTCGCTAAATATTATCTGTGAAAAGGCGTTAATTTCAGAAGTCTTTCGGAAATATGTATTTAACCAATTTTCTAGCATACCAAATATAGTTATTAAAGAGGATTCTGAAACGACTTTTTGGTGTAAATGTTTCAACCGAGAGTATATAAGTGGATACTCGTATTAAAGTATATCCATCTCGGACGAACTCTGTGACCTAGTTGGTAAGATGCTCGACTTCTACTTAGGGTTTCGGTTTCGATTCCTGATGATACCTAAAAGGGTTCCAGTCTGTTAAAAGAGTTCATCTGCTAACAATTCTCACAAGCGCTAAATGAGTGATAATGTTATCATCTCTACGCACGTGGGGTAGGATTGCCAACACAATGTTTCAACTGTTTATGTACAACATATGTATACATAATATATATAAAAAAATTGTGAAACAATAATCAATCTCAGTCCATTTAATATAATAAACATAGCATTAAATGGGCTGCTGGGTTCATACGACCCTTTCTTAAGTATGAATTTCTAAATCTACTTATTTTTTTATTTCTAGATATCATATAATATTAGAGTAGTTTGAAAGTTTGCTTAAAAAGCAAATAAAATATTTTTTATTGGATTTTTTTTTCAACAGTCTTTTGAGGATTGTACACTTGGTCCAGCGATTTTCTTCAATTATCTCAGAACATAAAATTTGGAGTAAGTATGCTTAATAAAAACAAGTCCACAGTATTCTTACGCACATTTTCATTTATAGCCAATGTGTCCACCCCTAGACTAACGTTGAACCCCTTACTACAAGGATAATTTTTCCACACGAAAAATTATATATCACGAATTTAAAAAAAAATCAAGACCTAGTAAAAAAATGTTAGAAATATATTTTTTGCTTATATAAGAAAATTGAATCCGGGTCATACGAGTATATGGGACTCCATGCAGTAACGGAAAACGCTAGGACGAGGCTATATACGGCATCGGCACTCGGTGCAGTAAACGAGTAAAGAATATAAATAGAGATAAGATTGTATGAAATATACACAAAACTATAAATAGAGAGTTAGACATATATACTCGTACGTCCGCACCATCACGCCGTTTTCATTTCGGGGAAGGTAGATGGGATAGAGTGTCAGACTTTCCTATCTAAACACACATCCTTCGCCTCTTCTACATCCATATACACTGTATATTTATTTTGTTAGTCTTTTTTCATTCAATTTTTCTACATGTCCAAACCACCTTAGAGTGTTTTTCTTCATCTTATTCAATACTTTATATTATTCACTTCATTCCGTATTCTGTCATACATTGTCACCTCACGTATTGTTCTCAGTGCATGCATTATTTCTATAGCATTTATTCGGCTCATTGAAGTATTTTTCCATGTCCAAGTTTATCTCCCGTACATCAAAGTTGGTGATAAAATCTAATAAAACCACTAACTAGAGCTACCCGATCTTAAAACCTGCCTCCGAGTTTTTTTAAACTAGATCTATCGAACTCCAGCATAATTATTTAATCATAATTATTTTCAAATCGATTTAAATACCACAAACCGGCATCACAGCAATGGTAGAGGGGATTGGACGAGGGAATGGATGGTGACTAGTTATTTGTTATTAACATATTCTTATCGTTGCGTCAACATTGAGGATTATGATCTTCGTGAGTTTTCTCTTAAACTTCATTCCACCTGGTATGACGAGTATTTGAGAACGTTTGTGAACTTCCATATTTAAATTAAAACGCAAAAAGCTCACGAGCTTTTATTACCAAATATTCTCCTATCATTCTTTTATGATCTGGAATCTCACTTGGAGTCGTAAGACTGACGCTCAATACTAAGAAATTTTGGGAGGTTGCTGAAGTGCGAGACAAATCTTGTTTTACTTTGAAACCTTTTTTCATCTGAATTTATCGTTGAAGTGACACTCAGTAGCAGCCATATATTCATTATTGGTGTGAAATTTATTATGAAAGAGGCCTTTGTACATTTTATATTTGGCACTTGAAAAAAAAATACTAAAAATAGGTTTTAAGGGGGTATTCCCATTTCACGGGCCGAAAAATAGACGATTTTTTTTTCAGTGAACGAATAATTTTTTAAATTGTTGTTTTTTTAGATATATTTATTTAACTTTTAAGAACATTTTCATAAAATTTCATATAAAAAAATAAAATATTTTTGTTGTTATTAAATCGGAAGTAAGGCCGCCCGTATATGGAGGGGGTCCATTATGCACAAATTGTGACTATTGTACTCGTCTGAAATTTAAAAAAAATCTATTTTACTCAGAAAGAAAAAAATGGCGGTTTGTTGAAATAATTTTTTTTTTTTAATTTTTTTGTCTTTAGAGGAGTGAAAATATCGAAAGAATGAATCGATTGAAATAATTCTAGTACCGGCTAAAGATAGAGGTATAACAAAAATAATAAGTAATTATTAATTAAAATCGGTTGATTAGTTTTGGAGTAAAGTTATGAAAAATGTCGAATACTAATGAAAGAGCTAATGTTATAACGTATTGCATTTTATCAGATTTAATTTAATATCATATTTTTTAAATTTACGTTTGCCAAGAAAAAATATATTTTACCGTTCAATGAGAAAAACAAAACTTAGGCGAAATACTCTTTTCTCTGAAAAAAAAACAACAACAACAAATGAAACATAAATACTATTACTAAATAGAAATATGTTGTTTATACTCGTAGTTAAGGCATTAACATTAACGTTGTGGAGGTTTAAAGACATTGTCATTTATTTTTATTAAACACTGTTTATTAAACTTTTTTTATTTTGTATGAATAGTGGAATAAACAGTGTTTGATAAAAATAAATTACAAAGAAATATTTCATAGTAAAACTTTTAGACAATAATTTATACAAGTGTATCTCAAATTACAGATTTTATTTTAAGTATTTTACGCATATTTTTTTTACTTTTACTGTT
This sequence comes from Odontocerum albicorne, assembly GCA_949825065.1. Lineage (NCBI taxonomy): Eukaryota > Metazoa > Arthropoda > Insecta > Trichoptera > Odontoceridae > Odontocerum > Odontocerum albicorne. The sequence continues at coordinate 30,619,250 of OX463843.1, read as the reverse complement.
TTCAGTATAAAATCAACTTAAATATTATCTCTTATGACCTTACTTATACTTCACAACACTGCGAACTCGTTCTCCACTCATGACCGCCGAGTCGGATGCCCGATTCGCCTAGATGACGTGATAGAATGGCACTTTTTGAATTGCACCCATTTCTTAAACGCAGTGTTAAAATATCTAAGCTCAAAATCAATATTTTATTTTATGTCAAATAGTGATAATATTATGTAAATTTACTCTTACAATTGTTACGTACACGCAATTACGCTGTTTCGTTGTTGGGGTTGGCAGAAAGGACCTATCGCCATTCTTTTCTCCTGACAAATTACGAAACGCATATTTCGCCTCTTCCATATCCATACAACTTCTATGATTTCTCTTACTTTTTACATTTCCTTCTTTCAAAATATCATTCACTTAGTCCAACCATACTTTCCTTGATCTTTCTCTACATCTCCTTACACTCACATTTGCATTGTATATTTGTGTTGTTACCCTATTTTCGTTTATTCGTTCCACGTGTCCAAACCATCACAGTGGTCTTCTTCATCTTACTCAACACATCAGTCTTAAGTTCACATTCATTCCTTATCATTTCATTCCGTATTCTACCAAATATTGGTACTTCATGTATTGTTTCTCAGTCTTTTCCTCGTCCTCGTTTCACTTCCAGTCATCAAAGTTGGTATTAAAATACTGTTGTGGACTATCATCTTGGCAGATTTCGATACAGTCCGGACTGAGTAAAAATATTATAGAGCCCCTTGACTTTGTTTCGTATCACTACACGCCGTTCGATATATCTCGAAACTCCTTCATCATCTGAGAAAATCCTACCTTAGTAGTAGAATTCTTGCGTTGCTCAAATTATTTTATTGCTTGCCCACATATCGCATTTACGTTTCCATTCCCTTTTGTCTATCACCTTTGAATTACGTAGTATTTATTCACAGATCTTTTCTTTGTATTGTATTACACTTTTGTTGTATACAGTATAACCTGGCCGGCTTATTACCATGTGGTAATCCTTTCCAACCAATCGGAAAGGTGTCAAAGTGCCCTTAAATGAAAACAAGACTGGAATATTTCTTTTTTAAATCTGGGTTCCAGCGGAATTTGAACGGTTCCAGCGGGAGGACACGGAGGTCGTCTCTTCACACTTCGCATACATTTACTTAAGAGATTCTGTAATTCATCCTCATTCTCCGCTAATACTAGCATGCACACAGCAGTCCTGACATATTCTTTCTCAACATTTGTATGCCACAATTGAACCCAGTTATTCATTTACACATGAATCTATGTAAATTTTAAATAACTATGGTGATATAACAAACCCTTTCCTTACCCCTTTTGAAATATTTACGTCGATATTCGTTTAACAAGGATGCGCCCATCAATATGATAAGAAGCGATCCTCTAACAATTTCATAGGTTGTATATTGTTGTATACTTCCGCCTGGTATTAAATTGAACACACTTACTAAAACTTAATTTGTTCGATATATTAAAACAAGGAGGCTCAGAAATGTTGTTTATCGTTTATTTTGTTAAATTTCAACAGTAGATGGACAAATGAAATAACGACATAATGACGAACTCCGTGGCCTAGTTGGTCTATCCGTCGATTCGAGGGTTCGATTGCCACATGATAATAAACCTGGCAGGTTGTATTGTATACAACGAAAGTATAATACAATAAAATAAAACGGCCATATACAAAGAAATCTTAGCTCGAATCCCGTTCTACATTTGTAAAAGCATATAGACGTAATTATGCAAAGGGACCCCACCCCACCTACATTTTATCTGTTCTGAGATTATTGAGGAATTATGTCATCACATTGTATGGGCTCGTAGGGAGCAAATACGTTATTTAACAATAAAATACCCATTTAACAGATTTGGTATGTTTGCACATTCATGATCAATCATAAATAAAGAAATGGGCACTGTGAGTTGAGTAATTTTTATATAATTACGTCCACATATAGTGTACATCCCTGGTACAAAAACTGTAGAATAGGTGGATGGTTGGTGCTCAATCTTTGGAGATTCGGTGACAGCTGGGTGAAGAGATTCCTTGTTGACTGGTAGAAGTTTGTAGAAATAAAAACAAACGTATGAAGTTTCAGATGAGTATATATTTTGACGATTTTTCGTCCCTTATGTATAGCCCATCGCACGTCGCAATCAGATCGATCCGACCGCTTACGCCATCATCCTTCACTAGCTCAATACTTGCTAAGCGGTCATCGTGCACAGGGGCCGTCCAATTATAACTCTGCGATAATGCGAGGACCACACAAAGGGACGTTTTAATACAATGCAACAATATTACAAGCAATAACTTTACAATGTTTATATGATAGGTAATAATAAAAATAAAATTATTAATCTATGTGACGCATACGTCCGATACATGAAGTTCGTGTATCGGACGTATGCGTCACATAGATTAATAATTTTATTTATTGTATATTAAACAAATGTTATTTATATTAAACGAAACAAATTTTGTTAACGCATTTACGAGCTAACACAAATAGACGAAGTAAAATAGAGGTCTGTACTTTCCGTCTCCAACTATTGTAGTCTTCTTCTTTTCGTAAAGGCGTCCCACTTCACAGATATCCAGGCAGGTTCTCACGTTGCCAGATAGTTTATAAATTTCCTCCAGTCTTCAAAATCATATGTATCCACGATGTGATCCGTAGTCTAGAATCTCCACAGTTGCATAACGGAGTCCAAGCCACATATATAGTACATATTAAATGCTTCACGACTAACCTATTTAAGGAGTAGCACGGCCATCTCGCCAGAAAGATTCCTCGATATTTCGATATAGGATCATCTATATTGGGCTACTTTCTATCTTTTGTTTGGATCCATAGCTTCTTGAATTTTTCAGATATTTAAAATTTCGAATTTAAAATTCCGGACTTAAAAATAATATCGAAACTGAATATAAAAAATACGTAAGGCAATATGTCGTCAATATTCTTGAGAATTGAAATAAATAAATTTATCATTAACTTTTTATACACTTTTAAAAACATGCCTTAGCATTTCAAGTGCATTCTTTCGTATGGTATCCCTCAACATTTATACATTTATCATACTGATACGTTAAAGAGCCTGGTTAAGAAACAACATTGTTTTCAGCTCCAGTAATCGAGCTTTCGGGTTAAGAACCACTGGAGTAGACAAGTAATCAGCAGTTTCGCCATCGTACGTGCTTGAAATACTACCGCGCATGGACAGGCAATGACACTCGCATACGTCTAGCACTTTAACCAGGCTGTGACATTTTTTTTTACATTTCAGTTGTGATGGGGCATTGTGAGACAGAACTTGCATTTAACCATTGTAGTGTCAGCCCGACTAGTCTGAATGCCAATGACGCATGCAAAACAAGAAAATACGAGTACCTCGCTAATGTTTCAGAAAAGTTAATGCGGATTGAATCGATCGATACCAGTTAAATGTTTCAGAAAAGTTAACGATGACTGAATCGATCGATACCACGTTGCCTTCTATGAGACCTAGACTTTCTGCGAGGTCATAACTAAAATATGCACGGCAATATTTTAGTAGACTACGGAGTAAGACAGGAGAGACCCAGGGAAGACAACTTTATAACGCGAAACTTGCTGGTATTTATCTCAGAAAAAATCAGTCTTCTGATTAACCCGTAAGAAAACTGAAACAACATAAGTAGATTAAAAGTTGTATTCAAACTTATGAGGCAGGATGTTTGGTTGATATGTTTTCATTCGGTCTGAATTCAATCAACGATTGTGATAGTTTGTCGAATTAGGTTACAAACAGTATTACATTCACATTGATTTACTTCTATATCGCCATAATCCAAAGATAGCTCAAAGAGCGTCTATGTCTTTATGTATTAGATTATGTGAACTTAAAAACATAAAAGCCTCTATATCATTACTCTGCAAACATTTCAGAGGAAGTCTTTATTCCGAAAGACCGTGGTTATGTGAAAGACGCGTATCTTATTTTTTGTCTATAAAACGTCAGGGTTAACAAGCTATCGGCAGAATACATAAACTATAAGCTTAGAAATATAATACTGTACATGTCAGCTATTTGAGATTACTAACAGTAAATATCTCATAATTATCATTGTAGATTTTTGGAGCAACTCGTAATTCTTAAAGATAAATGGAGCGAGAGAATGTCAATTTTAAACTTTCTTTAACTAAAATCTATCTAGCCATATTGTAGCATGCATATGTTGCTATTTGTTAATTCAAAGCCCATTAGGTTTAAATTCCTTAGCTATATGTTATTTGCACAAGGGAGGAACTAGGTCATAATGATGTATTAGCCTGTAAATTATCTCCGTGATATACCATACACATATCTTGTAATTCATTGTAAGGATTTATTGGAATAAATTGTTGAAGAAAATATATTTTTCATTATCACCTACTCTCAACTTCCAACATATTTGTAATTTGGGAAATAAGAAATATAAAATAAAAAAATAATAAAATTCCATCAATCCTGTCGTGCAGCTCATGGCAGCATCGTGACTCTCATGATAGCCTCTGACGACTCCTCTCCATCCATCCCACCACTGTGCGACTCGAAGAGCTGTTGTTAAGGGTAGTCCAGTTGCGTCTCTCACTCGGTCAGGCCAACGCATTGGGATTATTCCTCTTGTGCGTCGTCCTTCTACGCCTCCAGTAACCAAACCTCTCCAAACTGTCTCCATGACCACGAGCAATGTGCCCTAAGAATCGGAGGACTCGTCGAAGGCATATTCGAAGGCACTGTCGGTGATTCTCAGTTCTTCGAGAATGGAAGCGTTAGTTCGCTTTATTGTCCATGGAATTCGTAACATCCTTCTCTAGCACCACATTTCAAATGCATCTATTCTACGTTTCTCGTTTGGTCTGAGCCCAAGTCTCTCCGCCATACATGAATATTGCGAAGGCTAGAGATTTAACTAGGTATAACGCATTTTCGTCGTGATAGTGATAGTTTTGCTATTCCATCCAACATAACACCGCTCCAGATAATCCGGTCTGTTTGTCTTCAACCAGACTGTTAGTACTCTGAGAGTTGGCCGATCTCAACGTAAACGTCTCCTGGAGGGCACATTCTTAACACTTGCCGTACGGTGATGGATAGCGAGTGATCATGACTTATATTTTATTTAATTTCTCGAAATATACTGCTTGCAGGGTCTTCATACTTTATGTATTCCTCATCGAAACCTCTATGATTTGAATGATGTCATTAGGAAACAAAACATTCATAGTTAATTCAACAGAAATTAATGATTTTAAATCGCGAATTGACGAAATGTCAAACACTCATTCTTTTTTGACAGTTCTTATAGCGCCCGTTCCAGGGGATCGTCACCAGTTTTATAATCCTGATTGTTATTTTTTATTTTTATCTGGTATGTTTTTTCTATTATCATTTTTTATCTGGTATGTTATATTGTACCATTACTCTTTTTATAATAAATGTACATTTTATTTATTATTTCATTTTCAAAAATATAATAATTGAGATGGCGGGAAATATCGACGGCGATGATAGCGATTTGGAATTTAAGGCGACAGGCAATATATCAGAATCAGAAGATTTTGTCGAGGTACAGGATGAAGTATATTCTGATTTGGAGACGAGTGAAGAAGACGAAGAAATATTATTTACATCAAAACATGGATTCGAATGGAGTTCATTACGAGTACCACCTCAATCTTCGAGGCATCGGTCGGGTATCAAATATTCTCATCGAAGATTCTGGACTGAGAAATTCAAGTATAAATGTACATTCCATAAAAGATATGTGTTGTCTGTTTGTAAATGAAGAGGTGGTAAAAGTGATGTTTAAGAAACAAATCGTCATTTAAATCGAATTCATTCAGAAAAGAACCAACCAATATCAAAAGACGAGTTATATGAATTCATTGGAATATTGCTCGCACCTGGCAGAAATCGAACACGAAAGCTATCTTTGAGTGAATTGTGGATAAGTGAAAGTCCCTTTTGCCAGTCATTTTTCACAACAGCTCTGTCTCGAGATAGATTTATCTATATTTACAGCCATATTCGTTTTGATGATAAAGAAACCCGAGAAGAGAGATATCAGGGTTTTTTCAGATAAATTAGAACCAATTAAGTGGATTTCAAAAATGTTTATGGATATGTGCAAAAGCAATTATTCTCCATCTTCGAATATAACTGTAGATGAACGTTTGCCAAACTTTAGAGAGAATTGTTCATTTCGCGTGTACATGAAGTCTAAACTTGGTAAATATGGCATCAAAATCTGGGTTGCTGCCGACTGCGGCGGCATATGACGCATAACAAATTTACAGGCTTATTCTGGTATGATAAATAATCGTAGAGAGAGATAAATCAAGGTAACTAACTGAGTAGTTATAGAAATGGTTCAACCGCAGTATGGCACGAACAGGAGGATAACCACAGGTATTTTTATTACCTCCATCAAATTAGCCGATAATCTTTTATTAAAAGGTTTAACTCTAACTGGCACGCTTCGAAAAAATAAAAGAGTAATCTCACTTGAATTTATACCGTCTAGAGAGAAAACAATCCATAGTAGCTGAAAATAAAATACTTGTTTCGTGTGTACCACAAAAAATAAAGCAGTATTATTATTATCCACTCAATTCAATGATGCAGAAATTGATTATTCAGAAAAACAAAAGCCACTATAGTAATTATACATCATTATAATAATACGAAAATTGGAGTAGATACGGGAGACCAAATTACTTGAGAGTACTCTTGCTCAAGGTCAACGAGAAGATGGCCTTTCCGTCTTTTTATGGAAATTATAGATATGGCTGCATTGAATGCATACCTCTTATGGATAGACAAATATCCAGAGTGGAAACAAAATAATTAATACCACCGAAAACATTTCACAAGAGAGTTAAGTTTGGAATTGGCAATGCCCAATATCTTAAAAAGGAAAAATAGCAACAACAAGATGCTTTTAATACAGTTTTAACATATTGTGGCGAGTCAATATCCGAAACATTAGTAAATAATACCCTGTTGGCACCCCGTGAGGTCCTCAAAAGAGGAAGTTGTGGGTTTTATTAAAAACATTCGAGAAAAAAAACCAGGCTATTCTGCAATATTTGTCAAATACCTGCGTGTTTAGTACGTAGAATATAGTAAAAAAAAAAGTGGTTTCATGCCCCAATTGCGATAACTTTCTCCACAGGATTAAACTTTGATTATATTATATGATATGTTTGTCCTATTTTCAAATTTTCTGTAGTGTTTATATTTTCCAAATTGCATATATTTTATTGATTTGAATTTCGTGTTTGTTTATACTATATAAATTTCTCGCCCTAAAACCTTGATTTTTGAATTTATATATTCATTTTATATTTTGTTTATATGTTATTTATTGTCTTTATTCGAATTATGGTTTTATTGCCAAAAAAATACACGCTACATTTTATTGTATAATTTTATGAAAAAAAATTAAAAGGCTGGAAATCTCTTATCACGCATGCGCATTCTGAATGTTGCGCAGACCGAACGACGCAGCGTAAAAATAATATTCTTATAGAAATGCCTTTCTGTTTTAGCTCTTATTTTATCATTTCTTACCTTTATTTTATATTATTCGACATTTTATTACATAATAAAATGATGTTTATAGCTAATAACAAAAAATGACCTAGCAGATTTTGCATAATTTTAATTTGAAACATACATGTTTAGTGTACCCTCAGTGTCCAACGCCGTTACTGGCGTAATTTTTTAGCACAGTAAGGGAAGTCTTAAAAGGTTGGAGACCTCTTTTCAGTCATGCGCATTCTGAACGTTGCGCAGACCGAACGACGCAGTGGGAAAATTATATTCGTATAGAAATGTCACTTCTCTGTTTCAACTATTATTTTATCATTTCTTACACTTATTTTATATTATTCGACATTTTATTACACAATAAAATGATGTTTATAGCTAATTAAAAAAAAAACTAATAGATTTTGCATAATTTTAATTTAAAACATACATTTTTAGTGTACCCTCAGTGTCCAACACCGTAACTGGCGTAATTTTTTAGCACAGTAAGGGAAGTGTTAACGCATAATCCCGTCATACACTACATCGTGATAGTGATAGTTTTGCTATTCCATCCAACATAACACCGCTCCAGATAATCCGGTCTGTTTGTCTTCAACCAGACTGTTAGTACTCTGAGAGTTGGCCGATCTCAACGTAAACGTCTCCTGGAGGGCACATTCTTAACGCATAATCCCGTCATACACTACATCGTGATAGTGATAGTTTTGCTATTCCATCCAACATAACACCGCTCCAGATAATCCGGTCTGTTTGTCTTCAACCAGACTGTTAGTACTCTGAGAGTTGGCCGATCTCAACGTAAACGTCTCCTGGAGGGCACATTCTTAACGCATAATCCCGTCATACACTACATCGTGATAGTGATAGTTTTGCTATTCCATCCAACATAACACCGCTCCAGATAATCCGGTCTGTTTGTCTTCAACCAGACTGTTAGTACTCTGAGAGTTGGCCGATCTCAACGTAAACGTCTCCTGGAGGGCACATTCTTAACGCATAATCCCGTCATACACTACATCGTGATAGTGATAGTTTTGCTATTCCATCCAACATAATACCGCTCCAGATAATCCGGTCTGTTTGTCTTCAGCCAGACTATTAGCACTCTGAGAGTTGGCTAATCTCAATGTTAACGTCTCCTGGAGGGCACATTCCTAACGCATAATCCTGTCACGCACTACGGTGAAAGACAGTTTAGCTTTGAATACTATAAGACAAATCTTTAATCTCACTTCAAGATATATCAGCCTGTGAAGTTTATAAAAGGTGGAGTTATTCGGCCGTTAATTTGTCAGCATCAATGATCACACGCGCCGCTTCATTGAACACTCGTAACTTGTTCACTGCAGCAACACGAATAGTTTTCGATGCTATTTTTTGTCAAATACTCCCATAATTAACGTTTGTTCAATTAGCCTGAAAAGGTAGAGTTCAAGCCTTTTGTTTTGTTCAAACATAATCTTAAATGGTCTCGCGCTTCTGATCATGCAGGAGTGGTTCCAAGTCGATTTACTCTAGTGCCTAAAAATTGAATATAAAATACAAAGAGAATATTGGTCACTATGATAATATTTTTGATTATGATACATTTACGAGTAATTTTGGAAGGAATCTGCAATACCTGAGATGCCTTTTATAGCCATCGGTGATGGGTAGTCGAAATAGTTTTTTTGTACCTAAAATTACTAGCGAAGCATTCAGCATAAGTTGTATAAGGTCTTTCGGATTGTACCGAAAGTCGCGGTACAACACTCCGAAAGACTTAATACAACTGATACAAAGAACCGCAAAAGTCTCAAAACATAATCAACAGAACTTTAAAATCGTAAAAAGAATACAGTGGAACCTCGGTTCTCGAACATCTCTCATTTCGGACAATTCGGTTCTCGAACATAATTCGGTTCTTGAACATACATTTTTAATGACAATGCCGTGCCTGACTTCAGAAAAAAATAAGAACGCAGGCAAAAACAAAAACCATTGGAGAGGTTTTTAGTGAGAATGAAAAGAGAAAGAATCCCAGAATGAAAGTCAGTCATCAATGCAAGGTGATAATATCTCTCCTCACCACCTTCCTCTTACGCCATAAACTCTCTTCAGTACAGGTAAAGTGTAGTTAATTTTTTATTTAACCTATTTATTGTGTTGACATGTGTATTTTTGGGGGTCTGGAACATATCAATCTAATCTACATTACATCTTATGGATAAAGTTGATCAGGTTATTGAACCGCTTTCTGGAACGGATTAAGTTCAAAAACCGAGATTCCACTGTACATTGTTTTGAATCATTACATAGTTTATTCAAATATTAATAAACATGGAGTTTCATTTTTTAACAAAATCTGTGTTCGAAGAAATACAGTTTAAAGAAGATATTGCACCAACACCTAGAAAATACAATGAAATGAAATAGGTTACAATTCATACGACTATTTCACAGCCAAATACAGTACAATAGTTACTCCTTTTTCTTCGTGCTGAGAAACATGATCCATGCATGTTGTGCACATTCCTCTCCAGACCGGGAGGATGGTGACAACGACCAAGTGAAGCCACAAGTTCTGAAGACAGTGAAATGCCTTTCAGCATTCCACTGTCCATAGAGCTTGTTACTTTACCTGGTAGCTCCAGTGCATAGATGATCTATGTCTTCTTCTGAGACCTTCCACATTGCCAGTGACTATGAGTTTTCCATGCCCTCTTTGCACCAAATATGACTGACTGCACCAAATATGACTGTATCAATAATCTTGATAGCCTCTCTGAGATGTTAAGTTTTCCTATATAGAGGCGTTTATAATTGTTTCTGTTCATTTAACAGCCAGCAATCGTCACTAACATCATATCTCAAGAGTCATTCCATCAATATCACCTTTCTCTAAGGATATAACATTGACATACATCTCAAATGTAGATTTTAGACATACAGTATTCAGCTACTGGTGTTACTGCATTGTTATTAGAAGTCTTAAAACATTCTTAGGATAAGGAAAAAATTTTAGAATTTGTCTGAAATCTGAAGGGTTGTTAAAATTTAATTGTCAAATCTAAAATAAATCTATTTATAGGTGGTTCCCTTAAGCCCTTTTGATCTAATAATGGTTCCCATATATCCCAGATGTGAGAAACTCTTCGCCAAGATTTTGTGTAGGGTATTAATATAACCATAACCTAAAACAACAGTGCCATTAAATATTTTTTTTGATTACAGGCAATTTACCATTTTCTGACCTCAGAAGCGCTAGACTGATTACCTTGCCTTCTTAAATTTCTACCCAGATCACCATAGGTAACCTGAAATCCTCATTTATTCAATCACCACACAATAGATAAGACAAGAGGCCTACTGATTCAGATTGTGGACTTAATTGTGGTCTTTACAAGTTTCATTGTAGAAAGTATAAGTAATTGTTACACAGTTGAACCATTTAGTTAAATTGGCTTTGCTATTTAATATTTCTCTATATTGTCTATACTTCTACAGAAGGGACAACTCGGTTGTAATTATACCAGATATTATAAAAATGCTCATTATAAGAGACTTGTTATTTTTTTCATAATTACTTTTATATTTTCTAGTCATATGAAAATTCTACAAACCTATTTCCATTTTACCCACCATCATTGAAGTTTTTCATCTAAGTAGTAGCCATTTTAAGTTTCACACATTATGTATAATATTTAAATTGTCCATTTATTGAACACACAACATACATTCTAGTAAACCTATTTAATTGAGTTCTTTACCGTATTGTATTCCACTTTCGTTCTATATAGTTTTATAACTTGGCAGGTTTTTGTTGAACAAACCTGTCAGTGTTAAACAAGTCTTAAGTGAAAACCTAAAAGCACCTTTCTTTTAAATCTGGATACCAACTGGAATCCCCGCAACTCTGGGCTGGAAGACATATCTTATCAACTAGTCCACGGATGTCAACATTGTACTTAACCTCTCCGTGAGTACCGCCCCAACCGTGGGGCCTTGAAATACTGAGTCAGATAGCGTATGGCCCCGCGGTTGGGGCGCAGTGATTATTTCTCGAATATTCCCAGATTATGTCAGGATTTGGACTATCAATGACATCTTTTGATGATACCACACAATTAAATCATTTATCGGCTAGTTACATGTTTTACCAATTGAACAAACAATGTTTTAAAATTTTCATTAATATCTTACTACTCGAGAGGTTAAAGAGAAAAATATTTTTATTAACTAAATATTTAATACCTATTTGAAAATATTTGACTTAGTCCCATAATGACTTTGTTAACAATTGTAGGATTCGGTATGAGCTGTTGTAACTTTCGATGGCAAAGAAGTTATTATTCATTTGCCTATCAAACACCATACAAAATCCTAAGAGGTTAAGTTTATTGCATATTCCAGAGTAGTAATTTAAAATAAAAGGAACCAATATAATGGTTTAATAAATTTGAACATAACAACTTTAAAATGTGAACAAAAATGTAAGTTTTGTTAATTTCCTTAACATTCCATTCCAATTGTGTCAACAACACTGAAAAGATGCAACTGTGATTGCATTAGGGCTTCCCTTCTGCAGGTTTTCTTCCAAGCAGCTAACATACGAGTAGCACAGGGGGCAAACAATCAGGCACAACATTGATTGATGTCGCCACACATGCGTAATGGTGGGTTCTCTGTGTAAATCCTCTATCTGAAGAGATTCTCTTTGATCTACCCACATAGGTACATAAAAAATTAAGAAAATTCTATATGAGGTACGTGGTGTCCAATTGACAGACATTTCAATGCTTGTATTCGTATCCTAAGCTTTCAGTTCTTGACAACTATGTAGTATTAATAAGGTTTTCATTTCTTTTTTCATTATAATTGAATATGATCAATTACAATAAGATGTAATGTTTTGCTCACTATAACAGATTATTGTAAGGAAACCAAACAAATCTTTTAATGTTCTCATTTTAGTTAACTTAAAAAAAAACAGTTCATAATTTTCAAATTTGACTAATGATTTTAAGCAAACCCACTTTTTATAATAAATAATCTTATTGGTTACCTTTAAAGCTTTCTCTTTCTGGTTATGAGACAGAAGTAAATATTTAATTTAAAAAACTTCAAGCATGAGGTTTGTTTCTGAGATTGTGGCTTGATGATTATAAAAACACATTTTTGTTAGGAGTTTTTAAAAATATCAATGAATAAAAATATCATTATATCAATGATTTTTGTACCGGACGTATGCATCACCATGAAATATAATTGATTTTCTTGTAACTTGTATAATTCATGTGTGTATTTCATTATAAATTCTAATTTATATGTGTATTGGGCGTACGCGTCACCAAAACTTATAATGTTTTTGCTTTCTGGTTGTTTATGTTTGTAGAATACTATATTGGTATTTTAATGTATAAATTCGTAGTTATATTTTGATGTTATTTGGTTTGTATGTAAAATTTACGTTTGTTGAGGTCCGTGCCGTGTCGCGACCGTAACAGAAATGTGACTTATGCGCGGCCATCGCGAGACTATATCGCAAGTCAGCCGACATCTGCATGCGCAAAACTTACGAAAATTGTGACATTTCGCGAGTTGTGACGGCATGCAAAGGCAAAAACAGGCGCTTGCGATTGGCCACACATAAGAAGTGCCAAAAGTCAAAACAAATCATTCTCAGTTCACTCTGCCTACTGTGTTTTACTTGAGACCATCTACTACCTGCCTAAGAGGAATCTCTTCTACCTTTCACCGATCTACGACTTTTCAATGTGAGCTGAATTCTCCGAGCATCAAGCAGCAGCCTATTGTTAAACATATTGTTACAGTTCTTTGTACCAGTGGCGTATAATTTTTATTTTATTTATAAATAAAACATTTTTGAGAAAGGTCCATATAATTTCGCAGGATACTAAATGAAATTTGCAAACACCCAAAATTTTGAACCAGTATAAATTACAAAAACTATACATGATACCAATTTTTGACTCAATAAAAGTCAATTCGTAATACTATGTGGTTTACAGTGTTATTTCCTCAGGTCCATAATTTTTTACTCTTTTCGAGTTTAAATAGGTTTTAAATATGGTTCAAGGTTTTAAAAAAATAAAAATATACCATTATTAGTGCTTTATTCAAATTAAATCCATTTATTTTTAACTCATATAAAAATTACACATGAATATTAATGTTTGACCTTTATATATGTTTTGTTACTTCATTAATTATAATAGACAATCCTTGAAAAAATAATTAAAACACAAATATTAAGTTAAACACATTTTAAACTAAACATCGCGCATTGCAATTAAAAATAAAGCAGACACCTTCAAGTCTAATTTTAGCAATTTTATGAGGAATACAAATGAGCATATATGACATAAAGAATAGAATCAACCCCGCTCAAATTGCAAATTTAACTTCATACATAAAATCCCATTAATTAAATGAAAAAAAAAAAACAACTCCTTCACATAAAAATAAGTAATGTTCACATTTCCAATGAGCTTTAAATCCAAAACACACATATATTATGTATGCGTGCTGCAATCAATTCTTAAATTCATTGAAATTAGTAGGATTTTACCTTACGAAAATAATTCAAATACATCATTTGAAATTTTACTTCATATTTAAAAATACAATTAGATTAGCAATCATAGTAAAAATAAATAATTGTAAAAATTCAAAATTTAGTAGCTTTGAAATTACTTTAGAAAAATAATTCGCTCAAGCAATACATAAACACATTTCTGATAACTATTACGATTTTATGATTCTCTTTGCAATACATTATATGTTATGAATCAAATTAATACGTATAATTTAAATATCTTATTTTACATGTGACACAAATATAGAAACTATTCTAATGTTATATGAAAAACATAAAAATATACACATTTTTGTTGAAAAAATGTAGAATAAGTGGCTTTTTTTTTAAAAAAAAACTTTCCTCCCAGTGTGTCGACTAACTTATGGTAAATAAAATTATAAAAGTACGAAGAGTTCTCGCTTGCAGTTTTCGGAAAAGTGATATTCATTGCAGCATATATCGGTGCAACTTTATATTCTACTTAGTAGCAAAAAGAAGAAGAATAAAAATGGAAATGATAGATGCTAAAAAAATATACAAAACCTAAAAATTTCGATAAACAAAAATTTTAAATTTGACATAACAAAGGATTCTTAGAAAATCATAATATATTATATTGTGAAGATATAATAATTTTTTTTTACTTATAATTTTTATGTAAATTATATTTAACTTTACTAGTTTTTATGCATTAATGCTGAGGAAATTCATTTAGGTAAAATTTTAATAAACCTGATTTTGTTTTCATCCACATTAAAATATAAACATAATCTAATTAGTATTATTCACAACTGAATGTAGGTAGATATTCACTCCTGAAGTCAAATGGAGTCATATTACTTGAAAATAGTTGGGTTATGTATAAGTTTTAATAGTGGATTAAAACCAGTTTTAATTTCTTAAAATTACATTTTTTAAACAGTGTAGCTACACTATAACATGGGAAAAAAAATAAGAATTTAAAATAGTAAATTAATACAAAAATCAAAAACAATATATGTGAAAAAAATTCTCCCGCATTGAAGATACATTTTACAAAAAATTCTTTGAATACTAATTTAAGAAATATAAAAGTTTATATCCTTGAAACATACTTTGATAAAAACAATGAATATTGTTATGTTTACTTTGAGTAACATTTTATTTACTTTTTTTTCCATTACAGTATCTAATATATTCAGTTCAATAATTACATTAAGCTGTTCACATCCATCATATTTCGTAAAGAAACATTGTGTACTTGTTTACTGAACATAGTGTTACATCTATTGTACTATACACATTTACGATGTATATTCAAAGAAAAAGTTGAGAGAGTAAACAATTTAATATGTAAATAAAAATCATCATAAAAATACATATTTACAATAAACACAACAGTCCAAATTTTTATAGTTTATAAGATAAACATTTTGTAAACTCAAAGAGCGAACTAAAATTTATTTGATTTAAAAAGGACAAAGAACATTAACTCATTAATTATTACAATACTTTGTTATAAATTTTTAACTCTTTCATTCTTATGAAATGGAAAACAATATTCTTGATTAATGACTTATTTGCTAATAAAAATATAAACAAAAGTAAAATAATACTGCAAAATTTCGCAAAATTATTAATACATCTTGGAAATGACATTGGCCATCAATATGAGTAAGGATTCTCATTCACGTGTAGGAATTCAGAAACATACACTTAAGACCAGTACTCGTATAATGTACGCAAAATTGTTTAAATATACCTATGTATTAGATTTTAAAATATATTTTCGATATTCTAAATAAAAATACCAAACCAGAAAGAAATAAATGAAAATTGTTTCAATTTAAAGTTGCATATTGCAAAAAAAGGAAAAATTGGAAATAAAAACTATTTAAATAAATACTCTTTTTATTTTTCAGAATCCTGAGATTCCTTTTTTATGAAATTTTAAGACATGTTATTTACAATATAAAATTCACAAAGCTGATCATCTCATATGTGAGGAAAGTATTACACCGGTGAAAATGAATCATGTTATATATTCATAATTAACCAAGAACTAGAAATTTATGAAATTTAATAATGTAACAAAAATGAAGGAAACAATCTTAAGCATATTCAAAAGAATTAATTTCTCAAAAAAAAAAAAAAAGTACTTTCTTGTTAGAAAAAATTATAACAGATTTTTTTTCAATTCATTAAAAGTATAAAAATTGATCCTAATTTAACAAAATATATAAGGTATTAAATATAATATTCGAAAGTTGTTAAGTAAAAGCAAATGTTATCACTTATGTAAAAATTCTTAAGTGACGCAAACAATGGGATACAAAATTAAATACTTATATGATGAATACATGTTTTTAAAAAGTTCAATCGAATTATTATTTTTAACATTCAAAATAAAAAAAAACTAAATTGTGCCAAATTAGATTTGACAGTGCAAATTAATTCTTAACACATTACTCAAATGTTGATTGTAAAATGACCAAGTTTGAGAAAGGCGAAAGCTCTCGCATTTCAAATATCACAGTTGTTAGTTTTCGGTCAATGTTGTAATGAAAAGTTAACATTAAATATGAAAAGACAAATATATAATACACGTGATCAATAAATAACATCAGCCTTATTAGATTAGAAAAATCAAAAGTAACAATAATTGAATAAAAAAACTTAAATGTGACGTATTATTAAGTAAGCATGGTCCATTGCCTAGGGATTCCTGAGGATCCACAAAACCATCATAAGGAAGACAAAAGCCAAAAAATATTTGTTCTATAAATTGTTCGTTATCTACTTTTGTATCAATATTGTTTGTATCATTCATGTAGAATTAAATTAAATTAAATGACATCTTAACTTCATTTTAGTTAATAGATACAGGTATTATATAGTGAAAATTTCTTTATGAATGTACATAAATGGGGCAGTATACTAAAAAAGTTGGAAGTCATTGCTTTAGATAAAGCAACTGTTACAAAAGCAATTATATAATTTTGAAAATAAATTTTTGTATGCATTGTTTTGGAAAAAAAATACAAAATTAGTCATTTTAATATACAACTTAACGTAAAGTAAAAATACATAAGTTAAAAATATATAAAAAAAAAGGCAAACGCGGTAGAAAGACAAATCTAATATATCGATAACTTTTTAAGTCTATGGAATCCAGGAGTTACTATGTAACAAATCTCTAACAAAGAATTTTCTATTTATCTATAAACCGACATCTGCAGTTTGAAGGTTAAAATAAAACAATTTGACATGGAATTGTGAAAAAAGGTGATGCGTTATTTGGAAAATGTTGAACACAAACTGTAAATTGTTGTAATCATAAAAATTTTAAGGAATAAAATTGATAAAAAAGAAAAAGTGCTAAGGCGAAGCAAATGATAAATATAACAGACATGTAAAAGATTTTTTTTTGTTTTAGTTATTTATTTTCATTCTTTTGTGAATATCATAATGCATCGTACACTTGGCGGGTTTATAGCTATATAACAATTTCTTCCTACCAACCAGCTCATCTTGGATACATTGAATTGCTTAAGTCCATAAAAGAAAAATGACCAATCTCTAAACAATGGTAGATCTAGAGGAAAGGAATTTGTTCAAGGATAAGGAAGGGATATAAAAGAAAATTAGGATAAAAGGATATTTTGAGTAATGTTATATATTTTCAGTTCCTTCTTAAACGTAAATAAGGATGGTGTACATCTGATAACTTTTGGAAGTTCATTCCACAGTAGCTCTGAGTGAACCACAAATGAAGATATGTAAAATGAAGTGTGGTATGCAAAGGAGTCTCTCATCACCTGATTAAAAAGAATGTCTGTGTTCTGAAAGAAAGTAGAATTTCACGCAAGTTTTTTTAGAAGTGCTGATGTTAAATAAAGAAATATATAATTATAAGGAGAAAAGGAAAATGCTTCAGAAAAAAACTGATACGGAATAAATGGCACTTATTATAACAACCAAATATAATTCTTTTCAATACAAATATTTTCTTTTAGAATCAAGGAACATTTTCAATAGACTCACATAGATTGGATTAAGATATTTTCTTTTTTTTTTACTACAAAACACAATGGTCAAATATGCTCAGTAAGGAAAAAATCAATAAAATCTAAACTAATCAGGATAAAAATTTCATAAACTTCTGAAAAACAACAATATTTCTGATAAATTAATTTACAAAATACATTGTAAAAATTTTAATTGTTAAAAACAAATAAATTTTTTCATTAGTACATTTTGTAAATGTTGTATTATATAAGTTTTATTGCATGCAGTAAAATTTGGTGGGCTTAATGTGATGAGGCAATTCCTTCCAACTAAAAAGAAAAATGTTAAAAGGCCTTTAGTAAAAAAAACAGAGCGCCTATATTTTTTTGTAATAAGGGAAATAAAACTTGAAACCCCTGAATGAAAGACAAGGATTTAACCATGTAAGCCATGGAGATGAAAATGTGCAACTTGTAGACATGATTTGAAATAATTATAGATCAAACATAAAAAAGTGTTTCCAATTGATCTTAGGAAAGACTTTCTAACAAAAATATCTTAAACCCCAGTACAGTGAATGTTTGTTGGGCTTGGTATATTTATCTAAATCTGAAGAACATAAGACTAAATATTTTATGTGGTGGGAGCTATAAATCACAAAGAGACCAGTGGAAAGATCATCAAAAGGGTGACATATATGGCAGAGACAGGGTGGTAACTTGTAGTCCAGAGCGATGATCGGAAGTCACTGAGTGATAAATATGTCTTATTTTCGAAATAAAGGATAGTGACTATAAAAAAGTTAAAATATGGACTATCTAGAAAAATAGTTATTTCCTTAATATGTATAAAAAAGTTTCTCAAAGCTTAACAGATTGTTTACATAAAAATGATGTTACAAATAAAATATTAAGAACTTTTTAAGCATTTTCCTACGTAATTATAGAAAATACTTTTTTTAACTGATTATTGCGGAAATGTAAAATTTTTTAGAGAAAATTGAAAATATCGGAACGCAAAATATTAACTATTCATATGAAACTTTAAAAATGTAATATATTAAGTAATTATTTTGATTTGGAAATATCAACAAATAAAATCACTACTGCATTGCATATTATAAGGGACACATCCTACCACCACATGAAATACATTTAATTTTTTTTTAATAATTGTCGTATAATTAAGAAAAACAGTGAATTTAACAGATAAATGACATGGAATTATGCTTATTTAGTTATACGAGTATGTTGTTAACTTTTAATCTCAACACTGTAGTATACTTGCATGCCACTTTAATGGTCTTTAGCACCTCAACATTTTAGTTGTGTACCCTTTACATACATATGACTTTGAATAAAGAATAAATATATTTTAACACAGTTACGACCGATTTTAACTTGTTTTATTTTTACAATGCGCCAGTTGTTATATTTTTAACATGCATTTGATAATGAAATTCAGAAACAGGTTAAAAATACTTAAAATTATGTACCTAAATTTTTATATAGAAATTTAGTAACATTCCTTAATTTATTAATTTAACTTGAAATGTAAAATATTGGAGCTTTTTTAAGTCACTTGAATAGTTAATGAATGACATTGAGTTTTTAAAATGATTGTTAACTAACCCAAAGGTAATTTTATTTAAAAAATTAAAAAGAATGTCAGTTTTCATTGGCTGTAGTATTCAATAGTCCTTACATTTCTATTACATATTTTTTGGAGAAAAGCCAAAGCAGTATCAAAAAGATATATTTTTCTCAGTTTATATTCTCAAAACCATATTAAACAAACTCATTTCAGCTGCCCATAAAACGCCCGTTATATGTGACTCAATAACAATATTTTTTATCTTCTGTTATGTAAACTCCAGCTCTTCAGAGAAACAACATAAAAAATGTTGCATGTTTTCGAATGGAAGAATATTTAAAGAAACTCAATAGCAAATCATTTTATATTTGGGAATACTAAACTAAATATGTAGATAATGATAGCATTCACAAGTAATTCTACTGAAATTTATGCAAACATATATATTGTTCAGATATTATGGAACAATATATCTTTCCAACTTTAAAAAAACTTAAGAAACACTTTCTACTTTGTATGTTTGTACTGAAGCTAAAATACGGTTTCAAATGAAAAAAATACCTAAAATGTATTTTACACTCAATAAAAATTAACCAAATCAGGTTGTTTTGTGACATTGTTCTCTTTTTCCTAACTACAGTTTCATCTTTCAACTTATGAGTTCATTGATAAAACTTAATAAATAATACAATTAAGTAAAGCTCCATTTCGTTGAATATAGTTTTAATAGTGCATAGAGTAAAGTTAACTTGAATAGAAAGATGATTTTGAATACATAATAATAGTTATTAACAAATAAATTTCATAATACATGAGATTCTAAAAATTACTCAAAAATAAGCAAGTGACCTTCATCTATTATATTGCAACTGTTAGCTTAATTTGACAGTTAAAGCCAATTTTTTTTATTATATTCATGTATGGAACAATTAAAGTAAGAGCAAGCTGGGCCCAAAAAGCTCTGACTTTCATGTATATTTTAATTCATTCAGTGGGTCCCCATCAATTTAGGAAACAAATAAGTCACGGTAGACCCTAGGGATTTAAGGCATCAGAAAGTAAACCACTGGCAGTCAGAAGGGATCACACCAGACATTAATAGTTTCTGAAATATCTATATATATATATATATATATATATATATATATATATATATATATATATATATATACATACACATACACATACACATACACATACACATACACATACACATACACATACACATACACATACACATACACATACACATACACATACACATACACATACACATACACATACACATACACATACACATACACATACACATACACATACACATACACATACACATACACATACACATACACATACACATACACATACACATACACATACACATACACATACACATACACATACACATACACATACACATACACATACACATACACATACACATACACATACACATACACATACACATACACATACACATACACATACACATACACATACACATACACATACACATACACATACACATACACATACACATACACATACACATACACATACACATACACATACACATACACATACACATACACATACACATACACATACACATACACATACACATACACATACACATACACATACACATACACATACACATACACATACACATACACATACACATATACATATATAATATATATATATATATATATATATATATATATATATATATATATATATATATATATATATATATATATATATATATATATATATATATATATATATATATATATATATATATATATATATATATATATATATATATATATATATATATATATATATATATATATATATATATATATATATATATATATATATATATATATATATATATATATATATATATATATATATATATATATATATATATATATATATATATATATATATATATATATATATATATATATATATATATATATATATATATATATATATATATATATATATATATATATATATATATATATATATATATATATATATATATATATATATATATATATATATATATATATATATATATATATATATATATATATATATATATATATATATATATATATATATATATATATATATATATATATATATATATATATATATATATATATATATATATATATATATATATATATATATATATATATATATATATATATATATATATATATATATATATATATATATATAGATTACTAATTATTTGTGCAAAGGCATAACTTGTATTGAATATGGTCGTAATATAATATTAGTCATTAATCAACAGGAATATTCAAATTAACTTTCCTCAAACTAAACTGCAAAATACAAAAACAAATTAATCAATACACAGTAAAACAAAAACAAAGTCTTTTTAATTTCGATAAGTCATTTCAATATAATAAAAAACTATAATATATTACTGAAAATATGTAAACTTCTAAAGAATCTTTATTTCTTAATATTGTGACCAGCATTATGACTTTATGAAAATTATAAAGTGATATGTAGAATAAAAATAATTCACCCATTGAAAATTTTCATAAATGAACAATAAAACGGCAAACAAAACAAATATATTTTCATGAACCTATTGAAAAATCTTTGAAATCTAAATACTTCAATTTTTAATGTAAACAATAAAAATATTATGAGTTGAATGTAGTCGGATATTTTAGTTCTTTAACAAATTATTAAGATCTTTGAAATGTAGAATTGTGGATAATATGACAATATGTATAAATAAAAAGAACAAAATATTAAAATCTACAAAGATTATTTTTAATATATTAAATGTTTTTCATAGTTATTTATTTTGTGACAATACATATTTGGTAACTAAAGATCAAGTTATACTACGCATATTTGTGTTATTTTATGGGATGTTTTATCATTATTAATAAGAAGTTCATTTTTGCCTTGAAAAATCTTTTTACTGGAACATATGCCTCAAAAACTTCCAACAAAAGAAGTTTTAATCGGTTGGTCCCTTGAAAAACATTTCTTTCATTACCGATGTTTAGAATATATATGAATGCATATCAAATAAAAAAAAAATACACCGGGTACAAAATAGTTCTCAGCAAATAAGTATTACATGTTTTAAAAAAAATAAGTAAATTATTAAAAAACATTTTTATGAGTTGAAGCAATTAAAAATCGTTGTACCATAAATTTAATTAAATTTAACGGTTGCTTAATTCAATTAAAACGCAACTAATCTCACATTGTATGCATTGTAATATTGATGAATCAAATTTGTAATGAACTTAATATTCTAAGAATAAAACTTAACATAATTAAGTAAGAAAATAGCTTGAGAGATTATGATAACTATTTTCTTTTTAAAGAAATAGACAAAAAAGATAGAAGCTTATTTATAAAGTAAATTTTTACTCAAAATATCGTCAGCCTAATCGACAAACTATACTTAATGAAGTATTCATTAAAATGAAAAAAGATTTCAAATTCTAAATGTAAAAATTTTTAAATGTTTAGAATAAAAACCAGACAATGTTTATGACATGTGGAAATAATTTTTTTTTTACTCAATACAATTAAAAAAAATTGTGATTTATTAACTATTTTACCATACATGTGTTTTGCCGAATATGGATAATCTATTGAAAAAAAATGTACAAATACTTTCAACAAAAAGTGAAATAAGGTGTAAAGTATTACACAAATACGCTTCGTAAAGTTTGAAATTTTAAGTTGACTTAATATACATTGTAGAGAATTGGTTGTAATGAGGTGACTTTGTATTGAAATACACATGACATAAGTCAAATAAATAGTTTATATGGAGGTTGATAGTAAAATTATGTCACCATTAGCAATCAAATATAAAACTGCAAACAATGCTAGTGAAATATTCTTCCACTATAGATTATAGATGAGGCTGACAATACATATTTATATGGCCAATATATATTTTTTAAATACATTTTTTTTTCGATTCTAATAATCAATCTCAATTTTCAATTAAATTAATCCTTCTAGTTTTGAAAATGTCAAGGAAATATATTCAAAAAGAGAGAAGAAACAATTAAAGCTTTTTCTTTTCAGAATAGGTAAATAAACACTAAAAAGCATTAGATAAGCATATTATATCATATAGAAAATAATACTAAATGAAATAATAAACTAAATTTAAATAAATAAGCATGAAGGATGAATACTTAGTGTTTCTATAGCATGATAGTTAGTGAGATATATGTATGTATTTATAAGATAAATTGTTAAACATACATTAACGTAAAATACATACATATATAGTATAAATTTAGCCAAAGACTTTTCACTGTAATTTTTTTCTGTCCTTTCTTTCAACTCATCAAATCACAGCATTTTTTTTAAAACATGTGCTCAAAATGATTGCGATAGTTAAAAATGATCTAAAAATGTATTTTAATAAATTTATGTAAAAAATAATCCAATAGCAATAGAAATTGCTATAAACTAAACTTCAGAGAATGTTTTATTTTAAATTAACCATCTGTGGTAGTTAAAGTGATGTGTCCTTGGACTAAAATCAACAAGAACACAAAAATCTTTCTGTTATAATATATTATTTCATTTATCATTTGAACATTCTCTTTGTGTTACTTTTAAAAGTTATTTCTATTAATTTAATAAATAATTTAGGTATGTTATTTAGTATAATTTTTGTATTTTTAATACTTGTATACAAAATTCTTAAAAAAAGTTAAAGAAGAGGAAATATATGAATTAGACTGAGATTAATGAGGAAATGAGTATTGATCAACATTTTGGCTCGTGTTTGACTTAAATTGTTGACATGTGTATCATTGAAATCAACAATGTCAAATCAATTGGTTAAAAAAATCTTACCATTAGTTTAATTCAATGTTTAACTAAAAAATAATTATAAAAGGTTTCTTACATTTTTACCTACTTCACAAAAGGATCTAAGTATTTCCATCAATTATCATTTTGAATACATAAATAATATTACTCTAGTTTGTTTGCTAATATGTCAGAGATGCTGATATTCAAAGAAATTTTTGAAAAAAAGGACCACAGGCAACATAGATTCAAAAATTACCTTTTTTCATAAAATACATATTTCGAGAAAAATCACTTTTCATTTTCAAAGGACTTTTTTAGAAGAAAAATAATTATCATTTGGTATAACAAAATAAGCAAAAGTGAATGATGAATAATTTATGGAAAACTACACTGATTGACTTTTCTAATATAAACACTGACCATCTTCAAGGTTTTTATTAAAAACCTCATAATTTATGAAAATTTTATTAGATATTAAAAAAAAATCTAAATGTAGCAAAGTTACATACATATTTATTTATCTAATATTAAGAATCGAACCCAAACCCCTCGAGGTTATCAATGTGATTATAAAAATTAATATGGCAATTTCTGAATCTAAATTACAATTTATAAACTTAACCTTGATATATTAATTTTTGAACTTCAAAAAAGAAAACATGAATAACAGTCTTGTGTCCTTTTGCTTTGTGAAGAAAAAGAAATATGCAAACATTAAAAGGGCCGATATGTTGCGAGAGTGCTTCTTGGTGAAGCAATTAGGCGGGGGGCAGTGCCCAGAGCGTGGCGGTCCTGTCTGCTGATGTGGAGAGGAAGGAGAAGTCCCGAGGGTGCCAGCGTCCTGAGATGGCTTTGTCCGAGTGTCTTCCCACTACCACACTGGGCAGAGCAACTGTCAAGTCGCCTGTAAAAATATATTCATGAATTTATTATAAAATACCTTCTAAATAAATACATAACAATCAATTTTGGAAAATATTCTATAATTATTCTTAAATAATCATATTTGGTGATAGTACAAAGTTCTTCAAGAGGATAACAAAATTAAAGGACTTTCTAAAGTATTCATTCTTGGAAAAGAAACCGCTTGTATTTGAATAAACAAGCAAATGTTTTCATATTGAGTTCGCAATAAAGAACTGAAAATCCAGTACTGCTACAATATATTATGGATTGTAAATCCGTTACGATGAGATAAGAGGTTGAGATGGTATTTTGGTCAAAAAGCTCTCATACAGATATCACATAGAGCACGTTGTACAATTAAGCTATAATATGCTTAGATTTGTGCTTCATCTAAAGAAGCAGTCATAGTCCTGAAGCTTTAAGAATATACAATTTATGAATTCAAAGTTCTCCCGAGTTTGCGTTTACTGTCTCAAGTACAAACTCTAGTATGCATATTTAGTTGAAAGATTTCAATAAAAATCATAAGGTACTTTAAGCCTTTAAATGCCAGTATATGGTATTTTTTACAATGATTTAATACATGCGTATTTCAGAACTGTCTGTAGTTACTTACAATTGTCTAGATTTGTTTTGTGGTTTTTCCTTTATGATCCTTTAGCCTTCTCTCTATACCCTGATTATCTTTCCATTAAATTTATTACCTTTCAAATTACCATCGTATTTCAGAATCCATGGGGCTTTGGTTCCCGGACCCATTGCTTGGATGCTCAAGTCTGTTATATAAAATAGCATAGTCTGGGCATATAATCTACACACATCCTCACATGTACTCGAAATCATTTTTGAATTACTTATCATACCTAATACAATGTAAAATTTGTTGAACTGTAAAGTTTAGGTAATAATGATAAGAAAAAGCTATCATTGGTTTGTTACACATCAGCTCTGCCCTCATAATCAAAAACGCAGCTAATGGAAAAAGTTAAATTTTGAGAAAACTGCACTTTTATGTTTTTCATTGCTGCTTTAAAATGTCGTGATTCATAAACAAAAAACCAGTAAAATGTGATTCATAAGCAAAAACACAGCAAACGCATAGGCACCTGCTGACTTTTTGCTTATGAATCACATTTTATTGTTTTTTGCTAAGAAAAATCTAGTATTTTGTAAAATAAAAAAAATACATTATGTCGATTTTCGTGTTGAAATAAATGGTTTTCTGTATTTTTTTTATGGATTATGGTTCAGAATTCGATATGGAATATTGCCTCATACTTAGCTGCGTTTTTGCTTATGACGGCAGAGCTACAATGTGACATTTTGTTTAGTTCTGCACTAACAGATTGTTTTTGTTTAATGACCTGAAAGAGAAATACATAGAATAAAACACAGAATATTTTCGATCTATGGCTGGTTGAAGTATTTTTTATTAAATAAATAAATAAAAATGAAGAACTTCATAGAATTTAAAATTTGTCCCCTTGGATTATTTCATTTATTTTTATTTATTTTAATTATAATGATTAGATTTTAACCTTTTAACCGCGTTAAAAATCAAATTCGACAAACCCTGTGCGCGGCACAATTTCGGCGTTTTTTAATTCCTAAGTTTAAATGCGTATTTAGTTTAGAACCACTGATATTTAATTACAACATCAGGTAAACATAACACACAAGTAATTTTCTGATAATAAATAAAAGTCATTACTCTTGAAATAAAGGAGATAAATTAAATATTACGTAAAATAAACAAACGAATGATACGATCATAGAAATTATTCATTCCACACTCCCCCACTCAAGTGCCTATCTGTGTGTGTGTGACGAGTCTGCACTGGGACGGGACGGGATTCAGCGCGTATTGTATGGGCACAAGGATATGAATTATGAAGTGTTTTTTACTTCACAAACACTATAAATCTCACTCTGTTCACACCATATTTATTGGTCTATATTGAAATACTTAACTCAGAATTATTTATTATTATGAAATAAAAATTGAGATTGTTTATTTTTCAATATTTCTTTTTCTCGTGGTATGCCCTAAAGCATGGTTGGAAACACAACGGAACATTGCATTCAGAACACATAAATTTAGTTATTTTACGCACTTTAACATTTATTTTAGTTTTAGCACAGACATGACACCTTCGACGTGGATTTTTGCACTTTGGCGTAGATGGAATGTTTATCTTTTCATGATTTAAATATTTTTTTGGTATAAATCTTGTAGGGTTGTCAGCAGAAGTAGTGGGGCATTGAACTTTGTTGAGCATTACTTTTTTCGAATTTTTCTCAATCAATTGCCGAATAACAGCTAGCTGAAATTCAGCCAGACTAATCGATTTAGATGTAACAAGTTTGTACAAAATATGGGCGTTGAGCAAATACAAATCTATTACATGGAAAAACACCTTCTTGTACCATTTGACAGACTTTCTCATGCAATTTAATCCACTTAGCATCATGTCCGCTTTGTCTACCAAACCCATACATTTGTTGTAATCGATTACGCACTTGGGTTTTTGTATGGCTTCACCGGTTGACCTGTTGACTTTTCCAGTACAATCTTTTGAATCGTCATGAAGAGTGGTAAGCATGTGCACGTCGCGCCGATCACACCATTTCAGCGCCAGCAATTTTCTATTGTTAAAAGATTCCGCTTTTTCAATTTTTTAAACTTTGGCATGCCTTTTCGGTTTTTATGCACTGTTCCACAAGCATTTGTTTTGTTTTCATATAATCTTTTAAAGAGTTCAGGGCTAGTGTACCAGTTATCACAAAACAAACTGTGTCCTTTTCCGATATAATTATTTAACAGAGTTGTGACCACTGAACCAGATATACCGAGTCCCATTTCATTGTCAATTTCAGTTTGAGATCCTGTATAAATTATGAAATCTAATATATATCCAGTCATCACGTCACAGAGTACAAACATTTTGATTCCAAATCTATGCCGTTTTGACGGGATATATTGTTTGAAAACCAAGCGCCCTTTGAAAGCAATTATGCTTTCATCTATGCAGAGATTCTGAAAAGGTGCGAAGGTTTCTTTAAATATTTTTCTGGTAAAATCAATCAAAATTTTTATTTTATGCAGTCAATCTGATGATTTTGATGCGTTGTCACTAAAATGTAGCATCTGTAAAATGAGCTCAAATCGGTCCCTAGACATTGTTTGCCCAAAAATAGGACTCAGCAGAAGAGGATCTGTTGACCAGTGCTTCTCGATGGTAAGATGACGATTCCTCGTTATTAACATTGTAACTGCTACAAATATGTACATTTCGTAAATAATTGTATCATACCATCTTCTTATCCTTGATTTATCTCCAAAACTTTTATTATTAATTTCATGTTGATAAAAACTATTCGTTTCGTCAACAATTTTGCTAGTTATATCTTCATTGAGAAAATGTTCAAAATAGTCAAGTTCGGTGGAGTTTTCAGAAAACGTAATGTCTGGATTCACTCCTGAAAATGCGTTGAAATTATGAATAACCGGAATATGTGAACCCGAAAGCCACGAAGATGAATACGTTTCTGTAGACGATTCACCGCCAAATCCAACATTTTCATCATTATCAGAATCAATAACATCACTAAGGTTCGAAATATTATCGTCTTCACTAACACTTGATCCGTAATTTGACCCAAGTTCACATACGTAATCGCCAATTTCTTCTTCACTTAGACCACGTTTAGTCATAATGAATATAACGTGTTAAAAATAATAAAACAGAAAATTTATTGATTTCAAATACAAATATCAAATTTGAAATCAAAACACTAAAAACTGACAATAACTAAACGAACCATACACAATTATATAGTCACTAATTAAAAATATTTGAAAAGAAATAAAAAAAATCAGATTGAATGCTGCTCGTATATAAAATATTTAGTAATGTTAACGTAAGCGAGAGACGCGCCAGGTGTCACTGAACCGGGCCAGTACAGCGTGCGTCACATACTGTCATGCGTCACACATACGACGTGATAGTAGGAAATATTAATTGAGAAACAATCTGCGCTCTGTTTATTCAAAAATATTTCATAAACTAATACATTATTTGACAAGGTTTCGAGATATGTCGCTAGAATAAAGATTATTTTAAATTTTAGTTTAATTTTTATCCCGGTTTTGTGTCATTGTTTATAAGTATTTGTAGTTTGAAATTTGGGTTGTCGTCAGATCACAGACGTCTGTGCGCTTAGCGGGCTAATGTTGTCAAATCAAATCACAGGCGTTTGTGCTGGCCGCGGGGAAAGAGTTAATAACTGTATTACTTGTATTTTTTTATTTGCTTTGTTTTTATACGGTCTGGCTGAGAAATAAAGGATTATTAATAGACGATTATTCATTTTTAAACATTCATTAATAAATTTTCATACAACATAGTTTGTCATTTATGTTTTGATAATGACATAACGCAAGTGACCTTCATTCATGTGCAGACACTCTTCACATCTTAGATATATGTTGAGCATATAGCGACGCGACATATCTTAAACACATTGTTGATAAAACGACGAATGTATGCCTCAAGTGTGTCAATATATTGTGGATGATCTTGCTAACACATCGATCAATAAGTCGAGGGACTAACTACTAAAACAACATTTGTTTGCCAAAATTCTTCTTTGTTCATCAACATAGTATCCTTCAAGAGCGATGCATTCATTCCAACACTTTCCTAACTTTTCTATGCCAGCCGTGTAGAACGATTTATCTTTGGTTTCAAAATAGGCGTTAGTTTCGGCAATCACTTCTTCATTGGAGCTAAATCTCTTTCCCTGGAGCATCTTTTTGAGGTCTGCGAACCACCAATAGTCACTGGGGGCCATATCTGGAGAATATGGTGGATGCGGAAGTAATTTAAAGTTCAACACATGCAATTTGGCCATCGTTACCATCGACTTGTGACACTTTTTTCTTCTTCATATGGGGCCGTTTTTTTGCGATTTCTGCCTTCAAACGCTCCAATAACGCTATATAATATTCGCTATTGATGGTTTTTCCCTTTTCAAGGTGATTGATGAATATTATACCATGCGCATCTCAAAATACGGAGGCCATAATCTTCTCTGCCGACTTTTGAGTTTTTGGTCGCTTCGGACGACTTTCATCCATTGTCACATACCGACGCAAAAACTCCTGTTTTTTTCGCGTAAACAGTGCCAAACAGCGCTCTGAATCATCGATGCGTTGTTGTTTCTGTTCCAGTGTGAGCAAACGCGGCACCCATTGAACCGAAAAAAGCTTTTTCATGACCAAATGTTCATGCAAAATAGTGTAAACACTACCAAATGATATCTTCAGGATGTCAGCTATCTCACGCAACTTTACTTTGCGATTTTCCATCATGATTTTGAGGGTTTTTTTAATGTTTTCTGGTGTAACAGCCTCATTTGGACGACCAGAGCGGTAAGCATCATTTGTGTCTGTATGATCGCGTTTGAAATCAGCATACCACCGACAAATGGTTGTTTTCGACGAAGCAGAGCCCGGATAACACTTTTCAAGCCATCGCTGAGTTTGAACGGTATTTTTTCTCATTAAAAAGCAATGTTTTATCAACACACGAAATTCGGTTTTTTCCATTGTTTTGAAAATAGCAAAAGTAGCGTCATTAAAACCACTGTAACTCAATGACACAATGTCGTGAAAGTTTGACACGTAACTTCTAAAGGCTGGTACTAACTGAAAATGGTATGGATTTGTTATTACAGGCGCCATCTGTTAGTTAGTCCCGGGAATTGTTGATTGATACGTTATATTACACTCTTCCGATATCCACACAAGAAGGAATCACATATTGATAGATCAGGAGATCTTGTAGGCCAATTAATGTCGCTTCTATTGAATATGATTCGATTTAGGAATATCTGCTGTAATACATTCATAGAGATCCTGGCAGTATGAGCCCCTCATCCTGTTGAACTCTCAATAAATGGTTTCTCATGTAACTCTTTTCTGCAGATCAATATCTAAAAATTAGTTTATTCATACAACCACACACAACTTATAATGTGCTTTATTAGACATCCATAGATACACTCAATAAAGTGGTCACCTTCATCCAAGTAATATGTCATTTCTTCATATCACAGAATGTCCTACGTTGACAAGATCACGTGGCTTTACATGCCCGGAATCCAAATTGTCGTGAAAATAGACCAAACATTATTTTTCAAAATTATTCATGATGTCACTTCTGGAATGATGTCTCTTCTGGAATGAATGCTCTTATATTCCAATTATAACAATGCAATTATAATCAACATTTTTATATCCATTTAGAACTTTGCATGCTCATAACTCTCCATTACGAGCTTACAGAAATTATTATTAGAACTATAGCCAGATGGATGTTTTTACATTAATTAGGTAATGTTCAAAAAATTTTTTTTAAGTTTCTTACTCTTATGTAGAACTTTACTATTCATATTAAATATTGTATAATTTTTATTATTATTAATGTACTGTTAAATTCCTGAATGAACTTAATTTGATAAAATTTCAATAACATGTATTTCAATAACATGTATTTCTATAACAGGTATTGTTAGCAGTAACCCTATAATTTAATAAAAAGCGTCTACTTCAGTTGCTTACCTTGCAAGTCAGTGAGGATCAGCTTCGAGTCATAGCTAGCAGTGAGCAGGTAGTAGGCTGCCGGGGAGAAGCGCACCGAGCGCACATCCTGCGCGTGAGGGCGGAAACTCTGTAGTGTGCGGCCCCCGCGCACATCGTACAGTACACATGCTGCATCTTCGTGACCCGACACCAGCAGGCGGCCTGATGGTTCCACACTCACGCTGCCCACAGGGGAACCCTGCAAGCGTTGTAGTTTGTAATGAATGTGTAATGTTCGTACAATTAAAAAATACCTTTAAAAACTTTGGTCATTTAACATCTCCTTAAACTGTATGTGCAATTCAATAATTTTTAACTACTCTTTTTGTCAGTTTCATTGCATCATTACTGAGGGTCACAGTTACAATTTATGGTCTGCTCTCCTGGACGAAGATGTGAAATTGGTGCCAGCTGCCTGTCACTCTAGTTCATATAGGCAGGCACTCTCTATTTCTCAGACAAGGCACATTGCTCAGTATAAATTTCTCTGCGTCTTATCAACTAGGACATGTAGGTCATCAACAGAGGCCAGCAACCTCTGTTTCTCTGGTCAGACACACTGCCGAACATATTTTTTTCCCCATCTTATCAACTAGATTATAGAGGTCATCGTAACTTATGAAATTAATAAACGTTATATAGAAAAATAATAAATATTCACCGCAGCATTGAATGCAGGAGTAAGAAACACTAACAACTGCCAACAACCATTATAGGTAAAGATGACATCATGCAGAAGTTTTATGACCATTCATAGTTCCCTTGACGGTTTTCTAGTACGAGAACATGTTGATTGAGAGTAATAATGAAGAGCTTGCAGGGACGGATACATCTGTAACACCTGCTAGAAAGACACAAATCACCATAGGCCACATAAAGGTCCACAAAATCACCTACTCACTCGCATGACCATGTGAAATCACCTATGTGCATAGGTGAATCTCTAGTGCTATCATAGTTGCCTCTTTCTGGGTAGACATAATATAGATCTGGTGTCATCTACAAAATTGTAATAAAAAATAGATAAGCTTAAAATACATAAATGGTGATAATTACCCTAGGTCCTATAGCAGTAGGAGGTGTGAAGATTGTGATGCAAGAGGCAGTGCGGAGGTCCCACAGTCTCACACTGCGGTCTTGGGAGCCGCTGGCAAATAGGGCCCCGCCCCAGCTGCACAGTGAAAGCACTGGTCCACTGTGCCCACTTAGAGCCTGTAAACACAAATATCATACTTAATCCTGCTCTTAATATTTTTCCCATGAACCTTAAATATCAAGTTTTTTATATTATTTATAGTTAAGGTATTAACATTGTGGAGGTTTAAAAACATTGTAATTTGTTTTATCAAACACTGTTTATTCCACTTATGTCTAACGGTATAACCCTACTGGTTTCAAGGCTTTCACTTCATCATCAGGGAGCACAAACAGGACTCTTGTTCTTGTTTTATTTGTGTTCCCCTGATGATGAGGTGAAAGCCTTGAAACCGGTAGGGTTATACCGTTAGACATAAGTGGAATAAACAGTGTTTGTATACAGTAGTGTAGAATAGTTATAAGTATGCGTATACGAGGTCACTAAATATTGTCTGATATTTAGTGTGTTTAGGCTGCTTCTAAAACAAATATCTATTGGGCCACGTACCATTTATTAAAAAATAACAAAAAGGATATCAGTCTGGAACCTAAGGCAACTTTTGTCTAAAAAAAAAATTGGATTTACAGAGTGTAAGAGTTCATAACAGCACTTGGTTAGCAGTTTTGTTAATGCCACATTGAAAAAGTTACAGCTACTTTGCAATTTAAAATAGCATCATAATCAAGCAGTTAAGAAAAAAGTAGTAATGCTGTAACTTTTAAACAACTCTTACGAATAAGTGCCCTCGTTGAAGCAAGTTTCATAATTACACTGAAAATTAGTATGTGATCTTAAACAAAATAGGCATATCTCTGCCCGATTCTCGTGAAAGAACTTGGAAGATGGTAATGAAATGAAATATATACCTGGAAAGGATTGCCCGTGGCACAATCTGTGACGTAAATCTTGCAGTCTCCAGCCCCAGCACTGATGAGGAGGCTGGACTTGTTGCTGGTGTCTTCTATGAAACACAAATCACGCACTGTGCCATCGTGCATCATCAATTCTACCTGTAATGAGAAAAGTTCAAAAAATAAATTGTAATTTATTTCGATTAGCCTTGATAACAATTCAGTATTTTATAATTTGTATCATATGGAAAACATAAAAAACAGTATATATAGAAGGAATCAAATGTTTTAAGTACATCACTGATTTGAAATACAAATACATTATATGATTTCATTGTGTATAAACACAGTGAAGATGTAGCTAATGTGTAGCGACTCATGATATCATAAGAATATCCCCCTGCACATATGATTTCATTGTGTATAAACACAGTGAAGATGTAGCTAATGTGTAGCGACTCATGATATCATAAGAATATCCCCCTGCACATATGATTTCATTGTGTATAAACACAGTGAAGATGTAGCTAATGTGTAGCGACTCATGATATCATAAGAATATCCCCCTGCACATAAACGGCATCCCTGTAAATTGAATTGATAGTTTTAAAAATGTGAGTGTCCCTGTTGCAGATAATGGAGGTCTTGGGAATGAGCTCTCCATTAGGATAGGTGTTCCCAGCGGTACCTTTAATGATATGAAGGCTATATAGGACTCTTCAGGGTTTACTTCTTTGAAGACGAAGTGTCAGTTATTTGGCGCCTATAACCTTCCAATTTTATTCTTCTTCTTCCACATAGTGTGTTCAATGCTGAGTGTTATGGTCCTCTGCTGTCTGGAACTTGGTACACTACTTGCCTCCATCCCTGTTATGGGTCATGTTGAATGTAGCCCTTAAAAATTATATTAACTCTTTTATTTGATCCGTCTCATCTCACAGTGCACCTTCCTCTTGCTTATTTCCCTCAACTGTCCCTGTGATTACCACTTTCTCAAGACTGAAGCCACACCGCTGTACTGGATCCAATGGCAAACTGAAGTGAGACAATTGAAGCACATCGGCATGTTTTTTAATCTATTTAAAAAAAAAATAGATATGACCGAATTCATAAGTACCCTTATACCTTCAAAAACAAGGTGGAAAAAATCCTAACATTCGAGAGTACCATAGAGTGGAGTTCGAACTGGAGACCTTCCGCACGGAAATCTTATCTTATTTTATTACACAGTTCTGAATTGAAGCATGTTGCCAAGGGCCAAGATAGGAGACTTCTTAGTTTTGAGAATAAACTCCTGAGGAGGAAGATGGGAGTCAGATGATACAACCCCATGACAAATGAGACAGTTCGTCTTCAGACACAGCAGCAGGCGTCACACAGCCCGTCGCACAGCAGCAACCATCACAATAAGGATGAGGCATTGGAGATTGTTGGGTCATATATTGAGTATGCAGCCTGACAGAGCGGGTTAAGAGCTATGCTGTTTTATTAAGATATCTGAGATACGACTTTAGTTGGTAAGTTCTTGTCCACACAACCATCAACAATCCCAATTAATTTTTCCAGGATGTCCGGTGGATTCCTTAAAAACACGTGTCCATAAAAAAAAATGATTATTCACATGAAGGAATATAATTTACACTTGTAGATTTTTCAAGAATGAAAACCTTAATTTGCATGGCTGTCCATATAATATGTTGTATTTATATTGATTCTTATATACGAGTATGTAAAAACATAAAAAAAATGATTATTCACATGAAGGAATATAATTTACACTTGTAGATTTTTCAAGAATGAAAACCTTAATTTGCATGGCTGTCCATATAATATGTTGTATTTATATTGATTCTTATATACGAGTATGTAAAAACATAAAAAAAATGATTATTCACATGAAGGAATATAATTTACACTTGTAGATTTTTCAAGAATGAAAACCTTAATTTGCATGGCTGTCCATATAATATGTTGTATTTATATTGATTCTTATATACGAGTATGTAAAAACATAAAAAAAATGATTATTCACATGAAGGAATATAATTTACACTTGTAGATTTTTCAAGAATGAAAACCTTAATTTGCATGGCTGTCTATATAATATGTTGTATTTATATTGATTCTTATATACGAGTATGTAAAAACATAAAAAAAAAACAAAATAAGTGAGATAATAGAACTTTTCTTATGTAAAAAGTCACAAAAAAAATCCGTTAACTGCCACAAAAAAGTGGTCTTTGTCTTATGTAAAGTTTCATAAAAAAAATAAAGACATCACCTCATCTTGTCCTTCCAGATTGGCTGTATCTGGATTAAACCTCATGAGCTTAACAGTCTTGTCATTGGAACCGGTAGCCAGGAGATCCCCTGCAGGACTCCAGGAGAGGCAGTATAACGATCCCTTGTGGTGTTTGGTTCTTTTCAGTATCACTGTTGGCTGGTATGTCTTGTGGTCCTCTCTGAAATTATATAACAGTATATTTATTAATGTTTTACATTTTGCATCAAAGCTAAAATAATAGTCTTCAAAGTGGTCTGTCTAGAGACCAACATTATTAATGTACGGTCACAAGCAATTAATGGATTATGATGTCAGGAGTCAAATCAAGAATGCTGGCGGCAAAAATGAGATATCTCAAAGGAGTCAAAGACCGGTCAAGAAAGAATACAATAAGAAATTAATCAATACGTAAAACGTTAGATATAGCACCTTTTGATTATTTACATTTTCGTTGTAGTATGAATTGTAATTATTTACAATTTTGTTGTATACGGTATGAATTGTATTACACTTTCGTATATTTATCATTATGTGCCAATCTCTTTCAACCAATCAGAAAAGTGTTAAACAAGACTTAAGTGAAAAACAGACAGAAGCCCTATTTTTTTCTTAATCTCGGTATCGATAGGAATTGAACCCGCAACCCCCAGATTGGATAGTCGACATCTTATCAGTTAGAGCATGAAGTCATAAAGAGAATTTCTCAAGCAAATATTATTTAAAGGATTTCACACGACAATGTGAAATCCTTCAAATACTATTTGAAGGATTTCTTGGTTTTGGAGTGACTGATCATCAAACGGTGAACAAATGTATTTATTATATTTGTAAGCAGAAAATGTAAAACGAAAAGACAATTGAAATAAACAATAAATATTTGAACAAAAAAAACAAATTAAGACAAATATAAATTTTATCAACTTGATAACTTTGTATAAATTGATCTACTCGTATATATGCAAAAGATATTCTTATTTTGTAAAAATTAATTATTTGAAATATACTACTACAGTGAAAATATCTTTCTTAATCATTTGCGAAATCTCTAATCGTTAAAATGCATATTTCATTCTGTGCAAATTTTTATGTGGCAGCACAAATCATCCTAACATGTGTGGATTGCCTGTTAAAATATACATTTCTAACAAGCTCATACTCGTATTCTTTTTTTTTCATTCTTGCTGACAGTTAACCGTTTTTCGTTCTTGCTGACAGAGGTGGTATATGTGAGTTTACTTTTTATTTTGTTTTTTGCCATACATTTTTTTTTGATCTAGATATACGGGGGTGTGGGCTGAAAGCCCCCGATGTCCTTGTGGACGAGCTCGCCCTACATTAGTGGGGTGAATCTCGGCCGGGGGAATGTTTGTGGGATGAGCCCTGACCTTTTAATGTCTTCTCTCTTCAATGTATTTTTCTGCCATTTATTTATTATCTGTGTTTTTTTTCTCTTCTTATTCTACATGTGCAAGGGTGTGGGCTGAAAAAACATCTGGTGTCCCCGTGGCTCAGCTCGCCCTATATTGGTGGGGTGTATCTTGGCCGAGGGGATGTTATTAGATGAGCCCAGACTTTTTGATAGTTTCTGGCTTTAATGTATTCTCTGAAGTATATTTAAATGTGATATGTACATACTATGTTGCTATCAATAAACCTATATTTATTTATTTATATTTACATACAGACTCCATCAAGCCTTATTCCTTCTGAAGTAGGCAGAGAAGAAATTCTCCACATTTTCTATGCCATACATTCAACTTTTGCCTTGTCCAACACATCAATATATTTTGCTTTACACATGCTCTTCTGTTTCTCACACTTCTCATCTTTTCATCAGGAAAAATTTCTTTAACTATGTTTTCTCTTTTATTCTTGTCTCAGCTTTGTTTCTAATTTATTTCGAAGTTTTGTAATTTTTCACGATTCTTTCAATCAGTCAAGAGTATTTTATTAATTCTACTTATGAATATTATCTCTATTCCTATACTTATCTCAAAGAAGGTAGAACGCACGTTGAATATTTTTTGTGTATATATATACTCATATAAACGTCCATATAAAAGATGGATATACATACTGTCCGGAAAGTGGTTTCGTATATCTCGGATACATGTCGTTAGAACAAAATTTTCGTTGCTAACTTCATAACAAACATGTTAAATGTATAATATATTATTATGAAAGTTAAGTTGAGCACATTTTGAGCGATTTTTTAAAGCAATTTTGAAGATGAAATAAAATAAGTTGTTTCTCGATGCTTGATGTTTTTTTACTACTGCAAAAGAAAATGTATGACGACGATGTGGTAAGCGATCATACGAGGGTTGCTACTTAAGTTTTGAGATATGGCAACACCAGTGTAGATACGTCAAATCTGACATCAGCATCGTAAAGTTTGACGTTTTTAATGGTATACGTGCTCGGAAAGTTTTGTCATACTAGTGCTATTTGTGTTGCTTACAGTGACTTGAAAAATGAATCTTGGCCAAAAATGGAATTAAACATTTTCATTCGATTATTTTTTATGATTTTAGACGTGGACTAACTTAACAACAGTGTGCCGATCAACTCGCTTCAACTTTTGGTGATGAAGCACCATCCCGGGCCACTGTGTTTCGCTGGTTTTCCAAATTCCAAAATCGTGGTCGTAGTTCGCTCCAGGACGAATTTCGTGAAGGTCGTCCAAAATCGGTTGTTGTTCCAGAAACCATCGATGCTGTGCGTGAACTGATATTGCAAGATCGTCATGTGACTTATCGTGAGATTGAGGCATGTTTGGGGATTAGTTCCACTCGCATACATTCAATATTGCACGAACATTTGCCCGTCAAAAAGATTTGTTCGCGTTGGATACCGCATAATTTGACAATCGTTCAAAAAAAGGCTCGTGTCGATTGGTCCAAAGAAATGTTGAAAAAATTCGATCGCAGTGCTTCAAAAGACGTCTATAAGATCGTGACAGGCGACGAATCATGGATCTATGCATATGGGCCAGAAACTTAACAGCAGTCGACTGTATGGGTCTTTCAAGACGAGCCAAATCCAACAAAAGTTGTTCGCGCACGAAGCACTCCGAAGCAAATGGTGGCTTGTTTCTTCGGTATAAATGGTCATGTCGCAGCAGTGCCTTTAGTGGAACGTCGTAGGGTCAATTCTGAATGGTACACCACCATTTGTTTGCCAGAAGTGTTCGAAGAAATGAGGAAAACCGACCGCCGAAAACGGATTATTCTCCACCACGACAATGCGAGCTCTTACACATCGGCTCAAACAAGTGACTTTTTGAGCACTCAAAACATCGAATTGATGGGTCATCCGCCGTACAGCCCTGATTTGGCACCCGATGACTTCTTTTTATTCCCGTACATCAAAAATAAATTGCGAGGTCAACGTTTTTCGACGCCTGAAGAAGCTGTTGATGCGTTCAAAACGCATGTTTTGAAGTTACCTCATTCGGAGTGGAAAAAGTGCTTCGAAAATTGGTTCAAACGCACGCAAACGTGTATTGATCTTCATGGAGAGTATTTTGAAAAACAATAAAGCCATTTTCGATGACAAATATTTGTTTTTACTTGTCTGTCTCAAAACTTAAGTAGCAGCCCTCGTAACATATGTGTC
Source organism: Odontocerum albicorne (assembly GCA_949825065.1). Classification (NCBI taxonomy): domain Eukaryota; kingdom Metazoa; phylum Arthropoda; class Insecta; order Trichoptera; family Odontoceridae; genus Odontocerum; species Odontocerum albicorne. The sequence goes on along the minus strand of OX463843.1, from coordinate 30,579,167 downwards.
AACTGTGGTTCGATGATGGCGTCCGCCTTGGAAGGCCGATTATCACACAACGACCACCAAATCCGGGGTTTGATCGAGAATAATCAGCGTTCTACGACGCGAGAGATTGTTTAGATACTGAAAATATCGGAACCACCGTCCACGAACATTCGGTGCAATTTTGCATTTGAATTTGACTCAAAAATACGAAATTACTTCCCGGACAACCTATTTTATATTTAAAATTCGAAATAAACTAAATAAATGAGTTTTGTTAAATATTTTTACATATATCATGTACGAGTACATCCAATATTCACTTTTTCCCCGCTGCTCGTCGGAATTCGATGCACTTTCCCTTGCAATCGACTGCAGCGGATCTAGAAACGAGGTCAGTCGGATGCGACGTGCGCCTTCAGATTGATAGACCGCGATCGCGGAACTCTATACTAAGATAGACCGAACAATTAAGTAAACATACATACGCTTGAATATTATTCACGACCTCCATGCACGACTCTTAGATTTCATGTTCGATTCCCAATGTTGAACAAAAACATATTCCAGATTGTTTCTTCACTTTCAAGCCTTACCAAGAGATTTTCTGCGTCAACTAATCAGTCTTGTTTGATTCTTCTGTCATCTTCTGTCAACTTGTTTGATTCTCAACAGATCCAGGGCTGATTTCACTTTGGGGCTTTTTTGATAACGGTAGCTTATAAGCTACCTTACACACGAGTACAGTTGAAAAACACGACGGAGTTACCAAAATAACGCGATTTAATCTGCGTTAGTTGCATCTGATTAAGCCTGACCGATGGGCTTGAAACTTAGCCTTAATTGGCTCAGATCAGATGTCAAGACTATGCTTGCTGAATTAAAAAAAATATATACACAATAAGCTAGACATACATAGGCATTATTTATCAACATTATGAACTTACAGTCATACTGTAGTCAACTGATAAGGGAACGTACTCATTTGAAACATTTAAACTCCATTATTAGACTTAAAAACGCAAAGTACAAAAGCATTTCTCAAATTACAAGAAATACAAACGCATTCCTCAAAAATACATGTCAATCCGAAAATTTTCGAGTGCTTTTGATTGGTAAATTTAGACAAGAAAAATAAAAAGAGTACTAAAAAAAACATTTTGCTATAGGGAGAGGTTTGTGGTTACTGGATGCGTGGAAGGACGACGCACAAGAGGAAGAATCCCAATGCGTTGGACTGACCGAGTGATAGACGCAACCGGACTACCCTTAACAACTGCCCTTCGAGTAGCGGAGTGCAGGGATGGATGGATAGGAGTCGTCAGAGGCTATCACGGGAGTCACGATGCTCAGTCATGAGCTGCACGGATGATATACCTAGTCACGCAAAATAATGTTTCTCATTTATAGCGTAATCAAAAATGAAGAAGTCTCAATATAACAATTGTAGATATATTGTATATTGAACTATGTTCCGTTGTATATACTCGTGTACTCGAATGCTTGAACGTTACAACTGACGAAGTAGTAAAAACTGAACTATTCATAACAGTATTCAATCCACAATCCATATACGTTGAAGGTATATGCTCTAACGATTTATGGAACTTAGTTTAACCACCACCATTAGCAGAGTTTACGATATGAACTGTTATTCTTCGTTCTTTGCGACTGCACGCATACCGATGTTTTGTTTTCCATTTTAAAACTTGGTCCAGTGTTCTCAAATGCGGAGCAGTACTGACGACCTTAACAAAAAGTTTTAGGTTTAAACATTTTGCGTCTGAACTGTCTAGAACTGAAATGGCAATCGATGATAACCATCGGTGATTATACACGTAAAAGTGGAAAAAAGAAATTCCTGGTTTTGGTGCATTTACCGTAATTGAATTATTAAAAATTAAGTTGCAAAACATAACATGAATAAAAAAAGGAAGGATGGATATGTTCTGGAGTAAATAAAATGCACGTAAAAAACAAGGATGTGAACGAAATAATATCATATTATTTGACACTTTTATGAATGTGGAATATATGAAAAACATGTGGAATGAATATTTAGAAGACGTCCATGAAAAGGTTTTGAAAAAAAAAACACGTGAAATAAAAACTCCGGTAACACGCAAACGAAAAACGGCAGAAAACTGAATAAAACATGAATTACTATATTGTAACATGATAACAGTATCTCACAATTTTCGTTCCAATCGGATGCTTAGTTTAGAATAATTATTAAAGAATGTTAATCTTCCCAAAAACATTGAGAGACTAAAGACTAAAGTTAAACTATAAATTGGATAAAGGCAGTTATAGTTCCCCATAACAATTAAAAAGGGATAAATACAGAATGCGATACTTGTCGTATCATCAGTATGTCTATTGAGTTTGTTGTTTATGGTTAAGGCATTAACGTTGTGGAGGTTTAAAGACATTGTCATTTATTTTTATCAAACACTGTTTATTCCACTTTTTTTGTGGTGTTTGTTGTTTTTTGTTAAAAACAGTGGAATAAACAGTGTTTGATAAAAATAAATTACAATCTATTGAGTTTAATAAGTAAACAACAATTCGTATATAATAGAAACGGAAAATAAGCTATGGAGACTTCCCTGAAGTGTAACATACTCGTATGTAGGTCAATGATATAGAAGCTTACTAGAGGCTGCTTTGATTGTGACACTTTTTAGACATTATATCATAACGAAAGTGCCCTTAAAATGGTTTTGATAATATACATATGTGATCCAGTGTATTTATTAGTGAACCAGTGAGCACATGTTCCAGAACAGTCGGTTAAGATCCACGGCGGTATCTCGGATGGAGATAGGCATCTTGAAAGGTTACGCATCCGCCACGGTTCAGCGCGCGGTGGGAATTGCCATTCAGTTCTGGTTAACATTGTTTCGTAGCTGAGAGTAAATTCCTTTGTTGCCGCCAATTGTTTTCGAACTGTCAATTTACCTGAGTAGCAACAACGCTATTCGCTATTCGCTATTCAGAACGTTTATTAAGTTTATAAACTGTTACAATCAAACCGAAACAATTGGAAAATCATGCGTTTCACGAATTATTATTGTAGAGATGTCGAAACACAGTAATTTTATTTCAATTGAAATAATAACAGAAATTAAAAAAAATAAAATCAATTTGGATTTATTTGGGCCGGTTATTATCCGTGGGATTCGGAAAATGAAGAGGCATTTCTATGAAGAGGCATTTCTATGGACACTTTATAGATTTTGTTAATTCTACAAATTTTGTAATGGGATTTTGCAAATTAAAACTGAACAATAGGCAAGGTTTTTGTAAACCTGAAAAAAATGGAGTTTGGTTTGATCGAAAGAAATGTCTATAAGAATAAAAGGCAATATATTATTTTAAGACATTAGGGTGACGGGTGGCGCCAATCATTAACGTGTCATGAAAATAATTGCATCTAGATTTTCATAACATATTGCAAATCAGTAATTGTTGGTATACTCGTACACTCTGTTTGACAAGAACGCGTACGGCGAAACCCGAAAAACTATTTGGGATAAGGCATTAAAAAAATACACACATACTACATGATATAAACCATGATGCTTTATTATTAATAAGTTGTCCAGTCGCTTCCACTAGTAACATCTCCGAGGCATACTTTCTACTAAATTTATAGCATAATAATCTAGGGGTTAAGACTTCCATATAAGTCAAATCTGTCGAAATAACTGCTTGACGTTTCAGATCTCATTCCCTCGGAGCTTGAACTTCATGAGTGTCCAAACATTTTCCATGGGATTTACATCTAGTGACGTGCGATGTTTTGAGTTATTGTCCTCTTGCAATTGCCGTTTTTTTGTAAACCACCTTTGGCAGATGGTAATCAAGCCCTCTGATATATTTTAACCATTTTGGCAGCGTTCAAATTATTTGTGAAGATGTGCAAAGTGTCCAATTCCCCCACTGAGAAACAGCCCCAGATGTGGACTTTTACCGGGTGTTCAACGGTCCGCCGGATGAGTCTATTAGTGCGGGTACACCAGGTATGATTAATTGAAGAACGTGCCCAAAAAGAAGCTTCGCCCGGAAAAAATACGTTGTCCCAATCGCGGTCCAAATGTTCTTTCGCCCAAGTGAGTCTTTTTTCGAGTTGTTTTTCGGACAGTAGTGGTTTCTTCATCGTGCTTCGAAATTTCACTCCATGAGCTAGTAAACGTCTTCTTATAGATGTTTTGTATAGAAAAACTCGCTGTTGTCAACATACTGTATGTCCTTTTTAGTTTTGCAGTCTCTTTTATAAATGCTGTTAAGTTATTTAATATTAAATTTCCAATCTATACAAGGTGATCACACTTCTTAAATGATCACATATTGAGATTGATATTTAGAAATAGTTTCATGAAGAGAGCGCGAAAACTGACGATTCCTCCGGGTAAAACGTATTTTCTGGAGTGGAAAGAAAAAAACATATGACGACTGAATAGAGCTCTCGGAAAAGATGGTACCTAGATATCAACTGTCTTAACCTACTTGGAGAGCCCTGAATATACTCCGAGTAGGGGTGGGTGACTTGATGCGAGATGTGAAGTGTGAAGCGAGATGTGTGAAGAATGTGAAGAAATGGGGTTTCTTGGAACGAAACAGCATTCAATGTGATTGTGGGTATATCATATGCAGAAATCACAACACATATTAAATAGGCCAAACATCGGGACTGCATGCTCGAGCTAAGACCTGTGATTGATGCGAATAATTGGGCGCTGAGTTCTCTGTAGCTTCCTACTGGAAACACGTGGCATAGTTAATCATTGATAATCCAAATACCAAAAACAATGAATGAATTTAAAAAGGTGTATTTTTTAACTTTTATTTCTTCTTCTTCTTCTAAGTGCCCTGTCGGGTCCCCCCAACGTTGGCGATCACTTCGGCGAATCCGTCTCGGTCCTGAGCCGCCCGGAACAGTTCCTCTGCACTCCGGATGCCGGTCCACTCCCTCACATTCCGCAGCCAGGACATCTGTCTTCTTCCGGGCCCCCGGTGTCCCTCGATTTTCCCCTTCAATATAAGCTGGAGCAAGTGGTACTTCTCTCCACGCAGCACGTGACCCAGATATGAAATCTTTCTAACTTTTATAGTGGACAACAACTCCCTGTCAGCTCTAGCTCGCCTCAGGACTTCGGTATTTGTCACCATGTCTGTCCAGGGAATTTTGAGCATTCGACGATGCAACCACATTTCAAATGCTTCCAGTCTGTTCATTGCCTGGACTTTCAAGGTCCATGTTTCACAACCGTACAATAAAACAGACCACACATAGCATCTAATCATCCTCTGATGGAGTTTCAAATTTAAGTTGTCATCACAGAAGAGCGACTTCATTTTATTAAATGCAGTTCTTGCTGCCTCAATTCTGCACCTGATTTCCACATCCGGGTCGAGAGACTGCGTGAGTATGTTGCCGAGGTATCTGAATTTCTCCACCCTTTCGACGCTACGGCCGTTCAAACGCAACACTGACCCACTGTAATCCAACCGCCCGAATGTCATCCACTTGGTTTTACTGACATTTATTGTAAGACCCACTCTTTCACCGGACTCGTCAACAAGATTAAGAAGGTCCTGGAGATCATTGACGCTTTCGGCTAGTAAAACGGTGTCATCCGCATATCTGATATTGTTTATCATAACGCCATTAATCTTCAAACATTTATCGGTGCTGCTGAGGGATCTTTTAAAGACATGGTCAGAATATAAATTGAATAACAATGGAGACAGGCTACAACCCTGTCTTACGCCTCGTTGGATAGCAATTGCATTCGAATTCTCGCATCCCTGTCTTATTTCGGCTGTCTGGAACCAGTAGAGGTTCTTAATAAAATTCAGATCTTTAGTATCAATGTTGCAATCGGCAAGCATTCTCATTAAGTCAGTATGTCTTACCCTGTCAAATGCCTTCTCGTAGTCAATAAAGCATGCAACTACTTCCTTTCTTTGATCTCGACACTTTTGTATTAATACGTTTACAGCCAATAGTGCTTCACGTGTTCCAAACGCATTCCTGAAGCCAAATTGAGTATGGTCCAAGTCCTGCTCACATTTACTACGTATTCTGGCATGAATTATCTTAAGAAACAGTTTCAAGACATGGCTCATAAGACTAATCAATCTGTAATCTCCGCATTTTTTAGGGTGTTGCTTTTTAGGTAACGTCACAAAGGTGGATTTCAACCAGTCTTGGGGTAAATTCCCCGTGTCATATATTGCGTTAAAAAATTTCAATAGATAGTTAATGTTGTCATCATCAATAAGCTTCAACACCTCGACTGGGATGCTGTCCGGGCCGCATGCTTTACGGTTGTCCGAAGTCTGTATCGCATGAAGAACTTCAGATTTTATTATTGGTGGTCCATATAAATCTGCGGAAATATCGGTATCAGGTCTATTATCTTTAAATGCATCACAGATGTATTTTTTCCATGTTTGCAAAATTTCTTTATCATCCAATATAAGTTTGTTGGAGTCGTCGACCAAACATGATGGAGTGCTCTTTCTCGCAGTACCTGTCATTTCTTTGAGTTTCTTGTGTAGCTTAAATGCGTTGTGGCTACGGTTATATATTTCCAGTTCCTCACACTGTGACTTCATCCACTCCTCCTTAGCCTTCTTCACTTCATTTCTTATTGTCCTTTGTAATCTTTTATATTGTGTCTCTCTATTTTTGTATTTACGCCTTTCGTCCATCAAGTTCAGGATGCGATCTGTCATCCAATTCTTCCTTCTTATTTGTCTATCAGCTTTCAAATGAGTCTCACAAGCTTTACAAAGGATGTCTTTGAATCCATCCCACTGCGCTTGTATTTCTACAGATGGATCACGAGGGACTTTTATTTGATATTTTCATTTGTGCATTAATTTTTTACCTGTGGAATTTGTGAACAAATAAAATTAAAGTTTGGAAGTGATGTGGCAGCCCTAAAATTACGAGCACACACTTTTTACTGACATGTATACATAGATATCGGATTAGTGTTAAAATTGCTTTTTGACATTTTCAATCGTTGTTTACTTTATATTTTTTAATTTAAATACCTCGTATTTAGTATCCTATCGTTGTTTACTTTATATTTTTAAATTTAAATACGTCGTATTTAGTATCCTATCATTGTTTACTTTATATTTTTAAATTTAAATACATCGTATTTATTGTAGTATCCTATCATTGTTTACTTTATATTTTTTAATTTATTATCCTATCGTTGTTTACTTTATATTTATTATCCTATCATTGTTTACTTTATATTTTTATAATTTATTATCCTATCGTTGTTAACTTAATATTTTTTAATTTAAATACGTAGTATTTAGTATCCTATTGTTGTTTACTTTATATTTTTAAATTTATTATCCTATCGTTGTTTACTTTGTATTTATTATCCTATCGATGTTTACTTTATTTTTTAAAAATTTATTATCCTATCGTTGTTGACTTTATATTTATTATCCTATCGTTGTTTACTTTATATTTTTTAAATTTATTATCTTATCGTTGTTTACTTTATATTTTTTTGATTTATTATCCTATCGTTGTTTACTTTATATTTATTATCCTATCGTTGTTAACTTTATATTTTTTAAATTTATTATCCTATCGTTGTTTACTTTATATTTTTTTAATTTATTATCCTATCGTTGTTTACTTTATATTTTTTAAATTTATTATCCTATCGTTGTTTACTTTATATTTTTTAAATTTATTATCCTATCGTTGTTTACTTTATATTTTTTAATGTATGTTATATATTTAATTCCTTTGTCAGCTCGAAATGAAAATATTTTAAGGTCGATATCGACCATGGTTGAAATGAAATAAATAAATCTAAGATGAAAAGTTTTTGATTATTGATGTTCATCGAATAATCAAATGATTATATGGAAAATAAATAAAAAAGAAAGTATTGTAGGATACAAATTCAAATCCGGTGTAAATGAGAAACAAAGAGAACATAGCACTTTCCAAACCAGAAATACTTGTAGTCTCCATGGTAAGCGGTAGTGAAATTTTATTCATTAACAAACACAAAAAGTGACACCTCGATTCCATAGTATTATAGTAACATATCTAGACCAGGTAACTGGATTAACTGGTTGTAATCAATGTTATTCACAATCAATAATACACATGGATGATACGTGGCCCGAATAAAATAAAATATTTTTTTATTTCATTACTATATAAGAATTTCGTTACTTTACAATAAAACCATAATACAGAATAGATCTTGAGACCTGAAAAGTTCTTTTTAAGTCCTCAAAATATTACATAATATTATTCACAATCAATAATACAATTGTTTCATACAATAAACGATTACAGTCTTGAGAGATATTCTAAAATAAAGCTGTTTACTTAATATTTCACATTTATTTTTATGTTAGTTTTTATTTTTTACTGTAAAATATTGTAAATAAATGACTTGTTTAAGTGGTCGACTAAAATAAGAGTACACCACTATTTACTAGATAAGTATGTAAAAATCCATGGCATATGTTGACAGAAAAAGCGAATCTGTCTTTTTCAAAAGTTTACCTATTTAGGTAATATCGTGACAGTCTGCGATGAAATTGAAAACCGAATCCAAAAGTGGCTATGCGCTACAGCTGTATTATCAGAATTCTTCAAATCAAACCTCCTCCGTAGAAGAACCAAGATGTGTATCTATAACCCGTTGATAGAGCCTGAGGTTATCAGAGATACGAGTATACACTAAAATAGTAATATCATTCTCCAAAGACCCACAAGTGTGCAGAATTTCAGTACGTGACGAGCCAATTGAACAAGCAGCCCAGTTCAGATATCTTGGCAGCGAACTGCTTAGCTCTCATAACCTCCCCAGAGAAGTAAGGCCTCAGGTAGATAAAGCTGAAGTTGTGGCGGGCTACCTGGGAGATGTCATATGGAGGAATAAAGATATGAGAACGGATAGCAAGGTACGCATTTATAAGACCTGCGTGCGACCTATCATCACATATGGCATCGAAGCTAGGGTGGACACTGTCAGAACAAAAAGTATGCTAAGGATAACGGAAATGAGAACTCTACGTGCTATTGCTGGGAAGACTTTGCGTGATCGTGTAAGGAACACCACAATCCGAGAGGTCTCGGAGGTCCAAGATGTGGTCAGACGGCGACCACAGCGTCGACGATACTGGAACCAACATGTACAGAGAATGAATTCCACAAGAATTCCATACATAGCTCTGCATGGGGTGCCGGATAGACGGCGTCCACCAGGGAGACCCCCGAAACGATGGAGAGATAGCTGGAGCTCAGCATCACATCGTTTCGGGGGTTACGGCAATCTTGCAGTAACAGACTCTTGAGTCTATAGAAAGTTTAAGAAGAAGATTGTTTTGTTCGATGGAGTGCTTATAATCTTAGAATTTAGATCAAGTTGAGAAAATTCGATCCATGACCAAGAAATCCCTAAAACTTGCAATTAAAAGGCTAAACAGTTGGCATAAAATGTTCACGTATATTAAGCCATACAGGCTATTTTCGAGGCTAGTCAGGAAACACACCACTAGATCATTCAAGACAGAGATCCCTGGATAATTGATGTTAACCGAATTGGACCGAGTTGGCGAAAGGGAACTATTGAACGGAAAAGGCTATGGATCGTCAGAAGTTGCGAGACATCATACAGAAGGCAAAAAAAATAGAAAAATATGGATAAAAGATACATTTTAAACTGTTTTAATATTGTCGAAAAATTAAGGGACGTAGTACAAACGTTTCCGGGCGAAGATTTAAAAAGGTGAAAGAATGAAATAATTTTATTTTTTAATATAGTCACCCTATAGCTCAATACATTTTAAGAGAGATGAATTAATTTCACTGAAAAAACATTCTGAAGTTTTGTTTTCCAAATGGTGTAATACTGTGGATATAACTTCATAGTCAATTTTAATTATTTTCCGCGCGATTTTGTCGTGCAATAATCTCACGCCTCGTGACCGCTTTCCTCGGCATTTGTTTTTATGGCACATTTTAATATGTACATCAACGACGCATAACTCTGGTCAGTAACCGTAGTGTTTCTCCATTTGAAGTCAATAAGTAGAATTTCTTGACAATCCCAAAAATGATTGCAATAATCTTTTTTGTGTTCGTCACCTTGGTTTTTTGGACCATCGTGATCCCTGAAGGCACAACTCTATTGATTTTTTATGAGGATCATGGTACAAAATCACAGTTTCATTCTCCGTGAAAATTAACTTCATTATTTATTTTTCTTTCCCATCGCAGAGCATTAAAAATTAATTGCAACATTCAAAACGTCGTTGCCTTTGAACAGCACTCAAGAGATTTGGCATCCATCTTGCGCTCACTTTATTTATGCCAAGATGATCGTGCAAAATTCGAAGCACTGTGGTTTAGGAAAGGCCACGCCTTGCTGCTTTTTCGCTTAATTTTAGTCTTCTATCTTATAACACTTGCTCTTGCACTAATGCAACTGTTTCTGGGGTGAGTGCTTCTGCTAGTCTGCCTTGACCAGGGTCATCTTTAATAGATTATTTACCTAAGTGAAATTGACTAGCCTAATCTTTCTCTGTGGAATATGACGGAGAAGATAATTCGTAGACAGCATCTAAACGTTGTTTAATTTCTGTAGGGCTATTCCTTTTTTTGAAAAAACTTAATGACCGTGCGTTATTAAATTATTAACATTTCAAAATATAACGAAACACTACGTCTTCTACTGGTTATTGTTGATATACTACTGAGGGTACGTGTATTAAATTTTTACGGTAACATCTCGTGACCATGCGTTCATGCGTTGGGCGTGATCGGCGTTGTTTGTCCATACACACTGTTACGCCTAAAACTTTTATACTTGAGTGGTATGTAATTTCAATTGGAACATTATTATATATAATATTTAATTTATTTTCGAGAAAAATTCAATTCTAGTGAATTTATTAAAAAATATTGGTATAATATTACATGGTTGCAATTCCACAATACATTTAAGTTATTTTTTTATATATCGGAGTTTCATGATTCTGTGTAATTGAAAGCATATGCAACACTTTTCCGTTGGATGCATGTACTTGTAGAAATAAAAGATTGATGTAATTTGGATATGTGTGGAGGCGTCGAAGAAAGTATGATAGTTAGGCGTTCTGCCTCTCTGACTATCCCAACAGGAAAATGGTGTGGTGGTATGTTTTTATTTATTTATGTAATAAAATACTCGAATAAAATGGGCATTGACGAATTCAATTTGCGAATAGATTTAAAACTAATTATTGCATTCTTCTAGAAATATTAAATTTATCAGTATTTTTTGATAAAATTCATATAATATTAGTATAACATATGTACAATCGAGTAACATTGATCAAGCAAAACATTTCGATCTCTTCAAAAATCTGTGTGAAAGTTTGAATGAAATGTTAAAAAAATGTAATTTAATAATATTTTTTTCGATAAAAATACATTTGATGGACCAGCTTGTGAAAGAAGGTAAAGTGAGAAGTATAAATAATAACAAATTGAGCATGGACGAGACGTATGAATGTGGAAAAGAAGCAATTTGTATGCTTGGATAGACATTTTTTAAGATTTGTTCTCTCCGCCTACCCCGCAAGGGACACAGCGTGATGTATGTATGTATAAAATTACAAAAAATCGAAAGAAAAACAATCACGAAATTATCGCAATAATGTAAAAGAAAAACGTTCGGCTCGGTAAAAGAATCCAATACGTTCAACAAAGCGCGTTGTTCGAAGAGAGTTTCCAAAGAAACAAATGCTAGTAATGGTCGGCGGGGCGGATTCGGATCGGCAGACAAGTGTCTTACCACCAGGCCACGGAGGTCGTCTTATGTGACGAGAGATATTTAATGTTAGTTTATTTTATAAATGCTGGGACTCAGGATATAATACCAATAGATTGAGATGGGCAGTAATAGTTGACCTAAACAACGGGAAAAGGTCAAATGTAGAGTGCGATAGTTATCGCGACATCAGTGTGTTTATTGAGTTTAATAAGTAAACTGTATCAGCTGATGGTTACACAGATAATCATGACGACGTATCTAATTTTTAATATTATGTTTGTGAATTACGAAAGTGATAATTCTTATTTTTGTTCGTTGTGCAGTTTACAGAGCAGCGTGATCATTGGAGTTGATCTTGCAAGCGAATTGACCACACTGCAGAAAGATATGCCTCCGTGTTTCATTGTTAGTAGCATTTTTACTACACTCTTTTAGTGAACTGTTGGTTGCATTCTATATTAGGTTTGCCCACCGCTCATTAGGCCTGCCCACCATTGGTGATCTGCCCCGTGATCCCGCCCCTTCTATTTTCCATTGCATCATCAATCTCTCCTTTGTATCTTCTCAATGGAGCAGCGTTGGCAGAAATGCTAATGTTGAGATTCAGATGGCACTGAACTGAGCGCAAGAATGAGAATATTTTTTCGATGGTCGATACTTTGTGTAATACCATATGGTATCTATCTCCAAGGGGAGCATTATATCTGCCACTAGAGTGCGGCATATATAGTAGGTGGGGAGACGAGCATGCTGCGTATAATTGTGGTGTCGTTTTCATTCCCGCGATTGATAGATGAGATCTTGGTTGCGGCTCGAAAGTTTGATAGAGGAAGGGAAGTGGGAGGCATATTTAATGTCTCTCAACTCGGAATTCCAGATTCTAGCCAGCTTATATACATTTGTGAGCATCTGACGGTGGATAATAAGAAGTTGAACGTTGCTGTTCGTTTGAGGGCAAAGAAAAGAGGTTCATGATTTGTCTAGACGAGAAACGGAAGAACTTTCATGAGAGAGGATGTGGGATTTTGCGGATGTACATTAGTTTCTGTGATTTTTTAGTTGATTGTATCTAGAATAGATATGGAACCCTAGATTTACTATCAAAATGTTCGTGGTTTTGAAATCTAAGACATAATCACGTCGTCATGGTTGAACATGGTTGTTTAGTGAGGAGATATTTGATGATTGTTACATAGTGTTGAGACGGTACCGCCGATCTTCATATTATACTTCTGTTGAGGGCGAAGGCGTGATTGTAGCCAAGTGCAAATAGATATCTATACGCAGGAGAGATGAGTGGGAGTCTTGGATGTGGAGGACTTTTGGATCACAATGAGGTGTGGCTTACGGTCGGGCTACAGTGCTTATGTTGAGTTATATATTTGCCGCCAAGGATTTTTATGGAGTCTTTGTTTTCTGACTGTTTTCTTTCAGGGATGCAAGGGTGTTTGTTTGAATTTTGATTCCAGTTGCCAGAATATAACCTTAGATGATTCTAATATTCCTGAAATTTCTTGGGACGATTGGTGCGAAATTTCATAATTCAATGCGTTCTGAGATTCCATAACTATTGTCCTGTAATATTTTATCTTGCATCGGCAATTTTATTTAATCTATTCTGTACGTCCTTCGATCAGTTTAGCTAGCTTGAATCCTAGACGTGTTGGCTTTGCTTGGCTGCTCTGTTGCTTCTTATTTGGTAATTTACAGTGACTTTTTATATTCCGCATTGAGAAGGAGGCTGCAGGGAAAAGACGCGGCGTATACCGATTTTCGTAAGGCTTTCGATAAAGTGAATTATAGAATGTTGATTTGGAAGCTGGAAGCTGAACCTGAAGACCTGATTTGTTCAGTGTAGCTACATTTAAAAGTAACATCGTCTTCTATAACCTAGTAGTGAGAATGTGCCGAGAGTACAATGTAGTAGCTGACTTGGATGTGGACATACTCGTATTTGTCAGAACTTTGAAGGATGATGGCTGAATCGACTGACTTTTTTTCATATGTTGTATATAATTTGTAACATTTTCACTGATCTGCTGTCATGACGGAACTATGCATAAGAATACTGGAAATTGTGATTTTAATCCTTGGTATAATTTATAAATACGTTTTGTGTGAAAATCTTGAATGATCTTCCTGTATTTTTCATTTAAAAGAAGTGTTCTTTTAAACGAAAAAAAAATTAAAAATAAACATGATACAACTCACCTAAGTCTTGACGTGTCCGGGTATGCGCAAATCCTGAGTGTTTTAGAGTTGGAGCCGACGGCGTAGAGCCGGCCCGAGGGGTGGAAATCAGCGCAGCGCACGGCTTGTGCGTCCTCCAAGGTAGTCACGGCCACGAAGCGAGGTCGCGCTTCACCAGCGGTGTCCACAGGGCCAGCCGCATGTCGGGGCCCGCCCAGCGGCTGTAACAGTAATAAACACTTTATTGAAGGAGCTAGAGTCCAGGAGACGTGAGATTCTCGATAGACCGAGCGAGATATCATACGAGTATATCACGTGATGAACCAATCATGTAAAAATTATATATTTTTTAACTTTCTATTATATATTTTGGAGAGGTTGTACTTAATTACATCCTACATTATGGTATAAGATAAAAACACAATAATTTGACATAATACTAAAGAAAACTGATTATAAATACATGTTTTTTTGTGAAGCGACTTGTTTATCAATAAAGATTTTGAACAACCACTTTATCCGAGCCGCGGAAAACACAGATTTCTGTGAAGCGACTTGTTTATATCAATAAAGATTTTGAAGAACCTGTACACTTTATCCGAGCCGCGGAAAACACAGATTTCCGATAAATCATACAATAATGTCATCCCATGTGAAGATGCTCCGATTAGGTTTGTTTCCAGACTGGTCGTGTTATAAACGTGAAAGTGAAGTGAAGAACTGTGAAGGCTCGCAAGATGTAGTATTTAATGAGATGCACAAGATGCATTATAACGCCACTAATTATATGATAATCAATAGTTTGGGTGCAGTTCCTACTGAGTTGTTCAGGGTTGCAGTGAACAGGATAAGATTGCCATGATGGTGTCCAATCTGCTATAGGAGACGGGACCTTGAGAAGAAATGAGCAAGTATAATTTTTATTTAAAAAAAAAACACACGTAGAATGTTTAAAAGTAATGATGCTATTCAAGTAATGGAACGAAATACTATAATGTTTTAATTCGGAGAGAAAAAAATATTAGCAATTAGTGAACTTAGCCTTCATGAAATTCCAAATGAAAAAAAAAAAAAACAATTGATAGCATGACTTAAATTTTTCGGCGCAGCGAGGGAAGTGTCCGCAGTACTACGGCGCTCAGTGAGGAAAAGCAAACTTCGCTTGAAAATAACCTGAAGCAGTGATACCCAACGGGGACAATATCGCCAATAGGGGGCGGGGCGTTGAGGTGTACATAATTATTAGGGGGCATGTGGTATTTATTAAATATTCTAACAATAAAAAACCCAGTCCAACCGTGCAAGCACGTTATTTGTCTCACAACTGTAAAACAATGTCTGAAGTTTTAAAAATATGGAATCTATGGTTTTAAGTTACGTTAATGGCATTGTATATACGAGGCATCGTATATGGAACGAACATTAGATGATGAAATCTATGATTTCATAACATAACAAATAAAAAAATTGTTTATTGTAATTTAACACGTTTTTTTTAACATTCGTCACGTTGTAAGAACTAAAATATATATTGACATACTAGAGGGGATTTGATTTAACATAAAATATATTGACATACTAGAGGGGATTTGATTTAACATAAAATATATTGACATACTAGAGGGGATTTGATTTAACATAAAATATATTGACATACTAGAGGGGATTTGATTTAACATAAAATGATCCAAAAGAACGTTAGTCCAAACAACAATGGAAAACGCTTACCTAAAGGCTAGGCTTATTTCATCAATACGTATTATCACGTCGTTTCCTTGTCCGGATAGGATCGAGCATATAGCATCAAACTTTTATATACCGACGACACACATCTATCACTTCTTCTACATATTATTCTTCTTCTACATATTAACTTTTTAAATTTCCTTCTATCAAAATTATTCACTTAGTCCATCCATATTTTTATTGCTTTTTCTCTATCACGCCTTCCATTCGCATTTGTACTACTCGTATATATTCGTTTTCTTTGTATTTTTTCATTCACTCGTTCTATCAGCATACTCAAAATGGCTCGGTTCGTGTCCTTTCTTTATGAAGATTTTTTTCGAGACCATATATCCACGATGCTTCGGTTAAACGCAGTTTAAAAGAGATATGGTAGGAAGGATTTGCTACGTATGAGTTAACTCTGAGAAATCGGAACAAGTCGATGAGTAACATATGTTATCTGCGCAGTGTGCTAACGTGTGATGGGCGAGTTGAAAGGGACACTGAAAGAAGGGTAGCGACACAGAACGTAGTAAATGGACTACTCAAGGTAATATGTAACAACTGCACTATACAAAAAGTAGCAAAAATTACGATACTCAACAGTGTGTTATTACTAATGTTGATGTCTGAAAGTGAAACTAGGCCTTGGCAGAAGAAGGATAAAATATTAATGTACCAGAGATGCGTGTACTAAGAAAAAAAATGTGGTTTCAATGTAGGAAATAAGTTGGGGTTAATACATCATGTATAAAATTGATGATTTCAGTAAGATGAATAATGAAGCATTAAAATGATTTGGACATGTGGAGAGAATGAATGGCGAAAGAAAAATGGAGCAAGTATAAGTAAGCGCGAGACTGCGTGGAAGAGACAGATCGAGGAAAACGTAGCTAGATCAAGTGGATCCGATTTTTAAAGAAGATAAAGTGAGAAGTATGAATAATACAAAATTGTGCTTGACGGAATGTATAAATGTAGAGGCGAAATTTTTGTACATGGATTGGAAACCATGGAAATATATTCTCTCTGCCTTCCCCGCATGGGATACGGCGTGATTATATGTATCTATGAATTGTATACACGAGTACCAAGTCACAATGTGCGAATGGATGCAGCACGATAAAATTAACAAATATGTGAATTAAAAATTTACATGCCTATTTCGGATGGCATTCGTATTCAACGAAACCAACACTTGTCGAACAGTCGGTTGTTGCGCTTTTCAGAGGCACATTTGTAATTTTCACACGAAACAATAATGTAAAGGTACTTTCTATAAACGACCGATGGAGAAAAAAAGAAAATAAATAAATAAAAAAGATCGTACACAATTAGCGGGTAGAAAGCGAAAAGAGTCGATCGTATATTTCTGTCAATGGGTATTAATGTCAAGAGATGTAATGGGCATATCGTGCCGATCTCGTCGGCCTCCGCGAATCAGATCAGCGCTGAGCCGAGTGAGTTGATCTGCTCTCGAGAGCACTAGACTTCTGACAGGCCAGGCCTGGTGTTCCGCGACACGAGAGGAAGTGCACCATTATTTAATTTTACTTCATTGCGCCAAGTCAAATGTGGCGAGTTTATCTCACCATATCAACTATACAAACCTTAGAAATGATAAATTTGAGTTAAAAATAATTAAAATTTGTGTAGATTAAAAAAACCACATTCGAATCGATAGCAAAGTGCGAATTTATAAGACCTGTGTAAGGCTGATCATGATTTATAATGTTGACACCAAAGCCGACACACTTGAAGAAAGAGTCATCTTCGAACAACCGAGATAACGAACTATCGTAG
This sequence comes from Odontocerum albicorne, assembly GCA_949825065.1. Taxonomy (NCBI): domain Eukaryota; kingdom Metazoa; phylum Arthropoda; class Insecta; order Trichoptera; family Odontoceridae; genus Odontocerum; species Odontocerum albicorne. The sequence continues at coordinate 30,561,645 of OX463843.1, read as the reverse complement.
GAAAATCTCTAATAGAGATGGGGTCAGAAATTTTCACATCCGACAGACCTGCAACAGTAGGATAGTCAGATGGAGTAGGAAAAGGAGACAGTACTAGCGCGACCATGTGAATAGGATGAGTTGAAATAGAATCCCATACATAGCGGCAAACGAGATCCCCGTAAGACATCACATGCCAAGAAGGTCGCCTGAAAGGTGGAGAGAAAAAGGCTGTTGCTTTGTCCTTCAGGAATGATTTTCGTAACATAACGGATCCAAGATATACATCAAGAAAAAGAAAAAAATAATACGTTTAACTACATAACATTTATATTTAAAATAATCTATTATCTTCCTTGTTCTTCTCCATACTACAATAGTAATAATAATACAATACTATACATATATACGAGTATAGCACCGTTTAGGAGAGCTCTCCCCAAAAGCGCTCTAACTCGGGATTCGAACCCACTATTGACATATTAAAATATTACAAAAAAATAAAAACAAGTTGAGTGTAAGGATAGGAAGGTGGTGGCTGCGGCCATTAGATTAGGAACCAACTTCTTCACACTTCTACCCAGCTTTCTCACACAATATGTCACATGCTATCCATTGTCTTGAGTTGATTTGAATTGTATTGTTTGTGTTTTCTTTCTATTTATTTAGTTGCCTGTTTGTTTCTAATTATGGAACTTTATTATTGGGTTACAGTTAAATAGAAGTGTAAAGTATTGTATTACACTTTTGTTGTATACAGTACAACCTGGCGGGATTATTGCCATGTGAATTTTTCAAGTAAGCATATTAATCATACGTGTTACATAAAACGTAGTATACAATTTCAAATATAATATATTAATCATACGTGTTACATAAAACGTAGTATACAATTTCAAATATAATATATTAATCATACGTGTTACATAAAACGTAGTATACAATTTCAAATATAATATATTAATCATACGTGTTACATAAAACGTAGTATACAATTTCAAATATAATATATTAATCATACGTGTTACATAAAACGTAGTATACAATTTCAAATATAATATATTAATCATACGTGTTACATAAAACGTAGTATACAATTTCAAATATAATATATTTTTACGAATAACAATGTGGTAATTATGCTCTTTATTTTTTATCAAAATCTATTGAAAAAAATCGAATTTCGTAATTAAAAAACAAATCATAAACTGGTGACCATCCAGTATTTATATTGTTTACTTACATATAATATACCCTTTATAGGCAGACAGAGAAGACAGACCTCCATTACTTGTTTTATACACAAACATGTCTTTACCTTTTGTCATACATGCTATTCTAATATTTATACTTCTCACCTTTCCCTTTGTTAATCTATATCTTCCTCGTTCATTATTAATTTCAGACATATTCGTATTACATTTCAGACATATTGTTTTTAACGGTTACAACTTATTTCTTGTAAGTGACCAAATCATCTCTAGATCCTTGACTTAATTCTACTTATAAAATCCGTATATAATCCGATCATTCCATAATGTATCATACACTGTAATACCAAATATTGTTGTTCATAACGGACGTGTTTCCGTATAATTTATTCTGCTCCTGTTACTCTTCTTTAGTGTTCAGATTTCATTACCTTACATTAAGGTAGGCAGAACACAGTATAACCGAAATGTGATATTGCACAATATGGAGACCCATAAATAACATACCATATGACAATAAGTATTAAAGAAAACGAGAGTATTTTCGTATGTGTTTTATATGTCAAAGATATATTCGATTTAAGTATTGTTGATGTAAAAAAAACTTAAATGTAAAATGATAGATGTAAGTTAATTAGATTGTAATTTATTTTTATCAAACACTGTTTATTCCACTTTTTTGTGACGGTATAACCCTACCGGTTTCAAGGCTTTCACCTCATCTTCAGGGGAGCGCAAATAAGACTTGTTTGCGCTCCCCTGAAGATGAGGTGAAAGCCTTGAAACCGGTAGGGTTATACCGTCACAAAAAAGTGGAATAAACAGTGTTTGATAAAAATAAATTACAATGTCTTTAAACCTCCGCAACGTTAATGCCTTAAATATAAACAACATAAAATAATTAGGTTAAAAAATATAGTTTATACCTATACTTATTTTTTTAACTTAATAAATAAACTAACAAACAGCAAGTAAAGAACATATACATTATCATTTTTATGGAAGTTGATTTACTAGCAAATATAATGCTTGTCACAGAATATTCTTATTATATTGTTCATTATTCACACAGGCGGCAAATTACTTGTAATTGTCACTGATTATGATGTTCAACTACTTAGGTTCTACGTTTTTAGTCGTATATTACAATTTTCTGCAATTTATCAACAAACACTGTATTATATTTCTTCACGCATAGCAAATAAGTTGAAATTGTATTGTATATCTCAGTGATCGTGAAATTAACTAAGATATACCTACATGGTAACCTATTATTAACCGGTAGTTTAACCTGCTTTCAGAACCAGGTTAACTTTATATTGCATTTGGGTAAGTAGGGTTGTACGGAAATATGCTTGAATGGATGTTATTATTTAAATTATAACAAATAATAATTACGCGATAGGTTTGAAAATATATGTATGAACCAAAAATGTTCTACTTTTTACTATGTACTGCAATATAATGAAATTTGTTAAAATATATTTATTTCACAAAATATTGTTGGTAAGTTAACTTTTGTAAGATTTTAGACAAGAGGGATTTTTCAATAAATCTTTAGAAAATAATTGCCTTTCAGAAACATTGAAAATATAGATTTCCTAAGTATTCCTCTAGGAAGTCTCTACATATTATATGTTGAAAATATAGATTTCCTAAGTATTCCTCTAGGAAGTCTCTACATATGTTGAAAATTTAAATTACAATTATGTGTTCAAAAATGTTATAAATTGTATTGTATATCGAGACAGAAGAATTCATGAATAATTTTGTTAGATCCAAAGTACTGTTTCTGATGGTCGCAGTAACGATTTATGTCGTGTATCAATTTTATTTCTCTCTCCGTGGTTGCAGTCCTAAGACTGGTTTGCAGCAATTTCAACTCTTCTCCTCCATTCCCCCCTGTCCTGTGCGGCTCTCTTTAAATCTGTATATGTTGAGCAGCGCACGTCCACCGACAGGTCCTCCAGGTACTCTCGGCGTGGGCGTCCCCTAGAGTTTGTCCCCTCGGTCATACCCTCCATTATGGCATGCAAGAGGCCCTCTTGTCGTATTATATGACCGATCCATCTTGCACGCCTTTCGGACAGGATCCTGAGCAGGTGCATTCCTCCTTCGATTCGTTGGAGAACCTCTTCATTTGTGATGCGGTCTCTCCAGGAAATTCCTAATAGTCTTCTATAGGACCACATCTCAAAAGCCTCTAGTCTTCGTCTATCTCTTTCGGATAGGCACCATGTCTCGCAGCCGTACATCAAGATACTCCGTACATCAATATATAATTTTATTTAAATTTATATATTTTCTACTCTCCTGACGGTGATGTAAGGCTGACAAACTTATTGGTAAAAGTCTCTTGCTTCTCTCGCTAGGCCACTCGGTTATATAATACAATATTATCTGGCCCTCGAATCGGAGTATCCGTTGCAGGTACACAGAGGAGAAAATATATTGTACATTAATCACCGATTTGTGAATTATTTAAGAAATATATTACAAAAAAAATTGCTCATTATCAGAAAAAAAAACCAGCTGTTTTATTTAAACAGTAACAATAGATATATAATGTTTAATACCTTATACACTTCGAAAATAATAATAAATTAAAGTGAATTATAACATCGTGGAACTTATATAACATTTAATAATTATATTATAAATGGATTGCATAGTTACGTTAAAATACTTTTTTTTAACAGTTTAGCTCTCTTTTATGTCATTTTGCTGGTTTTTTTTTACAAAATTAATAATAATTTTCGTGTAGTATTCATACACAAAGTATGATACTGATGGTTTACAGCAGGGGTTTCGAAACTTTCTAGCCTAAGGGCCACCACTGACTCTTCCACTAAGTCCCAAGGGCCAAGGCCTAGCTAGCTCATCATACTAACATACTGTAGTTTTGAATTACGCGCAAATTTTCGTATTACGACTAGCCGGCGAGTGAGATATCTATTGTGCAGGGCGCGGGGGTGGACTCCGCTCCGTTCGCAATTTCGGTTGGTACTTACGGACAAGTGTCAAGGACATTTCATTGCGTCAGAGAAGCCGATGCTTGAAAACCGAAATATAGTGCGACTAGTGTGTTTTGTGACTATAGTCGTTAAATAAAAACATCTTATTATTATTTTATATGATTTACTAACATTGTAAATTTTACAATGTAATCAAAATAAACTATGACAGGCCGGACACAGGACATATCCGGATCGCGGTAGCGGGCCGGAATGGTGGTGCTCGCGGGCCGTAGTTTGGAGACCCCTGGTTTACAGCATTCATAAACCAGCGTTATTAATGTCAATTTTTAGTGGTTATAACGGTAATCTAATAGTTTTTATAATATCTATTATTTGGCACAGAATATGTTTAACTTAATCACTTTTCCCCATTAAATTCTATAACGCTACTTTCAAAGTTGAAAATGCCAATGCCGGTTGTGGTAAAATGATAAGTGATGGAGACAAACTGAACACAGTTACGTATTCATCACCCCTATAAACTAAATATAGTACGAATTAAAAAAAAAGCTTTTATAAACATTGATTTTGTAGGTCAGTGTTTTTCAAATATTCAAATCAATTTTCAAATATATTTTTTGAACCGAATTATTTTTTACCTTTAAGACGCAATTATTTTTTTTATTCAATTTTGTTTTTGAAAAGTATATAAAATAAAATTGTATACGTTTGAAAATAATATTTAAAATTTAATCGATCATTAAAGAATGTTGAATATCTGATAGATAAAAAAAATATTGATTGTATTTTTTTATATTGTGTGTGTTTAGTTCAGAATTTGATGTTTTTAAGCAAGTCTATTCCAACACCAAAGTAAAATAATCTTCACGATTAAATGATGCGATTTAACATACAGAGAGAAATAAATAATCCACAGTAAACGTGATTCTAACCGCTATGTTTTAGGTGTGTTGCTGATTGTTAAAAATGTTAAATATTCGTCTATATTTTTTGTTAGTTCAGCGAATTATCACGTACAATGTATTTGATTTGTGGAATGATTAATAATTGGAAAACGCAAAAAAACAACCTGGTTAACACAATCCAAGATGTTTCGAGTCTTGTGATAAATCTGATTTATTTGAAAATAGAAATTACTTTATTATTAACGTTACAATTCTTCAATAGATACGTGTAAACTTGGCGTGGGTGGCAAAGAAGTGAATTTCAACCTTCATTTGCAAAGTAGTATTACATTATTTTTTTATTGATAATAGCTCGAATAATAATAATAATAATACGAGGGCAATTTCTCAGCAGACTCTCATCAAGAGCGGTATAACTCGGAATTAGAACTCACTATTATTGCCAGATTACAAAAATAAACTATTCGAGTGTCAGGATATTGAAGGTGGTAGCTGCGGCCATTAGATTAGGAACTTCCTCTTCATTTGCATACGTTTAGAAAAATACATTTAGTATTTAAAACCGCAGAAAACTTACTAAAAAAATACGGACTACCAAAAAGCTGTGTAGATCTTCAGATATGTGAGAGTAACACATTCAGCTTTAGGTAAAGTGTAGTGTATGTGTGAAGTGTTTATATACTATTATAAATTGTTGATGAGACTTCTCAAAAAGAGTTCTCTTCAAGTATTTCCTGAAGCTACACACGCTACCTATATCTCTTATAGTTTGAGGCAAATAAAGATCGATCTACTCGTAATTGAAATACTATTTGAGTTAACTAAAAATAAAGGTTATCAATTTATTAAATAATATGACTGTTGCAATAACCAAATAAACACGCTAAAAATGACGAAAACGAGTCAAGAAATAGACTATTAATATAACGGAATATTGCAATTATTAACACGTTCACTGCGTCGAACACGGCTCCCGTGTCCATACAAAATAGCCTTGAATGTTGAGTGCACTCATAAACGTCTCCCGATAAGGATTCGTCGCCGGTTTCATGTGTTTTGAAGACACGAAGGAATACACTTGTATATGATGTTTCAATAGAAAGTAGAATTTGATTTTTAACTAAGTTATGGGTTTTCGAAAATTCGCAAATTTTCAGAATCTCTGTATGACATTTTATACGCAGTGAACGTGTTAATATAACGGAATATTGCGTACATCTTCAGGAATACACAAACAGACAAAAATCTAATAAATCACAACTCGAAGTTAAAATAAGTACATCGTGAATGGATAATAATGCTTTCCGAATCAGTCAGGTTTTCCGCAAACCCTCTTTATGTATGTTCGATAAATATGCCGCTCGCACTGAGAATTCGTTTGAAGCTTTAATACTAACTAGATCGCATCGTATGATTCGGTCTCGTATTTATGGATCCAAAAATGTAAAAAAACTTCCAACATAAGACAAAATAAGAGGAAACCAATATTTTAAGTTTCAATTTTTTTCCAAATAATATTTTTTTTGTACCGATTTTCATGCATTATACTCGTATTATATTCCATATATTTTTTTGTTAGAGTACATCCATTACACTTTTGCAATATTTTGGTTAATTATATAAAATTATAAATTGTATTGCATTGCACCATTCTGCATACAGGCTGGAATACACATTAATATTCTAGTTAGTATATTTGTTCAACATAACACAATTTGATTCTAAGTTGACATCAAATTGGAGTCTAATTCCTAAAATATAGAGAAATTGTTTAACCCTTCCCTTACGGTGATAAAAATAATACGCGTGTTACGGTGTTGGGTAGTGAGTACGCAATAAAAAATTAGCGATTTTAAATCGGAAAAATAAGAACATTCATAGATAATCCCCTTAATTAATTATAATTGAAGTTAAAAATTATAATAATTGAGATTTATTTGCTAAACACATTAAAAAACGCTCACGGAACGGGCGTACGTCTAACCTATTTGCAAGCCTAGAGGCAACTAGTGACGCGGAACGTCAGTCACATACCCCGGCGCATACGCCTTTCCTTGCGACGTTGAGACAGTTCAGCTCCTCGCAATTCAGTCTAGTATGCAAGAGTGAGATGCGAATATAGTGTCGCGCTTCCCGCATACTATTCACCTATCGTCAAGATGAGGCACTCGCCGCGTTTAAACGCGAATTTGTTTTCGATCTTTACAAAACACCTCGATGTAGTCGATAAATTCTGATTATTATTAATATTATTTTTTAAATCAATGCGTAAATATATTATGGAGGAATACCTAAAATCTTAACCTTGTATTTATTATATTTATAGATATATTGATGGTTATTAGAAGCAACGTGTAGAAGATACCCAACACAGGGAAGGAAAGGTTAAGAAACCAAAATTTGTAAAATACAATATATAAAATAGTTCATTAAAACATAACGTCGAAATTTTCGACAAGTTTTTGAAAATGATGTCAAACAAGTTGAAATTTTAATAAAAATATTAAAAGCAAACAATTCGATAAAATTGTTTGCTTTCCATCGAATTCCACATTTTGAGCATTTGTTTAAAATTCAACGCAGATATTCATAATTTCAAGTGTTGAACATTCATGAGGCTAAGCTGGCCGTGCAGAAGGTCACAGTTTCGAACAATAATTGTTATTCAATTAATCTATTAGGGACTATGTTTCGGTTTACATCAATAATAGACCATTTCTAACATGATTGGAATTAGAAAACAACACATCTAAGGCAGCTAGCTACGTATTTCGATATAAATTTTTTTATTACATTTATTATTCAGATATGAATAGTAAATGTAATAAAAATGGGTCTTAAAAGTATCGCTGTATTTCGATGAACACATTTAACACTGTAATTGGTTAAAATAAAAAAATAATAAGCAGCATTACTATGCCATATCCCAGTGGTATACATTTATGGCTCTTTTAAATTGGTATACATTTATGTCTCTTTTAAATTCAGACCATACATGACTTCATATTCAATTTAAATCGTCAATTTGTATTCAAAACATTAACATAAGTTTAAGTGACATTTTATTTAAAACGTCACACGAATTACTTTTGCTTTCGATACATTTAAAAATATCTTGTTTCATTAAAAAAACTGGTTTTATGCCGGAGGGAAGATATTATACTTAAACGATAAATTTTCGAATAATTTATGGCGTGCACTTATGAATTTACATAAAATCGATAAATCGATACTCAATGTATGTGTTCACAGTGTTGCACTATTTAAGCATCGACAAAAATGTTAATTCTTTAAAAATATAATTGTTTTATAAATATATTAACAATGATTCTAAAACATATTTAATTATGAATGTACTCGAAGGAAGTATGTTGTAACGGGCAAGTTTTGCGCTTCTCTCTTCTGCCTAACCAGACGGGGATACGAAGTGATGGTGTGTATGTGTTTGTTTAAAACTTTTTTTAAAGATCTTCAATGTTGACCAGTCTACGTAAAAATAATTACACGAACAATTTGTCGTAGAAGAATAGAAATGCATATTATTAAATATGGACAGTAAAATAATTGTAAATTTTCACCTAATACACACAAACATATTTTAATCAAGTTAGTTTTATACTCGTATCAAGAGGTTCTTGAAATATTCTTGATAATATGGATCTAGTCATATTTTCCAAAATATATATTTTGGTATGAAAATAAACGGATATCAATAAAACTAGTCGATGCCCATGGTCATGGTTAGCATTCATGAGAGCTCATCAGGTTCGATTCCGGGCGGATTCACTTCTGCAATGGTTACTCTTAGATAATTTTACAGATGAATTTGTTTTTCTGTAGCTTATCTACTATCTATCATAGATTTTTATAGCGTCATTAAGCAATGCAAAAATAATGCCATTATTAATGTGGATGAATAATTTAACATATTTCCTGCGGACAATTCTGATTATAATAGAGTAAATAAATAAACTGTGTTTTTTTCATCGCATCTTCTATAAATAAAAATTAATGATTTTGTATTATCCAAAACTAGACATTCAATTCATCGTCATCACCATGGAACCATTTTTCTATTGGGGCTGGTAAATAAAACAGACGTTTATCTCGGTACACATATTTCGCTTCTGCCACGTTCATACATCTCGTTACGCTTATTCTCCGATTATTACAAAGGCTTTTTACTCTTCCCTTTTAATGAATTAGATTTATTTTCTAGGCCTTTCTAAACATCTCGTAATTACTGTATTATTCGTATATATTATTTATGTAATTCTTTCTACGTGACCTAATAATCTCCATAAATACTTAAATATTTTATTACTTGGTCAAATTATGCGTGGCATATCATAAGTGTACGTATATTGAAGATATACGATGACCAAAATAGCTAAATCACTTAATGGATTTTATAACATTTAACTTGTAGCATTCTTCCCGATAGTTCAGCTCCATGTTAAAATAAAACTAAGAAATTGTTAAACTAAACAACGTATAGTATTTATTGATATTTACAGTTCTAATTTTCAGTTCAACTTTTCATTGATCTATTCACGTTATACTAAGCAGAAATATAAAAAATAATAACAAACTGAAAAAAATACTAAATTACTCAAAATAACTAAATATTCTTTCATATCTTTGAATGATTTCCTTTTCTCTGGTTCTATCATTATTGTTCAGAGATAAGTTACTTATTTGTTTTTTTATACTTAAAATTCACCGAATATGGTTTTCTTAAATCTGTTATTAATTGAAACAACTTAACATATATATAGTGACTGGATGGTTGAAAAAAAATGTGTAGCAAAAAAAAAAACGTAAGATTTACCATTTATTAATAATATATACAAAAAATAGTAAAATGTCCTCAAAATAACTGTAATTTAGGAACTGAAAAACATATAACAAAAGATTACAACGGACGAATAAATCAAAGATTTTTTTGTTATATCTTGTATACTGCACAAAAAAGAGGCCAAGTCAGCACAGTATTCTAATAATGCTTAGCATGCTTGCGTAGCATTCAAGCGTTCCAGTTAAAAACCTGTTTCATCTGAATTTTATTATGTTATTATGGTACTAGTAATTATCTAACATAATTCTGACAGCGTTCAGATATAAACAAACACATGACTAGTATAGCGCTGTTTTATAATATAATATCGCTTCAAGATCGCTTTGTTTTTTAATCTATAAAAGGCAGTCCATAAGACATACCAAATAATTTTAGATGTAATGATTATATAAGTTGGGGTGTCCAGAAGAACGAAACAGTATTATATATGGTAAGTTTACGTTTCCAGAAGACAGATGGTCATTTTTTACGTCATTCTTAACTGTCCATACAGTGAGAGTCTGACAACAGATACCAACTAATGTAATTGGCATATTTAAAAAAAATCGACGAATGAAACAAGTCTAAATTTGAAGCCAGTTATGTGACGTGTTTCCTTTCCTCACCACTATTCTTTCCTTTTTCCTTTCATTGATGATATCTCACTTTAACTTTTATTATGTACATTGTTCGTGAATTTTGTACTAGCAAATAATGATTTGAATATTTTTTACGACCATATTTATTTACTTTTGACTGGTTGGTTAAATAAATTGCCATCTGGCATTAAGCCCACCAAATTGTTACACAATTAAGTGTTAAATAAATTAACCATGTGATACAAGAGAATGCAGAAATTGAAGGAAGATATAACCAAGATGTTTGATACAAATTGTTGATCATTTTGACAGTTTTAACACTATGTTATGTTAAGTTAGACCTGATATTTGATCATTTTGACAGTTTTAACAGTATGTTATGTTAAGTTAGACCTGATATTTTTTTTCATTTGTTTGTTCAACACACTATATCATAGGTATATTAAGTAATTAGATAATTTAAGTACACAGTAAGCATGCCTTTTATAATCAACTGGCGGGTGCGTCAGGTATAAATAAAATGCACTCATCACATTGTGCCGGTTACTATGAAGATGTCAAAAGAAGGTTTTATGCTTTAAGAATAATACAAGTATATTCAAGTTTGACTAAACAGCAAATATTCTGCATTTTCAACATTAAACGAGTAACCTCTTTAATTCTCAAAGATCCCCCATAAGTCAGCTGGAAAGCATAGATTGGTAGAGAAATAATTTATATGGTAGAGAAATAAATATATTTTTATAATGATTTGTGAAAATAAAACGGCAAGTAGAACCGATGATCATGTTATTATCTCTTTTTAAAAGAAACAGTTTTCGGCAGAAATGTTGTGGAAGTGCACTTTGACTTGACAAATCAATGAAACGTTGTTGTTTCCGCTTGTAATGTTATTTTATGTTTTATAATATTATATGTCTGTATTTACAAAATCAGAAACAGCATAGTCAATTGATAATACGCGCGAAATAAACAGTACGGATAAATTAATAAGTATACTCGTATTGTTCATTATTATTTCACAAATTTTACTTAATATTTATAATTATTACTAAATATTCTGGATATTATTAATATTTGCCGTTATACTTGATCGATTCAGAAGATGATAACGCGTTTCTGGTGAATCCATATGCTCACTTATGAAGCACCACCGGTCCGTGAATAATTTTATAGTATTTGTTCACGCTGAGTTGTTTTGATTGCGAAATGTAATTCTCGTATTAGACGTTCGCAATGAAATGAACTCAATTTGGGGCAAAATCTTAATAATATTTTAGCAACGGTTCGAGAAAAAAGAAGCCACAAATTTTGGAACTTATTTAACGTTCCGATCATTCCAGAGTAAGATGGTGAAAATATTCTTAAAATAAAAATAAATACATAAGTCATATTCCGATATAAAAATACAGTTGTATGAAGTTGAAACGTTAATAACATTTAGGAAAAGTTGAAAGCAGCAAGATTTGCCTTGACAAACAAACACTATACGAGTAGATAACAAATGTTCAATATTGATTTTAAAGATATATTTGTCCAATAAGAGCATGGTGCAGACTTATTTTGTAACACGAGAGAGACATTATTGAATCTCTAAAATCTAGTAATTAAGTGTTATTTAGTAAATTCAAGTTAAGAAAGATCTGAATGTATGTTCAAACTTGCGCATAGCAAGTCCACTAGACTGTCGGTGCTAGCAATGCTGCCTGAAATGTTGGGACAGATATCCAACAAAATGTATCTAAGTACCGAAGTTCGATAAATCCAATGAAACTACAATATGCAATCTAAAACTAAGACCGTTATTAGTTATAGCTGCCTCTGGCAAGAGTAAAATATGTATTAATAATGAAAAAAAGTCCCCTATCTGCTCGCCTGTCAATTATGAAGATAAATCACCTGAAAAGATGTTTCGAGAAGATTCTCCACAGAGCGCCTAGCGGAATAGGGCAGGGGTAAAGGAGGTCCTCTGCGGGCCGCAGACTCAATCAGTTCTGGCCCTCGGACGTCCTCCATGGAGCGGGAACGCGAACGGGGTCTCGAACAGCCGCACTGCGTCCGGGCGGCACTCTGCCTGCTGCCACCTCCGCGCCACGGGGGCGAGAAAAAGTAGTAGTCGCGTCCCTTTACCCCTGAGAACTCGGGTGCGGGGGCCGGCCGGTACAGCGGGGGCCATGGACGGGGTCTGGGCCTCATCATGAGTTCTCCCATCATAATTGGTGGATACCGCACCGATCAGAACTATAACACCATCAGACTGTATCACTCATCTAGCTTCGTCGGCAGGAAGATTTTCAGTGTATCTTTTCATGTCAATATATCACCATTATAAGAGCATTCACTTGATTCGCGAATATAATCTATATATTATCAATATTAATCACATCACAAGGAAAAATTAGATATACTACATGAAATATTATGTATTTTTAAGAAATTTTTAAACAATCAAATGAAAAAATTAAGAACACTAAAATATGTCTTCGGTTTTCGAAAATATTCAATGAAATAACACTCGATGTAAGTTTTGATGAAATCATTTACCAAATAAGTTTTCACTTGAACGCACTTAAAAATTCGATTATCTTATCAAACAGACACAAATAGGAAATCAAGAGTGTCCAAAACATGCGCAAATCATACCGAAGTTACGGGCGATTGAATTCACGATCTCCGAAACGCGCGAAACGAAAGTGGAATTAGAAGACGAGCTGGACGAGCACCAGTGCTCTCGTTACAGTTTCTGTCGATACTGTTTACAGTTTCACACAGCATCTGTATCAAGTCGACGAGAGAAAGGACTGACGCCGCTGGAGAAATGCTATCCACAACTTGAACAGACTACCGCCCCACTTAGCGTCGAACGGTGCTCGCGGAGAAGACAGCAAAGCGGAAGAGAAAAGTAGAAAAGGCGGCGTATTCTCAGAGAGCGATCCACCAGCGCAGCGAGCTAGGCATAACGGTGTCGAGAAGCCGCCCCACACGGAGAGACCACGATGCTTAATGGCTGGAGAGTGCGCGCTCATTTCTGCTGCCTCTTTCACTGTTGATAATTCCCGTTGCACTTGCTGCTGTGGAGATTTCTCATTTAAGCGCCTCGGCGAAAAATACCCGTACATTAACTGGACATGTCCCCGAGGTCTCTTTTCACAAATTCACAATAGCTGTATGATCGATAATATTTTAATATATAGTCATAAATATTTAGTCACATTTCAGCTTCGTGACATTATATCCAATATCCAGAGTTGACAAGAGATGGCGCAGTCAAAAAAATAACCTGTAAACCGTCGTTAATTTAGTAATGAACGTCCATCCCTTACTATAAAAAAAATATTTTTCCGTATTCAATTTATTTGATCTTTATTTACATGTTAATTGAATGCACTAAAAAAATTACTTTTAATATCAACCATTCAAATTTTTAACCCAACGTAACATATGATGGAAAGCATATCTCAGCACAAGTATGGTCATTGTACATATGATGGATATCATATCTCAGCACAAGTATGGTCATTGTACATATTATGGATAGCATATCTCAGCACAAGTATGGTCATTGTACATATTATATAAGTTCTCAATTCCCTCAAGAATAGTATAATCTTGACAGAAAGCGAAAATTGAATATTCTGAAAAATACAATAATCATAAATTCATCACCATCACGGCATGTTTCTGTTGGGGTAAGCAGAGATAATAAATCTCCACTTCATTCTGGCCCACGTCTTTCGCTTCTGCCATTTCCATATACATACCTCGTTATGCACACTATGATATTTCAAGGTTTATCACTCTTTCATAATTTGATTAATTTGGTAATGTCACGTTTTTCTAGATCTTCCTAAACTTCTCGTACCTTGATAATACTTATATATGTTAGACTGTTTGTGTATTTTTTTTGTAATTCATTCTATCTACGAGGCCGAGCCATCCAATCCTTCTTTCTTATCTAAAACACTTCGATCTACACTATTTCTTAATGTCCTCATATTTTGTTCGATTATAAGGTATATACATATGTAATTTCGTGTAATGTATACATGTGTAATTGAGTGTCACTGTTTGTCAGGTTGATGAGAATGTGCAACGGGGTTTTATATAATCCAAAATTGGAAAAAAAGTATCGATTTATTTTTTCATGCTATATGTCCTCAGTGAGATATAGGCAAAAGCCTAGTTTACGGGGGACAAGAAAAATGAAAGGCAACAAACCCAGATCCATTTTAAATTGTGTCCGATTAAATTACTTGTTGTTTTATCGCAAATTATGTATATTTATTTCATGTCATGTGTAAAATAAATAAATAAAATATTGTTTTACCACAAATCCTACGCACCGTTTATATTTTTTCCGCATTTATCAATTTTTTAAATAATAAATTGCTTGGTATAAAAGCATAACTAACTTATTTGGAGTGTAATTAATATGTATGAAAATACGCGTTTATTTTGCTTTTATTTACCTATACTGTATAAACAAGACAAAAATCAATAACAGAGAAAAATAAATAAAAACAACGTAACTTAATACATGATTTAAATCTTCTCTCTTCTGGAGTAGTTCGAGGAATTGAATTCGATGACTGAAAATGAATGAATGAAAATAAATCAAAGGCATTTATCGAATGTCATAAAATGTTATTTCCGTAATTTGCTTCTCCATTTGCCACCGCTCGCTTTCATCCAGTGCGAGTCCGTAGTGGCAGCGCTCAACACGGGCACCATGGCGAGACGAAATCGTTTAGAAACACAATAAAGAAGACATTTATGTTATCTTCAAATTATCTACAATCATTAAGTATAAACGATTACAGCGACAATGTATATTATATGATTTTTATAGACGGGTAAAGAAAATTATGAGATCATTTAAAAAAATATCTTCAATATATACATAATCGCTGAGATCGTTTGTTCATATATTATAGTTTACTGAATACTAAAGGGTCTTTCAAATTGAGCTGTTTTTTAAATTCTTGGATAAAACACAGATGGCGTCACGAACTTGCTTGGCCTTTGTGACATTTGAGAAGTGTAATGTATGACATTTATGATAATGGAGTCGTATACAATACAACAACGCGTTTAAATTGTTGAATTATTTTATGTATTATAATCTCCGGAAACGGTGATGTTAATTGGCCACCAAGATCATGTGATCTGACACCGTTGGACTATTTTCTCTGGGGTTACGTGAAAAGCCAGGTCTATAAGAATGACCTCCAATCGATTCCTGAGCTGAAGAACGAAATTATTCGCGTTATTGGTGAGTTAAAACCGCAATTATGCCAAAATGTCATCGAAAATTTTGACAAAAAAGTGGACGTCTGTGGAGCTGCAAGAGATCGATATTTGGCGGATATTGTTTATTGTGTTTAAATGTCATACATTATACTTCAATGACCAATAAAAAGTTTTTTGAAATCAATCCAAATTGAGTGTTTTATTTAAGAATAAAAAAAAATTGATTTAAAAAAACTGCTCAATTTGAAAGACCCTTTATTCGTGGACTTATTTCTGTGTTCGTGACTGGTGACAAATAGTTCACAAAGTGTAAACAAAATTGAATAAAAAGGCAACATTATAAAGGAAGAGCGAAGCGAAGTCCCACTAAAATCCAACCTTTTCCTTCAAATCCCTTTTACTTCAAAAATACAACACATAGAAATAAAAAAAATAAACACACAGACAACATTGCATGCAGACGTGCAGAATCACATTTTATAAGCATCAAACATACTCCAACTTTTTAAATTCGCGTTCCAAACTAACGTTTGGTAACGAAAAAATTGTTCATGTAATGGAACGGTGGCTCATTAAAATAACCTTTAATTTTTGACACTTCATTCGATGAAAAATTCAACGATACACAGAAGTAAAAAAAATAATAATTTATTAATTTGACAATTATTTACCTGAAAATTAAATAATGATCCATTACTTTTTTTATGCATTACATGTCAAATGTTCATACTCTTAAAACTTCTGTTTTTTCAGAAATAAGGTGTATTAACACCAAATTTAAGTTTAGTTGAATTTACTTCTTTTTCCGTTAAATTGAAAAAATCTTTTAAAATTTGAATTTTAGGTAGTTTGTTTGCCTGCTTCCAAAACAGCGAGTCTACTACTCAAAGCTCGGATTAGTTTGTGTTTAAAGTTCAGGAAAAAAACATACTTTAGGATGAAAGACAAACATTCATAATTTGATAAAGAACATTAATGAATACGTTAAATAATAACCGTGGAAATTTTCTGGGATGGGGTACCTAAAATAACAACTAAGCTTATTATAAACGTTTATAGTGAGTGTGATAGCACTTCTAGAATATATTATGTATTCTCAATTAATGTAATCAACTTGTCCACTGGCAGGGAATACCCAAAATTGGGCGAATAGCCATAAAAAATATGGCAAGGTTTAAAAGGGATAGGACATGCACCCCTCAGCACATAACGAGATAGACAATATATCGGCACTTTACTGTATTTAATTGAGTTTTATGCAAGAAGTTCAAAATGCACTTAACGACTTTTCCTATAATAATTAGATAATTTTGTTCTATTATGCGCTAAATTGTATTGTTTTTATTAAACACTCTATCTAAATTTAAATCGTATCTGAACTCGAGCATCTCCATTCTTTGTAATAATTAAAAATAAAGCATGCAAAACATGAAAATTCACATAAGAACGGTCTATTATCAGATACACAATAATAAGAAAAGTTCACAACAATAAACTCTAGATACTTCATTATGTTTGTGATGAAAACCATTAATGGCAGCCGATGAATAAAGGGGCAATTATTATTCCATAACAATTCGCACTTGTAAATAGGAAATAACTTGGCCAAAGATGGCCCAATAACTCGAGAATACTCACACGGTTTACCGCTAACCGAGCCTCTAATCTTGATGTATATCTTTTGGACTATTGCGCTAGAGAACTCGGCAAGATAAGAAGCACCATACACAGAAGTGGTCAAACGTTTTATATAAATTTACAGCAGATTAATATAATTCATAAGTTATTCTCGATATCCAACATCTCATTCGTTGCATTCGATTCTGCAAGATCGAGGAGTCGTCCAGGCTGAGAAAGATACTCGCATAGTTTGTTATTTGCTTGAGTAAGGAAGATTCGACACTCTTAATATAATGTCTTTAATTTTTTTTAATTATAAAACGACATTTTGAAAAATGCGTCTCTTTCACATAGATGGAGAAGTCGACGGATCGATATTTTAAACCCCTGACAAAGACAAAAGCCGATTTTATCCAACTCGATTGCGCACCTTTGTCGCATTTGCAATCTTATACGAAATCGTTTTAAAAGCCTGCGTAGTTACTCCACTGAATCTCTTCACCCAGAAAATGATCACATTACACGCTCATCGGGCTTCCGACTCATTCTTGAAATCATCGCTTTTGCGAGACTAATTGGCGTAATATTTCAAAAATAACGTTTGAGATAACTCACGTGATGAAGATAAACGAACTTGTACAAGCATTATAACTAAAGGATTAGTTACATTAAATATTTTTAGGAGTAATTATATATAATTGTCGACTTGACTGAGAAATAATTTACTAAGGATTAGAAACTATGGACCACGAGGCACCAGTGATGTTATCTACACCGAGTACGTAGAGGAGATATATAATCAATTTTGCTTAGCCTTGCCCTCGTAATCCAGTCACACCATGGCGCCGCGCACAGAAGGTCTAAAATGATCCTTCTATAGTCAAATTGTTTTTCATCCAATTGTAAAATAAATTTTCAATATAAAATATCCTGTATACATGTAATTCAAAATCGTGTTAAATATTTTATTCGTTTACTCGTATTCCAAACTTATTTACGACGGAAAAAATAAATAAATCACATCATGTCAGCACGCTTTGTTTTGCACCATATCTGTATATTGAAGTTTTTTTACACTTTTCTGAATATTTCGTCTAGAGAAGGTACATTATAATAAAATAAATTATTAAAACAAAAACTTACGTATAATTCACTAATATGTTAATTCATTAAAGCTTGATGTATGAAACAGATATAGCGAAAACCTCCGTGTGGGTTGTTTTTTTAAATATTTTAGTTAGTAAAAAATGGATTGAGATTATAAAACATAAATTTAAAATCATGATTAAAATATATAATTTTTTATAAATATTAATATCAAGTAGCGCCGTGGCTTTGTTGCAAGGGTTTCGAGTTGAATTAATAATAGTAAAATGTCAATTTTTATAGCGCCGTTTAGAGAGTTAACTCTCTTCAAGCGCGCTCTTACTCGGGACTCGATCCGCTATTATCGACACATTAAAATATTACAATATAAATATTTATAAGCTGAGTATAAGGACAGAAAGGCGGTGGCTGCGGCCATTAGATTAAGTACGAGTACTTCTCAGCATTTCCATATGTTTAGAAAAAAACATATGGCAAGACCACCGTAGCAAACTTACCAAGGAAGACGAACTACAAAGAAACCTTAGTAGATCTTCCGATATGTGATAGTAACACATTCAGCTTTAGGTGTAGTGTAGTGCATGTGTATAGTGTTTCTCAATGGTAACATAAAAAAACATTAAAAGGGTCCAAGTCTGGTAGAATTCGTTTGGTAAGAATATTCGTGCGTACTAGAAATTTTGTTGCGTCTTCACGTGCGGTAGTGTTAACAACACGTCCGATGACGAACTGCGAATTTCGTACCTACTCCAAAAATTCTAAACTCGAAGGCTCGATAGACAGATGACGAAGACAATGTTGCCTCCCGGTCACGCACCCTAATATATCCGCATTGTCAATTGGGATATGTTGACAAGTACCATACAACAAATAATTATTTATAGATTTTTCCCATGTCTACAAGAGGATCATTTCGATCCAACGTGCGGCGCACCGCCCCGCCCCGCATTGATATTGACATTGCTTGAGATTACACAAAATTGTTTCCGTATATTAATATTTCCTTTGAACAATAATTGATTGAATTTGAATATAGTTTAGGAAGGATGGAATGAGATAATATGACACCTAAAGAATGGTAATCACTACATAATGTAAGCATCCATATAGAGATGTACCGTGGGCGCGAAGCTGTAACGTCGAGTTTCACAATAACAAACATCGCTAGTATAGCGATAAAATAAAATACAAAAGTATATTTTAATACGAACGAGCCCATAATAACGCGTGGCCTTGCCATGGTTACGGCAATCGATTGATTTTAACGCTTACATACCGCTTAGATATCCATCAGACCCATCGTTGAATAGATTTTATTTCGTGGAGAGTCCTGCGGCATCCTTTATCCAAAATCTATGAGAAAAATCAGGCGGACTTTTTCAGATGTAGACTAATATATATTGTATTTCCTTCAGCAGAGAGATATCATGCAAGTGACTATTATGTGAATTATAATAGATTTATTTCCGAACTTCATTCCTTATTTTACACATTTTTCGATACCTCAAAAGTGACACTATTCATTTTATTTTAAAATAATTAAAAATAATAGTTATTAAGGGATAAGGCCACTTCGTCAAAGATCTTGATTAGTGGAGTGTTTATCCATAAAATGGATGGTTTATGAATTTATAATGAACTTTTCAGTTCACTTTTTTATTGAAAAGACATTTAAATTCTAGAAAGAAAAATATACACATATATTTAAAAATCATACTACGATGCGGAAACAAAAGTATTCGTCAAACAATATCGATATGCAGTTAAAAAATAAAATGATAAAAAAATACTGAAAAGCAAAAAAATCTTACTGTAGCAAACTGCTTTTGGTGGCAATTAAGGCATATCGACAAATATCCGAGTTGCGAGGAAGACGTTGCGAGCAAGATCAGTATGCAAATAGGACTATGGTGGTGGTAACTAGCGCAGTGTCCTTGGTAGGTTAATTCCATGTTTAGGTCAACCGGAAGTACGTCAATGGGTAAGAATGACAAGGGTATCAGTCGGTTCTTGGAAACATCCACGGAACTATTTATTTTAGTAGACGATTCATTCGTACCATGCACAGTTTCCAAGTTTTATTATAACGTTCTTGAACTGCAATGTAACGAGTATAAAACGGTGCTTGTATATAAAATAATTACAAGTTTGACTATTTACTACTCCTATAAACACATTTTAAATACATTTTCCAGAGAAAAAAATAAAAGCGCATTAAACACGACAATACCGCCCCGACACATCATCTGACAGCTGAATATCAAAACGATAAAATTTTCACTCACGACTATTATTCATTCAACAGTATTAGGACGTTGATAAAAATAAATTATTAAAATTTTATAATTTTATTATTATAGCGCGCGCAACATTTTATATTCAAAAGTGAAAAAAAGTAGTGCGACATGTGATATAACAAATCAGAACTAACAAATTTATTATCAACAATAATGTGCTATTTGAACATCTATTTTTAGATTTAACTTTTTTTTTCACTTCGGACGAACTTCAGAACGTTTCATATAATAATAGTTATTATTTTTGGAGTTCTTCGACTGTAGAGTATGTGTCTCACCAGTTTTAAAGAAAACTGATATTCTATAAATGTCATGTCTTTCACTTTCACACCCTTATCCTATAAGTCAAAAGATCATTCACTGCACGGAATGATTTTCCCACCTTTTATTTTTTTCTCTACTAAGCTTTTATTTTGAAAGTTCAAATTATACAATTTAAGATCTTGTTATTTGTTTAGTCCAACACTGTTTAATCCACTTTATATAACGGTATCGCTCTACCGGTTTCAAGGTTTTCGGGAACAAGATTTGTTCTCATCCTCAGGGGAAAATAAAAAAATCTTATTTGTGCTCCGCTGATGATGAGGTGAAAATCTTGAAACTGGTACGGTTATATCGACTTATAAAGTTGAATAAACAGTGTTTGACTAAACAAATCACAGTGTCTATAAACCTCCACACTGTTAATGCCTTAACTATAAATAACATAATCCAAGATCTTTTTTTGTTGTTGTATTGCCAACTTTTTCGATGAGTCACAGCTACTTGTTCGATACCAAACCAACCAAAGTTAGTCTGTATTGCCAACTTTTTCGATGAGTCACTGCTACTTTTTCGATACCAAACCAACCAAAGTTAGTCTGTATTGCCAACTTTTTCGATGAGTCACTGCTACTTTTTCGATACATGAGTATAGGCTGAATACGGAGTCGCCTTCCATAACGTCAATCCTAAGGAAGTTTTGAAGAGTAACACCGTACGCGCTGGCAGTCTCATTGTAAGGATGCTTACTTATTAAATCGGTGGTTCGAATTCGATCCAAAGATTTAATTTCCGGGTTAGTGTTATGTCGGAATTCGGGAGTTTGATGGTGATGATGGAAAATAGTCACTTTCTTCAGCATTTTATTAGATGAAGATTACAATGATTACATATTAATGGGTCAAGTGCTATAGTTACCTCGTTCCTCGCCCATAAAAATAGTCACTTTCTTCAGCATTTTATTAGATGAAGATTACAATGATAACATATTAATGGGTCAAGTGCTATAGTGACCTCGTTCCTCGCCCATAAAAATAGTCACTTTCTTCAGCATTTTATTAGATGAAGATTACAATGATTACATATTAATGGGTCAAGTGCTATAGTGACCTCGTTCCTCGCCCATAAAAATAGTCACTTTCTTCAGCATTTTATTAGATGAAGATTACAATGATTACATATTAATGGGTCAAGTGCTATAGTTACCTCGTTCCTCGCCCATAAAAATAGTCACTTTCTTCAGCATTTTATTAGATGAAGATTACAATGATTACATATTAATGGGTCAAGTGCTATAGTGACCTCGTTCCTCACCCATAAAAATGTATCTGATTAATTTGGGCCTTATGGACCCTTAATATACTCATTTTGGTGAAAGAGATGTCATCATCTCTTTCCAACTGAGAGTGTAGGAGCAAAGGGTTTACCCTTTGATGTGGTCAATGTGGTCAGATAACATATATTTCGTTTTAGATGAATAAACGGAAACTAACAATACTTTTCTAGCGCTTCACTTATCTGCAGAGGATAAGAAGCGAGTTCGGTAATAAATTAAGATAGTGATAAAATATTAAGCATAAAGAAATCTGTTGATTAATATGCATCCTGGTGATAAGAGAGGTGACCTTTAGGTTCACTTTATGGAGTGGAAGGTAAGATATGTGTCCATCACATAACATTAGTTTTAATTAATTTCATTGGATTTTATTTATCGTATAAATGCTTTCAATTTGTTTAAAACACCACTCATGATAAACTATAAAATAGGTTTTTCTCGAATCTTTTTTATAATATTTCTTATTTAAAAAAATGAAACCTGCCATTCTTCGATCCCATGTGATATGCGATATGCCACCGTTTCAATATAATCGAAAAAGAGCATCCCGTCCCGCAGAGTGTTGGCGGATTGAAATTATTGTTAATTAAAACAAAACGTTTGAGTGGGGTGGGTCGTGAATCATTTCAAGTTCAGGCCATCGAGATCGAGTTGTCGGCGGGTTGTCAGGTTGATTCATCGGAAGCAGATGAACAAAATTCATTAAATATTTTTTGAAGTAAATTTAAACTGAAAAACAGTGCCTTTAAGAAGATCTAACATATAATAAAACATACACATATGACTTATTATCAAGTTTATTAATAGGTTGGGTACTCAAGAAATCAACTCAAAGACCTCGAATAGTATTGTAGACATCATTGGTTTCGTGAATAATGGATTCGGTATCTATTATTAACAATATGAACCACTAGCTGTTTCTAGTATGAACGAGTGGAGAGGAACATCGGATTTCAACAGGTGGATTTTGCCTTGCAGAGGCATAACCACTTGGCTCTGAACAAGCCTGGAGGACCTGGAAATCTCTAAAAAGACCCTGGACAGGAATTGGTGGAAACAAGGACAACATGGCAAAATGGGGAATGTTGTGTGATGGATCATTTCTCTGTATCTGCGGAGAGGAGCCGTTTATGCGACACTTGAATCAGTCCCCGAAAATTCCCGGTGTCTTGCACCGAATATGATTTGATTCGTGGAACGCCTAGTGCTGTCCAAGATACATAATTCTGGGCGGAAATAATTGAGTGTCTTTGACACGGTAAGAAAAATAACTATATGCATTTGAATTATTGATCCATCCAGTATAGTGCGTATAAATAAATTAAAAGGCCAAAAGTGCTATAAATATAAATGAACACATGCTCGAACGAACACGCATACACGTCATTCCACTCTCGTATTATCCTATTTTTATTTGTTTTCCTAAAATATCCAACCTTAAAAAAATCCAACCCAATTTTTTATCAAGGTAATACGAGTATTGTAACGAAGCGGCAACGCTAAACGGAATGTCGCACCAGGTGATGTTAAACGGCCGAGGAGCGAGGCGTGTCCCCGCCGAGTAAGGAATCGGCTAAGATCCCAGCCTCATGATAAGTCAACTTGCTCTGAATATAAACAAATAATATACATTATGCCACTGTGCCAGGTGTAGCCTTGCTTACGATTTATGCATATTTTTTTATTGCACGTATTATGCGCATGATTATATACAAAGGTCTAGTCCTGAGACCAGTGTTGCTTTTGCTCTTGCTCCATGTAAGCGCTCGCGAGGGGCGACATTTATCAAAAGTCAGAAAGGCTATGCTTCCATAAAAAAGCAATATATAGTAAAAGATAAATTTAGTCTATAAGAAAAAATGTTTTTTTTTATGAAACGTGAATTGAATTAAATTGATAATATTCAAAACTGGAATCGAGAAGAGTATTTAGATCCATTCCGTAAAATTGTAAGAGTATTTAGATCCATTTCGTAAAATTGAAATTCACAATTCTACGTTCATTATTTCATGTTCTGGTCATTTAACATCAAGAAGTGCCGATGTATGACAACTTCGGTCATATTTCCAATTTCAAAAGACTATTGAAATGATTAATTCAAGAATCATTATTACTACACCTGCTGATAATTGAAAAAAAATGTTTTTAATAAAATATTTAAGCTAGATATATTCGAAGATTTTCACTACTGTTTTCCACTAGTTAAAAATGTTTTTGAGTTCTTGTCGGCAGTCTTCGTCAGGGCATATCATATTTGGTATTGTTTTTGACATCGCCTTGTGGATGAAGGCTACAACGCCTTGAAAACGTCAACCATGATTTAAGCCAACTAACCCGACATGGCAACAACTTCGATTATTTAAAGTAAGTTCAATATTTGGTATATTCCAACACGACGACTTAAAATATTGGCGGGCTCTCTCATCGAAGAATCTTCCTTTCCCGTGAAGTCATTATCGGTGAGTTTGAATAAAACAAAAATAATAAATATCTATAAAAGTACTTGTCTCCAGTGGAAAGAAATATATATTTATAGTTAGAGGGTTAACTATCATAAACATGACATTAGTATTTGTGGACATGCTCTAATGGGTTACAACAGACCGCGGGTAGATATCAGTAGCGAGAAATTAAGCAATTTATTAAAATGAATATAAGAAATTTTAAAATTATTAACGGGTATAATAGCAATGAAACGGTGGAACATGCTTCCGCAAGAGGCGAAATCACGCCGCAATAATTCGGTTATTTCACTAATTACACACGAGAATTGCCTAGTAATTGTTTGCGTCACAGTGTGGTGTTACTTTCAAATTTATTTGTTTGTTAATACTTTACATGACATCAACGTAACAACGCTAACAGACTTAACAATTTTACGATTTCATCTCTATATTTACAAAGCGTGTTCAACAAACTAATA
The DNA here is from genome assembly GCA_949825065.1 of Odontocerum albicorne. Taxonomy (NCBI): domain Eukaryota; kingdom Metazoa; phylum Arthropoda; class Insecta; order Trichoptera; family Odontoceridae; genus Odontocerum; species Odontocerum albicorne. The sequence continues at coordinate 30,536,342 of OX463843.1, read as the reverse complement.
CAAAACATACAGATTAACTTAGTCACAAAGAAGCACATGAAACTATTGAAGTTTTTTTAATTATTTGATTAAGTAATCTATGATACCATTTACCAAAGGCTATACCAAATTTATTATTTAAGAACTATAGGACTTATTTAATTCTATATTATAACTAAAAGTAGACTTAATTTTAATTTCCTATATGTAATTTTTACTATTAATAACCTTAATATTTAATTTCTTTTAAACAGTTAACACCTACATACTAACTTCTAACTAGATAACAATTCTTACAACAAATTATTTTAATACTAATTATTTAAGACATACGTGTCCACTCATTCAGGCTACTTGTATTTCATCTTGAACGCCTTGTTCTGCACTCGTTGAAGCTTCAGGTGATCCGTT